>JAZKJV010000885.1:250988-755448 GCA_037367405.1 Ottelia alismoides
TGAGTTGATTACCATAGAGGTTCGGTCTTTTATCTTATCGATTTTATTAGGTGATAAGTCAGTCTATCAGAGCGATTAAGCGAGCTGGTAGGAATCCAACGCTCTCAGGAGACTGGCCCGATCCCAAAGCTAGATCTTTACCAACCAGTACAAGTTGCGGACCGTTTACCGACTACCCGATCAACTCGCTCTGTTAAGGATATCACGGCCCACTTTACCGGAAACCGGAGCGATCCTCACTGGAGAACGACTAACCCGAAATCAGTAGTCTAAAAAGAGGTCAGATATGGCTCTAGCCTATTGTGCGGGTCACTTTCTCGCTCATCCAAACCAAAAAAAGAAGGGATTGCTCTCTCAAGACAAATTTTTTCGGTGAAGTGTCTTTTATGGTGAAGTGTCTTTTATGGTGAAGTGTATTTAGCAGTCCCAATTTTATGGTTTTTCTTTTATAGATATTTTTCAATAACAAACAACACCTAACGAATTTTACGATTTTTCCTGATTATTTTAAGTCCAAAAACTGGGGGGAGAAGTCGAAAAAACCGATGCACGGTCAAACACTATGATGCATGCAAAGTCAGAAATGTGTACCTGACGCCAACACTCTACATGCAGGGTGATCCGCGTATAAAATAAAGACAGGAATAAAACTACCTATATGATGCAAGAAGAAATCGGCTTTAGACAGAAAATTTCTACACGCGAAACACAATAGCTAATAGGTCAATAAGAGAGGTCGGAATCCGGTCTCTGATGCCGTTCTTCCCCATATATAAGGAAGTTGGGGGTCAGGGGGAGAAGGGCCCACTCTTCTGAGTAGGAATAGGTGTCCGACACAAAGGATCCTACCAGCGATGTATACGACCTCTAGCGGCATGTGACCTCTCAAGTGACCAGATCAGCTTTTCTTTGTGATTTAATTAATTAAGTCCAGTTAACGATCTATAGGTGCAGTTAGATAATTAAGGCTGGGACCTTAATTAATTAAGTTACAATCAAATATAAAATCTTAAGTCTAGGGGCCAAAATCTTTGAGAATCAAAATAAAAGAAAAGTTGAAAAATCAAAACCGACGAAAAACCGCGGTGAGGTCCCCCGAGCACATTGGTGCTCCACGAAACAGACTTCGATAAGAAGCCAAGTCCAAGTGTCTCTGAGTCCTGTATTATTATAAATTATATACAAAAACTGAAACTAAAATGCTAAAAATCCTCCAAAGCCTTCAAAGTCCTCTGCTCCTCTCCTACGCTCTCCTACGGCTCGATGCAGAAACGAGCCACCTCCGCTTCGCTCGGGTGCTCCGACGCTCCTAAGGAAAGCCGCACTCGCTTGTCGGACCCTCGCAAGAAATAGAGAAACAAAAGCGGGTCAAATCATAGTTAAAAATAAAAACAAAAAATAAAAAATAAAAAAATAAAAAATAAAAAAATGAAGAAAAAGAAATAAAACAAAAATAAAAAGCAAATAAAGAAAAAGAGAAATTCAAATAAGAAGAAAAAGAAAATAAAAATAAAATCAAAACAGAAAACCGACTACTAACCCGTGCTCCCCGACAACGACACCATTCTTTTGAGCACTCGACCGATCGAGGTTAAGTCTCAGAAAAGCAGATCAAGGTCGTTGCGAGCTCAATCGACGGAGCGTGGCTCAATCTTGAAAAATCAGACCACCATAGAAAGAAATCAAACACGAAAACCAAGGCAAGCGGTCTTGCTAATTGTTTAACCTGATATAGCCAGCAGGGCCGAACACAAGGATCACATAATGAATCCTACGAAGTAGTCAAGCAATCCAAGAAATAAAGGCATTTTTGGTGATTTTTATTTATTATTTTTTTTTTTATATTTTTCTATTAAGAAAAAAAGTAAAGAAATGGCAAAAATCACGCTTAAACAATTATTTAAAGGTCTAAAATTACTCAAAATTCAAAACAAAAATATTTTATGTTTTTAGAATATTCAGATGTTTTTGAGTATTTTATGGGATTTTTCTGATTTTTATATAATTTTTTTAAAATAAAAGAAAGTGAAAAATAACAAGCCATGTGCAACCTAGATGAAAAGGCACATTAAAAATATCTAAAGTGCCTCCAAAATCTTGGCAACATTTTTTTTTATGAAAATATAAAATAAAATCTACCTACAGAAACTGAAAACACATTTTTTTATTTTCAATGAATTTTTAACAATTTTTATAAGGTTTTAGTCTTTTTGATTTTTAGGTATTTTATAACAGAGAATGAAACCAAAATCACATAGAAATTAAAGCAAGATGAATTAAGCACCTACTAATTTTTTTTGAAAGATATTTTTGTATTTTTAATTGATTTTTTAAAAATAGACAGGGACATTTTTTAGGGTTTTTTGATTTTAGAAAATATCAAATAAAATAAAAATGCGTCGCAAAAATTACAAAAAATACTACACAGTAATATGAGCCACGTATATTTTTTTGGAATTTTTGGAGTAGTTTTGATATGTATTTGATTAAAAACAACATAACTAGGTTACAGGGACCTAAATGCAATTTATTTAAGTTTCTGGATTAAACCATAAACACAGAAAAAAATCTGGGATAAAAACTGCAATTTTGCCAATAAATTCGACACATGCGTCAAATGGACACTGGAAGGGGCATATTTGCAATTTCAGAAAATATCTATTCAAAACAATAACAAACAAGGTTCGTGGCTGATACTGCAAAAGCACTACTACGCACGTGTCCAAGCACGTGCCCCCAGACAGAGAGGACTAAATAGCAAATACCAAAAACTACATGGACTATATTGCAAAAAGTTCAACTATAACTTTTATTTTACAGACCAAAACATAAAGTGAAATAAATGGAGGGTAAAAAGAGCAATATACCCTCAGTGCACGTGAGTCGCGCGTGGGAAGCCACGTGTCGGCCGCTGGGGTGGGCTCGATCGTGCGGCTCTGCGTGCGTCAGATGTCAGATCTGACGGTGTCAGATGGTCGGGGATGTGGCGCGTACGGGGTCGTTAGATCTGACATCTAACGGTCTGACATGTCAGCTGGATGGACGATCAGGATGGAATCTGGAGTGCGACGGTCGATCCAACGACGCAGAACACGTATGGAAGAACAACGCCTGGAAGAACTTCGCCGGAGCCAAGGACGAGATCCTCAACCCCGATGAAAGATCAACCGGCACCAGAGTGATCGTAGGATGATTCCGCGTCTGCTGAACGACTCGGATGGGAGCTCCAACGGCTGGATGGGCGTGACGACGATGGGCACCTGGAGCTACTCCGGCGAGCTCTGGAGAGGATGATCGGGAGGCTCTCAGCGCGCGAACGGACCTGCAATGAGTCGCTCTGACTCGGAGTTATGCTCCGGTTTAGGTTATTGAGACTAAAACCCAAAGAAGCGACGGGGGGCGGGGGTTGGTTTCCGACGAAGGCGATAGAGGAAACCTCAAGCCTAATCTCGACTAGATGGCCGATGATCGGGGTGATCAAGTCGTGGAGGAAGATGGAGGGTGAGCGTGCGAGGATATCGGAGCGGTTGGGCGTGGGTGAAGGAGCTCCGACCGGTTGGTCGGAGCTGGCGGAGCGACGCGGAGAACAATAGAAAGATTCGATCAACTGGACAACTAGGAAGGATAAAGGGGTTACCTGAAGGTCCGGATGTGTTCCTGATCTCCAGGCGATGGTGGTCATCGGGGTGATGGCCTCGACCTCGATGCGGCAGTCGGGGGAGGCTGCTCGCGGTGGAGGACCAGCCATAAAGGGGGAGCGTTGGCGTCACTGCACCAAATCGATCGCCAGGCGGCGCTTCAGACGGCTGTCACCACGCTGAAGGTGTCTAGGGTATCGAGAGGGAGCGAGGCACGCGCTAGGACATTGTGGAGGTGAAGAGAAGATTATATAGGGTCGACGGGGGTTTGGAAAGATCGGAGAGAAACACGAGACCCGAGAAGGAATTAGATCGGGCAATGGACCCGCGAGGATGTTGGAAGTTCGAGGATTCTCGGGTCTGAATCCCGAGGCGAGAGGTGAGCGGAGTCGGGCTAGAAAATGTCGAGAAGGAGCTCTGGAGACAAGGATCCGGGTTGGACCCGGGTAGGAGGCGCCGTTGACCCGTGGTCAACATTCCAACCGGCCAATCAGAAAACGGAATTTACAAAATACTTTACAAATTCAATAAAAAATAATAAATGATTTTAAATTAAAAAGTGTATAAAATAAAAAATGTTTGTTATTTTTCAAATTATTTTTCTATGATTTTTAATTAATTTTTTGAAAAATATATTACTCTACATACAGTATATTGCATTATATACATGTATAATATGCTTATGTATTTTGTACAATTAATTTTAATTTATTTTTTTTACAAAAATACCCCAATTTTATATTTTAATTATTTACAAAATAATTTTTGGAGTATAAAACCATTTTTGTTCTATTTTTATTATTTATTTACAAGTATAAAATAAATATAGAAGGGAATATATATACGTGCTATTATGTACTAGAGAGAGAGAATTTTATTCTATTTTTATTTTATTTTTCTGTTTTTTATTTTGTTTTTATAAATACAAGGAGGTAAAAGGAATATTTTATTTTTATTTTAGCAAAAATAATTATTTATTTACACACCTGATATATACATAATATAGAGTGGGTCCTATTTCTCCTACTTATTTTATTTGACGATCAAGCCAATATTTGGCCCTCTTTTAGGGTTTGGATCACTCAGTATTTATTCTAAATACCTCCTTCCTTTTTCTTATTCTTTATTCTTTTATTTTTGCACAAATACATGCTAATTATGTAATATTAACACATGCATGCATATTGCTAATTTATTGTATTTACACCTATTTACATGATGCATTGCCAAGATAATTAGCTAAAATAAAAGAATAAAGAGTGATGAACATGGATTCATTAGCAACCATCTCCTCTTCCATAGCTAATTGCCACCAACCGTCTTGCAAAGCCTCCTGATAATTCCGTGGAATGGGCACGGGTGACAATGCAACTGCAAATTTCCTGAAATCACCAGTCAAACGATCAAAGGAGATCGTGGATGCTATAGGATATGATGCACAGCTACGCTTCTGCTTCCGAAGCGCAATAAGTAAGTCCAAATCAACAACCTCCACGTCTGTCCCTTGTAAAGAACCCTGCTCAGGTAGATCACTAGACCCATCGTTAAAAACTGTGTATTCAGAACATACCTCATGCGTGCTAGATGATGAGCGGTGACCATGAGCAGAAGTAGGCCGGCAGGTATAGTGATGCAACAATGGTGGGTCTGGGATCGTAGTAGTTGGTGGAGGTGGCGGCGTCGACAGTGATGGTGTTGGTGAAGGGGGTGGTGATGGTGGTGGTGTCATGTATATTTCGTCATCAGAGTTTGAGGAAGTTATCCGATCACCTGTAGGAGAAAAGTACATCACAGACTCGAAAAAGGTGACATCAGCACTAACATAATACATTCTGCGTATTGTATCATAACATCCGTACCCTTTTTGTGTCATGGAGTACCCTACAAAGACACTTGACGGCTTTAGGAGAGAGCTTATCAATACCAAGAGACAATTGGTGAACAAAGGCGACCGAACCAAACATACGAGGAGTAAGTGAGAACAATTCCTTTTCTGGAAAAGAAAGAGAGAAGGGAATTTTCTCACCCAAAACCGACGAGGGAATGCGATTCATAAGATATCATTCCGTAAGAACAACATCGCCCCAAAAAGAATGCGGAGCACGACTCTAAATGAAAAGAGTCCTTGTAACATCAAGCAAATGACGATGCTTCGTCTCTGCAACACCATTTTGTTGGGAAGTATATGCACAAGATGTTTAAGAATACCTTGGGTTGAAAAATAATTGGAAAGAGTATGGGTACAAAATTCGAAGGCATTATCAGTTCTTACAATTTTCATAGAAGAAGAAAACGCATTTCTTACTTTAGTTAGAAAAGATTTGATAACATCTCCGGCTTAAGATTTATTCTTTAATAAAAAGACCCAGGACAGACGAGAGAAATCATCAACTACAACTAGATAAAACCCGTGTCCCTGGTGATTAGGAACACGACTGGGACCCCAAATATCTATATGAAACAACTAAAAAATAGAGCTACTGCTTCGACTCTGACGACTCGGGAAGGTAGACTGATGATGCTTTCCCAACTGACATTCTTCACATTGAAAGAACGAGTGAGGAGAGAACTGAGGCAGGACACGACACATTTTCTGGAGCGGGAGATGACCAAAGCGCAGGTGCCACATAAAGGGTGAGATGAGTCCATCAGAAAGAGAGGAAATTCAGGCACAGGGAGTTCGAACTAAGCGATAGAGACTGCCCTAGTCATGGCCACACCCAATCAACTTGCCTGTAAGGATGTCCTGAAATATAAGAGAAGATGGGTCAAAAATGGCTCGACAATGTAGATCCTTCGTAATGTGACTAATAGATAACAAGTTCATAGAAAAGTCAGGTGTATGCAACACATTTTGCAAATGCATAGAGGATGTCAAGCTAGTCTCTCCCTTTCCAGTGATTGGGGAATGAGTCCCATTTTCAATAACCATAGTTTGTCCTAGAGGAACCTGTTTGTATGCTGTAAGTTGGCCTCTGTCTCCACACAAGTGTTGTGTGGCACCGGAGTCCATAATCCATTCTATAACATCAGATCCACTAGTGCTAGTAAGTGCATAAGTACTACCTGGGGTACTGGATGAGGCTGAAGCAACCACATCTGAATGACTCCCGGAGGCCGATGAAGACGTAATGGGACTGGCAGGAGGTATAATGGCCCTCAATCGTGCTACAAGGTCATCAAGTCGTTGATCCAAAGAGGAAGCAGCCGGGGGCTCAATCTGCTCAGCCACTCGAGCAGAGGCAAGAAATCCATGCTTGGAGTAGCATGTATCCTCTGTATGTCCACGACGATGGCAAAAAGTACACGACTGACGAACACGACCTCCTTTGCCACGAAGTTCGCGTCCACGAAACTGAGAAGAGCCTCCTCAACCTCAGAAGGCCGCCATCGCTGAAGAAGTTTGACTGGCAGTAGTAGATGGGACAATGATCCGACTGAGCCAGCAGAAGGCTTCCTCTATGGGAGGAATAGTAGCGTCGGGAAAAATCCGGGAACGAGCCGCCTCATATTCAGGATCTAGGGCTGCCAGGAATACACCAACCATGGTGGCATTCCTATAAGTCTTCTGTTGCTCAGGTGTAGATGTGAGAGGCATGAAGCTATAGAGCTTCTCGAACATCCCAAGCAAGGATGTATATAGCGAATGAAGACTTGATAGTAAAGATATCATGCTGGAGTTGTAGGATCTTTGTCTCATTCATTGCATGTGAATAAGTACCAGCAAGAATATCCCACATCACCTTGGCTGTGGGCTGATGGAGTATATCATTGGCAATCTCTATTGCCAATGTCCCAGAAAGCCAAACCTTGACATATGCATCATCCGCCTCCCATGAGACGTTAACCCCAGTCTTCTCAGCCGGCTCTTCCTCGGTAAGAATGTGTTTCTTACTCGTAAACTTTATCATGCTCATGAACTGCATAGCCCATAGTTTGACCCATCCATCTTTACTATAGGCGTAGGACCTCTGAAGGCGATTGTGAAGGGAATATCTGCCTTGCTTTCCGACATGATGGCTAGAGAAGACTAGGGTTGAAGACTACACAAGTGTTTGCCTACACTGACATAGGGAGATTTGGTTGCATGTGTAGACTTATGCAACCAATCTCATCAAGAGATAGGACTCGGCGGTGACAGTTCCTTCTGAAAAGGAAAGGTACGACGACACCTCTTGGAGAGAGTAGGTGCATGGGCTGGGTGATGGGCCGCGGGGCACCAGGGACGACGGTGCAGCAGGGCCTGCAGTGGCCAGGCGACAGGGGGAGCCGCAAGGGCCGGGCTAGAGTCGCGGGGGTTGGGTGGAAGCCCTAGGCAGGAGCCACAGGGCGGCGGCGGGAGCCGTTGGTGCTACAACGCCGAACCGGGGAGCCTTAAGCGGCGGCGTGCCGGGGTTGGCGACACCCAAGGCGGCGCGTGCGAGAGGCTTGGGGGTGGGGTTTAGGGTTTGGGTACATGAGCTCCGGTCTAGGACTGTCGCTCTGATACCATGTTGGGAAAATATAAAGAGTTATTTATTCTTTAAGCCCTAGGCTCTCTTATATAGGGAGAGGCTTATGGGCAAATTATATAAAGTGGATAGAAGAAAGGGAAAATATATAAACGATACATAAATATGAAATATATCTCTACAGATGTATATATAAATAAATTAAAGACCAGAATGGTATAACCTTCTCAGATCAAAGATTTCAATCCTATAATTATTCTTGCTAACTTAAGAATCGAGAGAATACCGGAGCATTTGATCAGTGATGGATCTTGTTAGAAAGAAATGGTGGGAAAAAATAAATATCCAAATCCGATGATCCCAATATTTATCACCAGAAGTTGCAAAATTGTAGATGTAAACTGGGGATGCAGCTTTTGATGCCCCCTCACATGAGCTGTGCCTCCCTTTCCATGGACACCCCCAGATCTCAATTTTGGTTTGGGCAGATTAGTCAACGGAAAATTGCTTCAGAAGTGTTGTACTTTTCTTCCACCATTATATCTATGTGTTAATGATCAATGAGGAATATATGATGAAAGAGGGATCAAGATAACTGGATTTGTTTAAATATTTGCCAAATTCAATCATAGGTATATATCAAACACAACAATTGAGATCGTTAATATTAGTTATTGTATATTTGAATTAATTTTCATCATCAATAAGTGTTTCTTAAGAAAATGTCATATTAAAAATGGTGGCCCTTGAGCTATATTTGCCTGGCTAGAGCTTGGGCTGTGAAGTATATTTAGAATTCTATGAAATAACTTTAAATTGCTAATCTAAGCCCTTGAAAAAAGAATCTAAATGGGCTCTTTAGTCTCCCCAAATTCCCACAAGCCACAACTACTGCCCACAGCTCGTCACACAATACTCAACGCATGGCGTCACGTGACATGTGATTCCATGAGTTTCTAATCCCCTCTTCGTCGCTCATTTGGCCCTCCTGAGTCACAACGCCATCATCCCCTTCTGGAAGGTCCACCTGCTGATTTGAGTTGAAAAAAATTAAGTGCTGTGACATTTCCAATTCAAAATGAATTGGAAAATTTCAAATTATTATAGAATATGAAAATGAATCGGTTGGAACTCCCATAACAAATTTATTTGAATCTACGTGTGTCTGAAGCAGTCTATCTCATTTCTGCCACTAGATCTACAAATTTCTTTCATTTTTTAGAGAGGCCAGAGGATCTAGTCAAGATTGAAAAACTTTGGAAAGGCAAAAGATAACTGCTTCGAATTAAAAAGAAGCTAAATATCATACTGAGCGACAAACATGTGCTGGTCTTTGTGTCTTGGATCTGTAACGAGGAAGATATAGTAGTTCCACCCTGTTCTCAGATTCATATAATCCTGGTTATGGAACATGGGTGGATTAGAAGATGAGAAGTAAGGTGCACATTCCATTTAGCTACTTGGCTCATGTTATATACTGTTATTCTCATTTATTTGATTTCTTTTCAATGAACTAAACATGTTCGCATTAGATAGTATAATCTCCTAAAGTTGGGAGATCAGACTTTGCTTTGAGAATATTCCTTTAACTGCTTTAAATAGCTAGGCCAAATTTTTCGGTCAGTATACCCAGAATGTTTATTTTTGTCTCATTTGAATATATGGGCATTTTAACGTCCTTATGAGTAGCCATCAGTTGAAGAGATGATGGGTTCTTGTGTATTAACTTTTTCCTTTTCTTTAAAGATACCGGCCTTTATCACTCTGCGACCAATCAAGTTGCCCATGTGAACTGTGGCCAATGTCATACCACTCTTATGTATCCATACGGTGCACCGTCTGTCAAATGCTCAATCTGTCAATATGTCACCAACACGGGGGTCAGTTTATATTTAACGTATTTCTTAATTTCATTGTAGTTGTCCTTCAACAAGCTTGCCCATGCAAATTATTTCTGATTTACCCTCATTTGTTCGAATTAGCAGGTGACAAATGTGAGGGTCCCGATCCCTATGCTCAGGACAAATGGGTCTATACCACAACAACCCTCCACTTCTGCAGTATGCCTTTAGCAATTTCTGCTCCTCTCTCACTCATGTTGCAGTATCATGGCATAGCTAACCTCATCATTCTGTTGTGAATCTGCTACAGGCATTACCGCCACACCAAAACCAAACCGTTGTTGTGGAGAACCCAATGTCGGTAGACGAACACGGCAAACTGGTAATTACGCTTATGTTCATGTCTCTTTTTATCTGAAAAACTGAACAGCCAGAAATATGGAGCATCCAACTGCATCTGATTTGGCCCATTGTGTGATGTAGGTGAGCAATGTTGTGGTTGGTGTTAGTACAGAGAAAAAATGAATGACAGCTGATACCATCACTCTTGAAACATTCTATCTAGCCCCTGGTATCGTGTATGGCATCTCAACTACTACTGTAAATTTGCCCTATAAAATAACTGAAGGCTTTTGATCCTCATCCTTTGTGTGGATTTCAGCATTTTTGCTAGAATTGTCAAGATTTCAAACTTGGCGGTGTTTATAACACGAACACTGTATCCCACTATACTTGGGGAAGCATTGTACAGTAAATATTTTTGTCAATTCTTTGGAAACCCTCAGAAATTATCCTGCCCTGTAAACGTTTTGGATCCTGTTGAGAATAGGGCACTTGAGATGTCCCATCACTTAAGTCATGTGGCAGATTGTAATGTAAAATGTTTGCTTTCGCGATCTATTTGCCTAGTCGTATAAATATGTGTGGTGGCTCTTCAGGGTCTATGCAAGTGTTTTCCGCCGAATAATGCTTGCCAAGTGAGAAAATAGATAGGGCACATAATCTACAGATTGTACCATTGCCTCTAATGTACAGTCTCCTTTTTCCTTGTCCTTTTTTTTTAATTTGATCCTTTTATGTGGGGATATGGTTTCAAGTCTCCACAGTCAAGTGGAACATTAATGTCTTCACTCTGGGGTACATGAGCAAAAGATGGTAGGGCAGCGCATGTGGCATTTAGTTTGCAATGCAACTTGCCGTGTACTCAAACTTTATCTCTGATAAGAAAGGGGTCTCAGCTCTTAAGTATGCCATCTGCGTTGTCTCTTTTTGCTAATTAAAGCACATCGAGGATTTGGATTTGGGGTTAGGGTTGAAGGATCTGAATCTTCCATTTCCCATCTGACATCTAATCTAGTAAATCATGCGAGGGGTACAGGACGATATAAATCTGGTGGAGGAACTTCTGGCAGATGCATCTCTTACTCTGGACAAACTTTTCAGGGTATCAGAGGAACGCTTGATTCCCTCAACAATTGTCCCTTGATGTGATTGTGCATAGCAATGATCGAATCTCAAAGTAATTTCTATCACAATCATTAATGTCTAACAAAATAGAATTTGTCATTATTAAGCTCACAATTGTAGTGCATATAGCTTACAAAATATATCATTGTTTAGTGCAATAAATCAACATCTAAAAATGAATCAGTAATAAACAAGTGATAAATATCTAATCATCCATGTTCACATCCAAAATCAAACAAATTTATGATCTCTATGATTAAAATCATTAACATTGAGGTAATATTTAATGATAATCACTTATAAATTAAAGGGATTTTTACTCGGCAGAGCCTATAAACTTTTTAAATTAGCTCTACGACCTTTTGCACAACATAATTACCCCATCGACCTTAAAAATTACCCCAAGAACCCCCACGGGCTTCAAACATATTACCCGGAGGGTTCATAGGGTAAGAGTTGGCAAGTTTACGGGGTTAAGGGAGGAATTATGTTGTTTCAAAAATCGTAGAGGTAATTGACAGTTTATAGGGTCTGCCGGGTAAAAATCCCTAAATTAAAACCGCACTTCTCACATGTTTGGTAATATCCTAAGATTCCATCACCTCATATAACATTAGATCTAATATCTCGTGCCAATGATTGATTACCTATCTCAAATTAGATCTTGCTTAACATAACAATTCATTGTTCTCATTTTCTTGTGAGTTTTATATTTATTTATCAATGCATTTCAAATGTCTCGAAATCCTTGGATGATCTAAGATTCTTGATTTAAGGTATCCCTTGCCAATTCTACCATCAAAGATCCTTGAACATGTTGAGTCTATATTCTTGTACACTGGAAAATGATTTTTATAAACATCATGTGTTTACCAACTTTACATGATATTCTCTACAGGAGATTGGAAGGCATTATAATTGTACCCATAAATCTTTTTTTCTTTCATTATGGAAGGCATACCTTGGCATTGTTTTTAGTTTTGGACTTTGATCTATCAATATCATCTTATGTCTTCTAAATATCCCTACATAGATTCGTCTCTCCTTTTTTACCACCAACCATTATTCCATTCACATGAAAACCGCATGATGTTGTAAAATATGTATATCAAAACAAAGACTGCATCATATCCGTGTCACTTACAATCAATCATAAAAAAACCTATGCCTTCATCAGATAAATGTGTTACCTATGGAGATATGAATGATGTATATGCAAGGCAAAATCAGCTAGGAGGAGATTCCAAGTCCCTCAAGAACAAGCATATCATCTATTGATATGTTAAAACGAGGGAATAAAGGAAAACTCCATTTTCTTAGGGCCCGTTCGGTAGGAGAATAAGCAGGAATAAGAATGGGGAATAAGGGGAATACGAGTCTATTCTCCGTTCGGCTGGAGGATAAGAATAAGGAGAATAAGGTGAAATAAAGGTAGGTAAGGTAGGATAAAGATAGGAATAAGAGTGAAATAAGATGAAATAATGGGGAATAGTCGTACCACGGGGAAGCGTGTTGGGGGCTTATTCCCCTTATTCCATTCCTCCTTATACCCCAAACGAACAGGGCCTTAGTACGTAGATGTTTTTACGTGTTTGTTTTCTACGATCTATGACTTCTCCACACAAGCTCGAGGATTAACACCGCCTTTAAACAACATTCATGATTTGAATGAAAGAAAAATATGAGCATCAAGAACCCATTCAAAGATGCAAACTAGAGAGAAGATCTTATATATGAACCCCAAAATTGAAGAGATATTCTTATTCACTTCACTCTTCTTGCAAGAATGATGCCAACAACGCTCTCAGATGACCTCTTGCGAGTTTTCGATGACCAAGATGACAACTATACAAGTATGGGACGATGGGAGGAAGAAGAAAATAGGTTAGGTCATCCATAGCTGTCTATATGGTCTATTAAAAGGGATTTATGTACTTGCATTTTCATAACCTACATCCAAATATTTTGCTCGGATACCCCTTCACTAAAACAACCACATCTTCCTCACTCAAAGTCAAAATTCGAAAATTTCAGAGGCGTGAGCACCTGACAATTACGCTTCTAACGAGTCTATATTTCATATGTTTTATTAAATTGAATTTGGGACTTGGTTGGATTTCCGATCCGAAAAGTTGGGGTCTTACATGATAACAATTTTAAAGCAAGCCACATCCTCGAGAGTTTAGGAGCATGCATAGCCACGTCAAGTCAAAGTCATTGGTTAACACCGTCTTGATTATAACAATAAAGGAAATGTTAGTATTCACACTTTGAGATCACACTCGTAAAGAGAAATGAATTCATTTTAAATTTGTACAACCACCTCCAATTACGACACCACCTCCAATTACGACTTATTTCCTTAGATGTGTGAGCAAAGCTAGAAGATAGTTATAATTATCGCAACTAGTGATAATGATCTTAACGAGAAATAAAGTTATCATGGCAAGTAATGGCAATCTAAAAAATGAATTTAGTTTTTACCTAAACGATGATGAGAAAAACGTATAAACATGTTATCAAGGGCCTATCTTGACATTTTCAGTTTGGACCTAATTACTCGTTATTGTGCTATTATTTAGCTCTTTTGCAATCTCCTCTACATCTTACAGATCTTTTCAATTTATGTCTGATCTAAACCTCCAACATTTGACTAGAGTATCCCATCATGGTATCCATTAGCCAACTTGTTATAATAGCTACTCAATACTATGATTTGTGAATGACTCCAAGTTGCATGTATAAGCTAACCTAGACAACGACAATAATATCCCAAAAATATTAGATCTCCTAACTTGGTCAAACTATATCAAAATTTCCAAGCATACATCCGTTGTCTTAAATATAAAAACCATCAAGGAATAAAGTTTACTCAAAGAAAACTACCCATAACTCACCAGTCAATGATTTTCCTAAAAAGTAGATGACATTTTAAAATATCCTAGGTAGATAGTAATTTCCTGAAACATCAAATCATAAAAAATTATATACGGCTTGCATAAGGATAAAATAACCATAAATTTCCTACATTTAACTATCTCATCAATCAACCATAACTTGTGAGTTCTCAATGCTTAGTCCATAAGAATCCGTCGTATTGTTCATAAACACTATTGTGGATTAAGAATTTGCAAGATAAGGGCCTACACTTCTTTAGCTTTATCATTCTAGTGTCTCAATAGGGATATTAGACCTTGTAGTGGCCTAATTCTAGGCAATGATAATAGATATGTACTTCATCTATTCCCATGAGTTTCAAATATTCACGTGGTGCATCAATCTAAATGATTGGCAATGGTTTGAGACTATTGGATTATGACAATGCACTGATTTTAAGTAAGAAACCCTTTTTCGTCTAAAGGTATGACTTAACTCTTGTTGCCTTTTCTTTTTAAGTCCTTGATCTTGTCCTTGAGGTTCCACTTTCACAAGAGCTTGTGGAAACATAGTCAATGTACTACTCTCCCTAACAACTTGCGGAAGGTCACTAGGTAGAGGAAATCTCTGCTATCACTTAGTGTTAACCTTATAAGTTAAGTACTAGCTTGTCAGTAGGAAGATCACTAAAGGAAGTTATCTTCATGTAAGACATGGACGATTTGAAGAACAAAATTTCGCGTAAGAATTTTTGGGGGCTTTCAGGACTCACTTGAGTTCTTGTTCTTGTGTGTTTTTCTTCATGGGAAGAACATCTATATATAGGGCCTTGCAGTGACCTGTACGCCCCCAATTACTGCCCAAAGATTCTGTAACGTCTCTACAATTATAATAGACGTTTTGATATTCATATCATCTTATTCATGGCCATTATCTTTGTATTCATGACCATTGAAGGTCATTATTCTCGTAACGGTCTAACATCTCCCACTTGACCAAAATGGTCATGATATTCCACACTCCCACTATTCGAGAAGTGTATATCTTCTTAGAGATGTTTACTTGAGGTCCATTATTCATGACACCTCCAATTTGACTCAATCATTCCTGAGTCCCATTAAACCAACATGTTTAATGTATGTTCCAGCTGCAATTCCTTTAGTAAAAGAATCAACTAACATATCACTGGTAGGTATATATGTTACCTTGATTTCTTGTTTAGCCACTATATCTTGAATATAGTGATAATGGATCTCAATATGCTTTCCCTTGGAACTATTTGCTCCACTGTTAATCAAACTTATTGCAGCTTGATTATCACAAAATATTTCAATTGGTTCTTTAACCAATTCGAGACTTAAGTTCTCAAGAAAGCGTCTGATCCAAACTGCATGAGTGGTGGCCATGCTACATGCAATATACTCGGCTTCTTGTGTATGTATAGAAACACATGTTTGTTTTTTGCTACCCCAAGAAATAGCCGCTCCACCAAACATGAAAAGGTAACCTGATGTAGATTTTCTATCATCAATATCTCCTCCGAAATCTGCATCGGAGTATCCAACCACCTCAAGTGAATCAACCTGATAAATTAGTTTTAATTGTACAGTACCTTTTAAGTATCTCATAATCCTCTTTATAGCTTCCCAATGTGCCATTCCGGGATTACTTTAATATCTACTTACCAGGCTTACAGGAAAAGCCAAATCAGGTCTTGTACACATCATTGCATACATCAAACTTCCTACTGCTTGTGCATATGGAATATCAAGGGGTTTCTGCCCCTTTCCGGGACTCTGACTTTTACTAAGTCTTTTTCCCATCACAAGTGGTGTAGGGGCTGGAGTGCTATTTTGCATACCAATCCTCTTCAAAATTGTATGCAAGTATTTTTCTTGACTTAGGCTCAAGCTCCTTGAGCCTCTATCTCTAGTTATTTGGATACCAAGAACATAGGATGCTTCGCCCATGTCCTTCATCTCAAATTCATTCCTCAATTTTTCTTTTATTTCATTGAGCATTAGCATGTCATTTCCGGCAAGCAAAATGTCATCAACGTATAGTGACATTATAACAAATTTGCTCCCACTTTTCTTGACATACACACAATTATCCAACTTATTCGCGAAAAATCCGAATTTGATAACAGTGTCATGAAATTTGAGATACCACTGTCGTGAAGACTGTTTCAAGCCATATAGTGACTTTTTCAATTTGTACACCTTTTTCTCCTTTCCTTCTACCTGAAAACCTTCAGGTTGTCGCATATAAATGTCTTCTCTCAATTCTCCATTGAGAAAAGCCGTCTTCACATCCATTTGAAATAATTCTAAATCCATATATGCGACTATTGCCAAAATCATCCTTATAGATGCGAATTTGGCTACCGGAGAGTAGGTTTCTTGGAAATCTATTCCAGCTTTCTGGGTATAACCCTTGGCAACTAATCTAGCTTTGTATTTATCAATGGTACCGTCAATGCGATACTTCCTTTTAAATACCCACTTGCACCCTACGGATTGCCTACCTTCTGGCAAATCACATAGTTCCCAAACACCGTTTCGCTCAATTGAGTCCAATTCATCCCTCATGGCGGCCGTCCATGATTCCGACTCGTTAGAAGCCATTGCTTCATTAAAAGAAATAGGATCTGTACAATCCTCTATATCCTCATCTATGGTGTAACACGAAACCTCACATCCGTGCAGATAATAATCATCCATCCATGCAGGTTGTGTCCTGGGTCTCTTGTTGCCGATTATACCCGTGGGTTGTGTGGGTCCACCCATTTCCTCCAAAGGTTCTATATTTACTATAGGTTCATCTTCAATCTCCGGATGAGGTATGTCATCCAATATTTCTTGTCTCGTTTCTATATCATTTTCATTATCTTCTAAGATAATTAGAGGTTCCGTTTCCTCTATTTCAAGCTCCTTTTCATCTTGGTTTTCAAGAAAGGTAGCGTCACGACTTTCAATAAGACCTTGAGTATCATGAAAGAACCTATACCCTTTGGATTTTTCACAATATCCAATGAATCTGCACTTTAGTGTCTTAAATTCAAGCTTGTCTCTAAGCTGACTTGGAAGCAAGACATGTGCAGTGCATCCCCATTTCCGAAGATGACTCAATTCTGGTTTTCTACCATTCCATACTTCGTATGGAGTTGAATCCACAGATTTGGTGGGAATCCGATTCAATATGTAATTGGCTGTCAACACAGCTTCTCCCCAAAATCTCTTAGAGAGACATGAGTGTGATAGCATGCACCTTACTGCATTTATTAAGGTCCTATTCTTCCTTTCTGCTACACCATTCTGTTGTGGTGTATAAGGCATTGTAGTTTGTCTACTAATACCTTCCCGAATACAATAATCTTTGAATTCATTTGAGTTGAATTCACCACCTCTGTCAGTTCTAAGTGTTTTAATTGGTCTTCCCAATTTCTTCTCCACTTCCATTCTATATCTCTTGAACATTTCAAAAGCTTCTGCTTTTCTACTTAAGAGATAAATGTAGGTATACTTAGAGTAGTCATCAATAAAAGTTATAAAATATTCCTTATTACCGTGTGTACACACACTCAAAGGACCGCAAATGTCAGAATGGATCAAACCTAACAGTTCTTTTAACCTTGCACCTTCAAAGAAAGGTTTCCTTGTCATTTTACCGGTCAAACAATGTTCACAGGGCAATGTTCTTGCTCCTGTCATATTAGGTATTAGATTCATCTTAACTAACTGATCCATTTTTGAATTTCCTGGGTATCCTAACCGCATATGCCAAAGATCATACATTGACAAGAAACACAAGGAATAATCATAACTTTCTTTCATTGATTCATAAGTGATATTCAGACAAAACAGATCATCGCCTGGTACAAATTTTCCCATGGCAAAGATTTTTCGATGTTTGCCGATGGTAACACGATTGTTGTAGAAGCGGACTTCAAACTTTTTTTTAAGTAGCACGGGGACAGAGATGAGGTTCCGACGGATTCCAGGAGCATACAATACATCATTCAAGACCATTATGCTACTTCCTAGATCCAGTTTGTACGTTCCAACACCTTCAACATCAAGGTAGGTGTTATTCCCCATGTAAATTCTCTGTTCTCCCTTTTGAAGTTCCTTGAAATCCACCAGGCCCTCTTTGGTCTTTGAGATATGGCGGGTTGCACCGGAGTCAATCCACCATCCTTCGCACTCTGTCACTGCAGAGTTACATTCTACCACTGCTGCAAATTCTGGCTTATGCTGATTTTTGCGTTCTTGTCCCTTGGAGACACTCGCATTCTTTCGCTTCGGGCAGTTGGCCTTGAAATGACCAAAACTCCCACAGCCATAGCATGAACCTCGCGGCACTTTGCCACATTTTCCTTTGAATACAGCTTTGGAGGGTCCCCATCGCTTCTTGCTTTGCACCGCATTTGCTTCATCTTCAGGTTCAACGTCGAAGACCTCTGTCTTTTTACGTTGATTGGCCAAGTCTTGTTCCATCGCTAACTGAGCAGGAAGGTCAGAAACATTCTTAATGGTACCACTCAACCTAAGAGATGTCGCCGCTACATCAAAGGAGGATGGCAAACTATTGAGAATAGTTGCCACTTGTAATCTATCAGGAATTTCTGATCCTGCTCCCGCTAGGTCCTTTGCCATGACGATCATTTTATTCACATGATCGATTACATTTTCGGATTCCTTCATTTTGAGGGAATTATATTTATGCAACAAAAGTTGAATACTCACCTCTGATTTAGAGTGGTATTTTTCTTTCACGGCATTCCATAGCTTAAAAGCATTTTCTTGGGTTTCGAAAACCCGAATCAAGTTATCTTCCATGTGAATTAACATGAAGCTTCTCACCCGGTTATCCATTTTTTCCCATTGCTCATATGTCCTCATTTGTTCAACAGTAGGATTCTCAGGCAATTCGGGAGCGGGCTTATCGATCACGGAGTGAATGTTATCATGCATAAGACCATAGCGAACTCTACGGCTCCACATCTCGTAGTTTGTACCATTAAGATGCTCTAATTTCACAAGTTCAGTTGCAACTAATTTTCCGGCCATTTTTCTGAATTTAAGAGAAGAAATAGATGAGAAGTAGAAGAATAGAGAGACAAGAAGGTAGACGAAGGTGGATGAGATGAGTAGGTACATTTTTTTATTGTGAAGGGTTAAAAAAAATAAATGTTAGGAAAAAAAAGCGTATGAGAGTAAATTTTGGTTGTGACGGGTTTAAGCAAATTGCATCAAAAAAAATGATACCAGGACTCACTCGAGTTCTTGTTCTTGTGTGTTTTTCTTCATGGGAAGAACATCTATATATAGGGCCTTGCAGTGACCTGTACGCCCCCAATTACTGCCCAAAGATTCTGTAACGTCTCTACAATTATAATAGACGTTTTGATATTCATATTATCTTATTCATGGCCATTATCTTTGTATTCATGACCATTGAAGGTCATTATTCTCGTAACGGTCTAACACGATTAGTATGAGATAAGGTACGTAAAGTACAAGACCGGTTTGAAGTCTAAAGGAACTGTAATTCTTCTTGATCTATTGCAGGTTCGGAAGACCGCAACACAATAACCATGTTTCGAACATCACTTGTGATTGTATCATTATAATTAATGGGGCATCTGACATCTGATACCATATGTGACACCTTGCTTCCCCATGATCTATTTCAATGAGGGAGACATGATGTTAGGTCATTTTTTGACTACCTCTCTTGACTTTCTGGATCTAGATACCTAACAATAATCATAACAAGTGCATAGAATCACCATTAGGAACATAAAAGAAAGAACAATATTATATTAAAGTCCACAATTTTTTTACATGTACAGTTTCACAATCTTTTAATCAAATGATACATCATGTTATGTTAGATCTACAAAGTCTTGTATTTCATCTATCAGTGTACTTGCAAAGAAATATCAAAGTATTGTACTTCATCTACCAGTGTACTTGTTCATAATTTCCATAATTTATAAATCCACAACTTGATTGGGAAACCAAGGGGTATAATGGATGAGCCAAAGTGGTCCAGTAACGAAGAATGATATAAACTGCATATAAGAACATATATATGAAAGGGAAAGAAAACATGCCAGTGGTTTCATGGACAATCGCATATATGGAAAAACAATTTATATGCAACAATTTGAAAATGTCTCAAACTCGCTAGCAAGAGTAGATATCTCAAGAAGAATAAAAAATTATTTAGCAAGGCATGTAGTAGAATATGAAAGTGTGCGATTAGAGATACAACTCATAAAGTAAATGAAAAATAACATTATATTAATTTGATCCAAGTATATGCTTACAAGCTCAATATATATATATATATATATATTCCCAACATGAAGATCATATTTCAAATCACGAGTTAACCATAATAACAACAAATTGCAACTGAACTCTCCTACACTAAGACATCTCATGTCATATATGGTACTATAATATATCCATAACCATTGTCCAACTCACTCGCATCCCATGTATGGGATTAAATAAATTATTCACATAGATTAAATAACTTAGTCCACAAGATATTTCATATTTTTCCTATTATATGTTTGCATTGGATTAGTAATCATAGAATCAACCTATTTATGTTTATCACTTACTTGCATCGTTTGTTTCCAAACTCGCTTGTTTTGAATAATGGGTGATTTCGGACATAACCTCTCGAAAGAAGATTACACCCTATGAGAACTACCCAAAAACAAACAAAGAAAATAGCTCGAGTCGTGAAGCTCCAACATAAGAGCACATTTTTAGTGGTACTAGAATAGTACTAATAAAGAGGACCAACTCAACACGTGACGGGGTTGACAAGCAAGAGCAACACCCTCAACTCCCAAGCATATGGCCCGTAGTACACACAACCTAGGGGGCAAAAAATAGGATAAACCTCCATTCAGCTTTGTGCTCCGTACTCGGGACATAATAACTATCATGGATGAATCATCGAAATCAAAGGGCGACCACTCAACAAAGTACAATGAAAGCTTTGCTCTAAATTTCAAATGGACCACAGAGGTGCATGCCCCTCCACTGTAGTATGTTATTGCACCCCACGAGATGTTTTCCTTGAAATTAACTAACTAAAATATTACAAAATCACATGGATTAACAAATTACTTAAGATTCATGTATCCTCACAGATCAAGATTATATGTATGATCTACATCAATAGGGTGACAATCTCGCAATCATCACATAGACTTACGAAATATATTCATGTTCATTAGTCAATAATACTACAAATGATCTATTAGATATGTCTACCCTTAGATTAGTTGAAAGATCATTGTGTCATATTTTTCCTTTAATCAGATCCAGCTGTTGATATTTTTTGTAATTTGAACTTAGTACGATCTCATACATGATTAATCATCATAGTTGGATGTCTTTCATCTTGATATGGCTACCACTCTCAAAAGTCATTGATTGATACACTAACTATTGATGATTAACGATATGAATGCTTACTAAAATATGATTGATAGATCATATTATCGTATAATATATCCGATTAAAACCCGCCTTGACTTAATACATCAACCTTGATCCATAAATTGGTATTCCGTTACACTTTTATTGGCTATCATATCTACGAATTTCATTACATATCAATGTTTCTTATGAAGCTATTTAAGGTCGACAAAAAGTCAAGATGGATACTGTCTTTTTTTATAACTATGTACGACAATAGTTGGGGCTTTGCAATTATACGTAAAAACTAAACATAAAGGGTATTCAAAATTTAGTTTCCTTTTTCAAATCCCATAGAAATAACATATCTCATCGCATTGTCAGCCATTAGGAATTTCACATGTGTACCCATACTTATCCTCTTGTGCGAGAGTTCGTCATATATCAATTGAGGCTTCTAAGATCTTGGTATAGTAGGATACAATATTTTTTTTAGAATACATGAGCACTTTAATAGAATACGTATACAATTTGTATTATAATTGCATATTATAAATACAAACCACACAAAAACTGCACATTATAATACGAACATTTAAACTACACATTATAATATAAACTGTATATGTATTTTAGTAATGTCATCGTGTTTTTTTAGAAAATGGAGCGGCCTTCCTGAACTCAAGAAGGATCACGTCCTATCGGAATGATATCATATATATATATATATATGCGTTAAATGAGGCTACACCCTGGGTGTAGCCAATTGGCTACTCCCACCCCTATTTTCCCTCTATTTTTATTTTTTTTTGGAAATTGAAAATATGTATGTTCATCACTATATCTCCCTAACATGCTATTCCAATTTCGTTAGAAACAAAGACTCATATGCCCTCCATCTGAAGGAGGTCAATTTCAACAATTATAATACCGTTAAAATCTGACAGTCTTGATGGAGAGGATAGAAGTCTTGAATTAAGTTGAATTTTCAATGACATCATGGTGACATATTGTGATCTAAATTCCAATGGGTTTCATTTCAGAAAAATAAAAAAAATACAGAGGAAAAGGGGCGCGAGCATGTAAGTTGGCTACATCCAGGGAACATACTCCTTTTTCCCTATATATATGTATGCATATATGTATGTATATATATATATATAAATATATATGTATATAGGGGGCAGGGAGCCTGCACCCTGGGGTGTAGGAAACTCCCTGCACCCACCCCATTTTTCGACTATTTTTTTTATTTTTTTTAAATAAAAGTTGGGGGATTTACTTAATATGTTAAGGAAATATGTGTTTCAAGTTTCATGCAAACAAACATTCTTAACATGTTCATCTAGACATGGTCGATTTCAGCAATTCTGAGACCGCTAAAATTTGGTAGTCTTGATGGAGATGATAGAAGTCTCAAATTAAGTTGAATTTGGAATGACAACATGGTGATACATGGTGATCTAAATCCCCCAAGGTTTCATTTCAAAAAAATCAAAAAATAATGAAAAATTAGACCGGGTGTAGGGAGTTACATGCACCCGCCGAGGTAGGCTCCTTTTTCCCATGTATATATGTATATATATATATGAGGAAAATGGGGCTGCCCTCTAAGGGGAGCTAACTTAGCTCCCCCCGCCCTATTTTCTACCAATTTTTTATTTTTTTGAATTTTTCCGTGAATATTTATCCTATATCCCTATATTATGTCATAAAAATTTCGTGTGAAACAGAGACTCCTATGGCCTCCATCCAGACAGTCATTTTTTTAACGGTCTCAGGATTTTTTAAATCGACCTCGTCTGGATGGAGGTCGTAGGAGTCTCCGTTTTGCATGAAATTTGAATGACATAATATAGGGATATAATAATAAATTTACATAATTTTTATTTTCAAAAAAAAAATAAAAAAAACACGAGAAAAATAGGGCGGGGGGAGCTAAGTTAGCTCCCCCTAGGGGGCATACACCTTTTACCCTATATATATATATATATATATATGTGTGTGTGTGTGTGTGAGAGAGAGAGATTAATGTGGCTGCCCTCATAGGGCAGCTAATTGGCTGCCCCCAAGGCACTTCATCTCCTGTGTGTGTGTGTGTGTGTGTGTGTGTGTATAGGGTAAAATGGGGCTGCCCCCAGGGAGTAGCCAACTTGGCTACTCCCACTCCTATTTTCCCCTCATTTTTTATTTTTTTGGAAAATAAAAATTTTCATATTCATAATTATATCCCTCTAACATTCTATTAAAATTTCGTCAAAAACTGAGACTCCTACGACCTCCATCTAAACAGGGTCGATTTAAAAAATCCTGCGACCGTTAAAAAATGACGTCTGGATGGAGGTCCTAGGAGTCTCTGTTTCTGACGAAATTTTAATAGAATGTTAGAGGGATACAGTGATGAATATACAAATGTTTATTTTCCAAAAAAATAAAAAAATGAGGGGAAAATAGGGGTGGGAGTAGCCAAGTTGGCTACTCCTTGTGGGCAGCCCCATTTTACCCATATATATATATATATATATAGTGATTAATATGGCTGCCCTCATAGGGCAGCTAATTGGCTACCCCCAAGGCATTTGGGCCGTTGGATAGTATCCGTGGTTGAGGAATTTGGCTTTTCTTTGAATTTCGGAATAACTGTCATGTCACCAAGTGGGGCTTCTCCTCCCACCCTCCTACGTCACTTCATCTCCTGCAAAGCCCATCATCTTCACACAGAAACCTCTCCCTCTCCATCATCCTCTACTGCCCGACGTCGCCCTCACCGCTACCCCTCACTCCCTCATCGCACCAACTTTCCGGCTTCCTCTACCACGCTACCTCTCGCTACGGCTCGACCTCACCTTCCAATATCTTGCCAGTGGTCATTCAACGCCCTCCCTCCGCCTTACATAAACCATCACAGTTCTTCTCTTCCCATTTGTTCCATACGGGACATCGAGCTGCTGCCCTCGCTGTCTACTTGTGACATACGTGTGCGCAGACGCCGCTTGCAACGACTTGCAGGGGTGACGACGTGATTATGCAAGGTGGGCACACTGCTGCTCATGCTTACTTTGTCGTTTATAGCTCTCTGCTAGTCGAAGCATCCTGCATTGTGAAAAAAAATCTATTTTTCAAACAGAAGTCTCGCCAACCTTTGTCTTCACTGGGTAGATTATCAAAGCCAAGTCTCACCCCCACCATGACAACCTCTCCTGCTTCCGTTGGTATTTTTTTTGGTTTTTTGTATGGTTTAAATGATGAACTTTCACTGGGTGGACATCTCCATTTTATCCATCGAACTTGCATTGCAACGTATCATCAAGTTATATCTTGCAAAGTTGGATTATAGGATATCATCAGAAGTAAATGACGGATGATCTTTATCACTCAAAGTTATTTCTTTGATACAACTAATCACTGTTGATCTATATCAAAAGATTAAATATGGACTGCAATGTAATAAGTTTGAGGGATTATGGATGAATTATATGACAAGTGTTTGATATCTATTGCACTATAAAGTTTCATTCTGCCATAAAATAAGCATACACACTGTAATTTTAATTACTAGCGGTGCGATTTTTTAAAATTCTCAATTGTTTACGCCTTGGTTGCAAAATAACATTCCCACAAGAAGATTTTATCAAAATCACAGTTAGGAAGGTTTACCATAGATTTTTTGTAGGGATGCATATGGTTTTAATACCAGTGTATTACGCACAGCTAATTTGGGTTTGTAACTAAAAATCATATTTTGTTGCATATAAATTTATTCTTTGGTGGCTATATTATATAAGTGGTGAATTTTGGTTGGATTCTAAAATCCTGAATGACCTTAATGATGCAGATATTCAAACTATAGTACATTACAAAGGGACGAGGAAACCATATGTTGGGTTGGAGTTCATATCAGAAGAAGAAGCTTATGAATTCTACAATGATTATGCTAAACACGTTGGATTTTCAATTAGACGTGATAACTTGCGTCGATTAAAACAAACTAAAGAGATCATCTCAAGATTGCTAGTATGCTCAAAAGAAGGTCAAAAAGATCTTAATGATAAGCGTAGACAAGGAGTGGATGTTAAACGACGTCGAGAATCAAGAGAAACCTGTGAGGCCAGATTATCTATTTCTGTAAATGATAAAGGAATATGGATTGTAAAAAAGTTTATTGAGGAACATAATCATCCGTTGGTGACTCCATCAAAAATACAAATGTTGAGATCGCACCATCAGTTATCCTCTACCTCAAAATGCTTGATTCAGACATTCAATGAATGCAGAATGAGTCCTTCAAGGATTTCAGCAGTGCTTAATGCTTCAGGAGAAGATTTAGTTAGTCCACAGAACTTCGTTGATCATTTAAGGATGACACGTAGAAATAACATGCATGGCGAATGCATGGCTATGGTGAAACACTTCTTATCTAAAAAGGCAAACGATGATGGCTTTTATTTCCAATATGGAATTGACGAGTTTCTACTGCACGAAGTATTTTCTGGGCAGATGGTAGATCAAGAGCAACATACTTGACTTTTGTGGATGTTGTTGTCTTTGATGTAACCTATAAAACAAATTCTTTTAATATGCCATTTGCACCATTTCTCGGGGTTAATTATCATAGACAATCAACATTATTTGGTTGTGCTCTTCTTGTAGACGAGACTGAAGAAACCTTTGTTTGTTCAATATATGGCTTGATTGCATGAATGGAAAGATGCCAGTTTCTATTATCACTGATCAAGATAAAGCTATTTGTAATGCAACAGCTAAGGTGTTTCCTAACACAAAGCATCGATATTGTTCTTGGCATCTTGAGAAAAATACAATAGTTCATCTTAGAAGTTTGAAGATGGAGCACCAGAATTTCAAAGAAGACTATGACAAATGGATCTATGGATAAAAACCAATGAAGAATTTGAAAACAAGTAGCAAGAAATAAGAGAATGCTATAAACTTGATGAAGGTTCTTGGCTTGCAAATATGCATGCAGAAAGAGAGCATTGGGTGCCATTATATCTTAATGATACATTTTTTGCAGGAATGACATCCAACCAACGATCTGAAAGTATAAATGCTTTCTTTGATGGTTTTGTTAATGCAAACACATCATTATCTGATTTTGTTCTTCAATATGATAGAGCAATTACTTCTAGGTGAGCTCTTGAGGAGAGATCTGACTTCAAGACTATAAATTTTAAACCTACTTTCTTTTCACATCATCCTATAGAAGCTCAAGTAAGCCAACTTTACACACAAAAGATTTTTGAGATTTTTCAAGAGGAGCTTAAACAAGGGAGTGCATACATGGCAACTGAATTAGTTAACGATGGGACGGTGACATTATTCTCAGTTGAAAGATTTGGCAACTTTGGTAGTAAACACTTGGTTAGTGTGAGTAATATTAGTCAATTAAACTGTCATTGCAGTTGCAATTCGGTTTGTAAAATCCTCATGGGGTAATGTTTTTGTAAAATATTATTCAAAATGGGTACATCTTAAAAATAATATTCAGAATGAACGTATATGTGCAAACCGTTTGCCGCTTTGTCGCGAGCAGCAAATGATTTGTCGTGCCACATGGACGGCAAAAATAAATGCCCGCGATGAAAATCTGGGTTTCGGACTCCCTCCCATCCATCCATGTGACATGGCAAATCATTTACCGCAACATCAAACGGTTTGTCGATGTATGCCTATTCCGTGTATTATTTTCAAGCAATACCCATTTTGGGTAATTTTTTTGCCCCATCTCCCTCTTCTAAATGTCATATTTGCAAATGTGGTGCGGAAGTCAGTAAGATGTGTTCCAGATAACTCGGCTTGATGGCAGTTGTACGCTCGAAGAAGAATGTTGCATGTGCGGAGGCATTCGGTATGTACGCATGAGTATCATATCATGTTGACACAAATGAAGCTCAACATCGTGAGTTGAATGGTGTAAATGATTTTTACATTCAATATTGGTTTGATCAATATTCTAAGTTGCATTAAGTTTTATAACTTTGAAGCATGAAATAGTATATATTAAATGGGCTAGCAGTAAATATAATTGACTAATATAAGAGGGAAATATTTAGAATAAATATTGAGCAACCTAACCCAAGGGAAGGCTCAACATGGGCCTGACCGCATAAAAGCCAAAGTAGAGGGGGATAGGGGCTCACGTGTGTATATATATGTAAATAAAATAAAAATATTTTCCTCCCAAAATTAGACTCAAAAGGGCTTGTGAATATTTGTATATATTTATAAATATAAAATCAAGATAAAAATAGTAAAATTAAAAAGAAAACAAAACATCACTTATGTACATAGTCACCATATAGTCCACTCATCCATATTTATTTAGCTTTGTAAATAAATAAAATTAATCTCCAAAAATTTTGTAAATATTCTATATGATATGATGTAAATAAATAAAATAAAAACAATTAAAAACAAAATAAAAAAAACAAAATTAAAAATTAAAGATCACATTGTAAATATACCATGTATACATATGTACATATATATTTATTTCACCTATGTATATAAATAATAAAAATAAAATAAAAATATATTTTTATTCCTAATTTTATGATATAAATAAATAAAATATAAAATGGGGATAAAATTGTATAAAAATAACGAATTAAAAATCAAAAATCAAAACCATATATTGTACATATACCTATGTATAGCTATATAATGTAAATACCTTATTTTTATTTTGAAAAATTAATTAAAAATCACTAAAAAATAGAAAAAATTAAAACAAAAATATTTCGTGTTTTGACTTTTTAATAAACCGGCCATTTACTATTTATTAATGATTTTACAAATCTTTTCTAAATGGCTTATTCCCATTGGTCCAGGGGGATTGTTGACCGCCCGGTCAACTCCCCAGGACCATCTTCCACGGGTTTTGGTTCACGGACCCGGTTTCTCGGATTTTCCCCATCCATACCCGATCACCATCTCCCTAAACCCCGGGTCCATCTTAACCGTGGCAGATCCGGCACCTTCGCTGGCGCATCCGCATCGAGATCCGCGCCTCATGCAGCCCTACCCGATCACTCCTAGCCGGACCTGCACCCATACTTAAGCTGAGCTCCGCCACCCTAATTCTCATCTTTGGCTCATTTGCTCCACTACCAGTGACCTCCACCGTGTTGGCGAGAGTGACAGCTTGCTCCAGCAAGTGTCGCAGCGAGGAGGGAGCACGCGACCACTGATCCGGCGAGCCACCACCACCGTGCTCCGCCCAGAGCCGGAGCTCAAGCCTCGGACGCCGACGCTCCTCGAGGCAAGGACCCAGAGCATCCCCTGCTCGTCCGCAGTCGAACCATCCACCCAGGTAGCTTCGATTTCTTCTCTTTTTCTTTAATTTCCGATTACCCCCAATTCGCCCCGTCGCCGTCCACCGTCGATTCCGGTCACGTTCGCCTCCCATTCGATCATCGGGCTGCGCCATAGCCTCCGCCTTCCTCCCGCGCACGTTCTCCGCACTTCCATCCAACCCAGCTCGCACAGGAGCTGGGGTTCGAGCTCCTCCGTCCACCCCCTCGCCGGAGCTCGCCCGCACCGACTCCCAGACCACTTTCACCACGCCTAACGGGGTCGAGGCACTTTGCCCTCGACCCGCGTGTCTTCTGGACCCCTTTTGCAGGTACAACGAGGGCCATCAGAGGTCCTCTGATTCGAGCCAGGAGCCGCTTCTCCGCCGGAGCTGACCGGGCTCCTTAGAGCTCCGTTGCTCCATCGGAGAGTCCCCACTTGACGCGGAGGCGCACGACGAATCTTCTCCGACCATCAGAGCCCCGCGAGGAGGCCAGGAGCGCGCAAATTGGGCCGGCGAAGTTCGCCGGCCGACAGTTCTTCCAGGACCTTCGGTCACCGTCCGATTGCCACCGAGCTCCAGACTTGATCTTGTCCGTCCATCTGAGGAGTTCACAGCACCGTTCGATCCAAGGAGGGGCGGTCTGGACCGTTCGATGCGCAAGGTTTAGCCACCGCTACCCTCCACCGTGCGATCTTCCACGTGGCTACGCCTTGGCCGTCCGATCATCCCGAGGAGCCCAGCGTTGGAGCGCCACCCGCATCTCAGCCGTTCATCCACCACGTGGCACCCATCCAGCGGCTTCATTAATAAAGGGTAATTTACCCTTAGGCCCTTTTCTTTAGTTTAATTTCAGTTTAATCTTGTAATTATTTTTAGGATTTTATTTACGTTAGGTAAATTGCATGTTGGACCTTGAGCTTTATTTTGTTTGCATCTAATCCCCTGTGTGTGGTGTGTCACGTGCTTCGACACGTGGTTTTCTAGGCTATTTGCACTTTGTTCCCTGTAGTTCTGGTTGGTTATGGAATGAATGAATACTTTTGGATAATTGCATTTATACCCCTGTGCTTGAATTAATTGTGCATGTGCGCTTTTTATTGGGTATTTTACAAACAAGCCCTCGGCCTTTTGGTACCTGTTACCAAATAGCCCCCGGAACTTGTTTTTATTACATTTAGGTCCCTGAGTGCCTCAGGCACGCGCTACGCGCGTGTTTCCTGTGTATTTTGCACCGGACCCCCCAGAGCTTTGGGAATTTGCACTCAGGTCCCTGTGCACAATACCTAACTTTTATTTTTGAATAAAATAGCAAATCAACTCCAAACCCAATGAAAATTGGACACTGCCATGTTGTAAAATGTTTTGGAATTTTTGGAGACATTTTTGTTTTGTTTTGATATTTTTAAAAATTCAAAAACCTCCATTTTCGTTACTGTTTGATTTGAAAAATCACAAAAAAATATTAAAACCTTTCTAAAAATTATAAAAAAATTAGCTACTGTTTCTTTTGTTTTGTTTGATTTTCTAGCCAATTTTGGCTATTTTTCATTCCATAAAACTCATAAAAATTGAAAAACACCTAAAAACTCATAAAAATTTTAATAAATAATCTAAAAACCCAAAAATAATAATTCAGGTGCCCAAATTTTCCTTGTTTCTTTCTCTTTACAGGAAAAGTATCTCCAGGCTTATAGGGACTTTAGATATTTTATCTAAGTCATTTAAGCTCGGCTGGACAGTACCTTTGTTTTCTCACTTTGTTTTCATTTTTAGAAAATTAAATAAAAATCAGAAAAATCCCAAAAATTCAATAAAAACAATAAAAATTATAAAATACACAAAAACATTTTTATTTGAATTTTGGTTGATTTTTAGTGCATTAAATAAATAGTTGAATTGCTTTATTTTCTTGTTTGCCTTATTTTCTTAATACATTAAAAATCCAAAAAAAAATAAAAAGAATTAAAACCCACCAAAAATACTTTTATTTTATTTTATTTTATTTTTGACTACTTCGTAGGCCGCGAGGCCATTACGTGCTCCTTGTGTTCGATCCTGGTCGCTATATCAGGTTAATAAAAATAGCAAGACCGCTATTGATTTCGAGTTGATTTTATCTTATATTGGTGGTCTCTTTTTCTGGATTGACCACGTCTGGTGACTTGGGTCGCAACGACCATTTTAGATACCTTTATCTGAGTCGCTTGGTGTGCTCATCAGAATGGCGCCGTTGCCGGGGAGCACGACTTAGTAGTTTTCGTTTTATTTTCATTTTCTTTTTCGCGGCTTTCCGCGGCTCTTTCAGAGTCCGTGGCTTTTCGCGATTTTTTGTTTTTATTTTTGCTTTATTTTGTTCTGTTTTATTTTCTTTTATTTTTGTTTTTATTTTTGAGTGTTTCTTTTATTTGGCATTTTTGCACATATACCCTGTTTTATTTTCTTATTATTATTTGATTATTTTTGTGGGACTGACCACTTGTCTCCTTTCTTGCGAGGGCCCGAGGACCGAGGCGGCTGATTTCGAGAAGCCGGCGCAACCGAGGGACTTGGAGGCGGCTCCCTTCTGCACGGAGCCGCAGGAGAGCGTGAGAGAGTAGATGAGCGGGCGAGGATTAGCGTAGTTTTTATTTTCATTTTATTTGATTATTTGTAATAATACAGGGACAATCAAAGACTTTGGACTTCTTTCTCGGGTCTGTTTCGCCGAGCACCGGTGTGCTCGGGGGACCCAGTAGCTAGTTTAGATTTTTCATGGCTTTTTTGCGGCTTTTGTTTTCTTCGCTGCCTTTTACGGTTTTACGCGGTTTTTTATCGAGCCCTAAGACTTAGGATTTTCTGCTTGACTGTGCCGTAATTAGTAGGATCCCCACACCTAATTGCTTGCCTGTTCCTATAGTACGATTAATTGGACCTACTAATAATTCACTAATAAAAATAGCTGACTCATCCCCTTCGTAGCCTACGTGCCGTAGCCTGCCCTACCAAGCGCTGCTCCTGAACCCGATGTGTCGGGAGGAGGAGGGGTAGGACCGAGACCGGACCTTTGGCTTGAAGGATCGGTGACCAGTTAGACGGTTCTTCGAGTAGACTTGCTTGTTTAGGACTCGGTTTTCACCGCTGCACCATATAGGTAGTTTACTTTCTGTCTTTACATTTCTGCGTGGATCACTTGCATGTAGAGTGCTGGAGGAAGGTACGCATTTCTATCTTTGCATGCATCATTGATTTCATCGCGCATCGGCTTTTTCGTCTTCTCCCCCTTGTTTTTGACTAAATAACCAGGAGAACCGAAAAATTCGTTAGGCCTTTTTTTTATTGAAAAAGATTAAAAAGAAAAACCATAAAATCGGGACTGCTAAAACTATTGACCCTAAAAGACACTTGACCTAAAAATCTGTCTTGGGGAGAGCAACCCCCTCATTGGTTGGTTTGATTGCGCGAGAGAGTGACCCGTTCACTAGGTAGAGCCCTCCGGTGTTATTCCCGACTGACTACCGACTTTTCTGTGCGGGCCAGTCGGTTGGGGTAGCATCGGGTATCCCAAAAGGTCACATAAGCGCTCTGATAGATTGTTTGTTCACCTAATAAAATTTGACAAGATAATTTTGACCGAGCCTTTACGGTCTTCAGCTCGCGTTGCGTTGGTGAACAGTGGGTTTGGTTGCTGATCATAGTTTCTCCAGATCCCATCCGCCTTACTCGTTAGATCACGATGATGGGTAGACGATCTCTTAGGCAGCCTCTGGCTACACCGCTTTCGGGCACGTCTACCCGATCATCTAGGTTGGCCCGTGAGAGCCGAGACCAGCTCTCCGAGCCCGAGTATGACTCCGCCCTGTTCCCCCTCGACCCCCTTTCTTTCGGTTCTGAGAGACATGAGCCAGAGGAGAGATTAGCAGACTTATCAGCACCTGAGTTTGGCTCATTTGATTTTGCAGACGCCATGGCCGGCAGTTCTGAGGATCGCTCCCGAGGTCCACAGCCTGAGCACTTTGTGCTGGACCAGGGTGCGATCAACTCCACCCTGATTGCCTCCCCAGAGACCGTTCAGCAGTAGTTGAGGGATCAGGGAGCATTCATGCTCGATATGAGGATAGAGATGGAGCAGATGCGAGCAGAGAGAGCAGAGTGAGAGCAGAGGAGAGACGGGCCGAGGATCCCAGACAATGCAGCCGCAGCAGCCGCCGTCGCAGCGGCAGCCGCTGCGGCAGGCGGAGGAGAGCCACCGAGACCGATGCGGGAGTTACACAACCCCGGATCGACGCTGACGCACCACTGGGTTGTACTTCCAGCTATCGTGGGGGACTTCAAGTTCCCCCCGAACACCTTGCAGTTACTCCCCCGCTTTCACAGACTCGCTACTGAGGAGCCCCATCTCCACCTCCAGGAGTTTCTCATGATCTGCAGTACTGTCCACGATCGTCAGGTGGACCAGGATACTATTCGGATGATTGCCTTCCCCTTTTCCTTGGCCGATAGAGCAGCCACCTGGCTGAAGCACTTGGGGAAGTTTGTTTACACCTGGGAGCAGCTCCGCACCGAGTACTTGAACAAGTACTATCCACTCGGACGGACCAATGCAGCGAGAGCCCTCATCAGCAACTTCTCCATGTTCCCCAACGAGCAATTCCATGAGGCATGGGAGAGGTTCCGTGAGCTGACTAATCGATGCCCGCACCATGACATTTCGAAGCCCAACCTTGTGCAGAGCTTCTTCAGCGGGCTGACACCAGAGCTCCAGGGCTTGGTGAACGCTTCTTGTGGTGGGTCTTACTTCGCCAAGGATCACGACCAGGTCTGGGCCATCTATGAGGAGATGGCCGAGAATTACATGGTGATGTCCCAGACCAGATTGTACACTCAGGGCAGACCCCAGCAGCAGCCAGGATCCGTGCAGTACCAGAGGATAGCACGGGTCGATGCCGGTCCATCTAGTTCATCCGCAGTAGCAGCAACACAGGCAGAGTCATCCGCTGCAGATATGGGTATTATCAGCGAGAAGTTGGATCGGATGGAGCTGATCGAGAAGAAGCAGTGCCAGGGCATCACTCAGATGGAGGAGATGGCACAGACTCTGAGCGACATGAAGACCCAACTCATGTGTCTCCAGGAGGCACAGACGACTCCACAGCCCCGTCTTCAGTCGCGAGGCGATACCGGCGGCAGCAGCAGCTCGTCCCAGCGCTCCAGCTCACACCAACAGCCTAGACAGGTTCACCTTGTACAGGCGGAGCCGTACCAGCAGCAGCCGCCCTCCTACCAGTCACCACCATCTCCAGACATGCAGATGGTGGTATACCAGCCGGATCAGCCTCTGGCAGTACTCCCGCCAGCCCAGTACGATGCAGAGCCGTTGATGGATGTCAACAGGATTTGGTATGACCGTCCTCAGCCTGGGATCCGACGAGACCATCCCGGATTCAGGTGGGGGACCGGAGGTGCCCAGCCCCAGCAGCAGCCATCTGGTCAGGGAGGCCAGTACAACCAGCAGAGAGATCACCAGCAGCAGCAGCCCCCAGTCTACCAGTCACAGCAGCAGTCATCCTTCGTTCCTCGTCCCTATCAGCAGGGACAGTCTTGGAGGCGAGAGCAGCCTCACCAGCCACACCAGCTGCAGCATCCTCCCTCTTACCCCTCTCACCAGCAGCAACACCAGTTCCAGCAACCTCACTACCAGAGAGGCTACCCGTCGGGCTCTCATGGTCCTCCATACGAGAGCCCCACCTTGGACGACATAGCCCGCCTCCTCACGGACCAGCAGGCTACTTTCAGACGGGAGATGGACGAGTTCCGCCAGGAGATGCGAGACATTGTGAGAGGGAAGGCCGCTATTCCTGCCCAGATCGAGCCGAACCCCAACAGCCTGAAGCGGAACTCTGAGCAGGTAGCTTACACTGAGCACGCCACTCCTAGTGATCCATTTGATGATACGTTTTCAGACCTTTTTGATGCTAATTTTGTCACACTTAGGAGCGGTAGGGCACCAGCACGCGGCGCCTCAGCTGAGCGACATCATGAGGATACATCTAGAGCGCCAGATGAGGAGGAGGAGAGCGGTACTGAGGCCGCTCATGATGATGACGGTGGTACTGATGCCACCTAGGATGCTGATTCTACAGGCGGTGTTGAGGCCGCCATTTCACCAGTTCGAGGAGGTGGTACTGACGCCACCCGAGATGCCGAGCCAGAGCGCGGTACTGAGGCCACGAGACATCCAGCAGAGCCAGCCCGTGGTGGTACTGAGGCCACCGGTGTTCATTCTGAGAGAGTTGTTGTCTTTCCTCATTCTGATGTACCTCGGGACAATGTTGTGAATAAAGGAAAAGGTTTAGTTTACTCTGGTCCCACTGTGGTGCTTGATGTATGTGCGGATCCGGCCGTCGAGCCGTCTAGACCTATTCCTAGTCCTTCATCTGAGAAGGACCCTGTGATCCCCTTCCCTAGAGCCCTTCTGATGGGGAAGGGGAAGAAAAAAGAAAAAGATCCAAAAAAGAGAGAGCAGGAGGAGTTCAGCCAGAGCATGATTGACCGATTCCATATACAGCTGACCCTTCAGGAGGCTTTGCAGCACATCCCCCTTCTTCAACGTTCTTTGAGAGACAGGACTACAATCAGGAGGAGGAGGAACCACCATTCAGAGATTCATGTGCTGACGAAAGCCACGTGCTTCGCGATCCAGAACCGTCTGCCGGCCAAGAGGCCAGATTCAGGAGCCCCTTATGTCAGATGTCACATTAGAGAGCAGAGTTTCGACCGGACTCTATTGGATAGCGGATCGTCTATCAACCTCCTTCCGGCAGCCCTTCTCGATCGTTTCGAGTTGGGCACTCTTAGACAGAGCATGACAGTCCTTCAGTTCGCTGATCGATCTGTCAAGAGGCCGAAGGGGTTGTTGCGAGACGTTGTCGTCACTATTCAGGGCCTGAAATTCCCCGTGGACTTCGTAGTGTTGGACATGGAGATCCCTGATTCAGTGGCCGATACCCCCATCATTCTAGCTCGTCCGTTCTTGGCCACAGCCAAGGCAGTGACTGACCATGATAGTGGGAAGGTATACTTTCGCGTCGAGGGAGAAAGTGTACAAATAGAGACGGTCGAGGACTACAGAGCCAGAGACAGAGCATGCTCAGAGACCAGTACAGATACAGAGCAGCTGACAGATGCCGGGCTAGACATCCACCAGGACTATGATTTTGTGATCACAGACGATGAGGCAGCATGGGCAGACCCCGCAGCACAGGCCATCCTCTCATTTTCAGACACCGCTGATGCTGAGATGACAACAGAGGAGAGATTGGAGAGCACAACCCTGGTCCAGGATACTTCAGTGGCAGCAGAGCTGGTTCTCGACCGCGACACGATTTCTAGTGATGGTGGTACTGAGGCCACCTTGTGTGACGGTGGTACTGATGCCACCTTGTTTGATGCAGATCCCTCGGATTCGGAGTCTGATTGGGCAGATTGCGAGGATCAGATGCCAGACCTGAGTCCCACAGAGCCTACAGCTGAGGAGGAGGTAGATGCCGAGCAGATCAGAGACAGTTCATTTGAGCAGCCTTCTCCAGATCCAGTTTGCGAGAGTTCGTTTTCATTCTCCCAGGCAGACTTGGCAGCATACATGCATCTTCTTCCGAAGCCAGATTTGCTAGCACCCAGCTGTCCAGAGCTGAAGCCGCTCCCTACTTCGTTGAAGTATCGATTCCTTGCGGGCGAGCCTGAGATGTACCTAGTCATCATCTCCGCCGATCTGACTGGAGAGCAAGAATCCCGTTTGATGGGGGTTCTTGAAAAGAACCGCAAGGAAATCGGATGGAGCGTAGCAGATCTCCATGGGATTAGTCCATCATTGTGCTCGCACCATATCTATCTCGAGGAGGGGGCGAAGCCATCGCGTGAGTTCCAGCGGCGGCTGAACCCCAACCTGAGAGAGGTCGTCATGAAGGAAATCTCAAAATGGTGGAGTGCAGATTTTATTTATCCCATTTCCGACTCCAAGTGGGCCAGCCCCTTGCATGTGGTGCCCAAGAAGACGAGCATCACGACTGTGATCAGTGAGTCGGGAGAGGAGATTGCTACACGAGTACCCACCTCTTGGCGGGTCTGTGTTGACTACAGGAGACTCAACAAGGCCACCAAGAAGGACCATTTTCCCCTGCCTTTTATTGACCAGATCATTGAGAGACTGGCAGGGAAGAGCCATTACTGTTTCCTGGATGGGTACTCGGGCTACAACCAGGTGGCCATCGCTCCTGAGGACCAGGAGAAGACCACCTTTATCTGTCCCTTCGGTACATATGCCTTTCGACGCATGCCATTTGGGCTATGCAATGCCCCTGCGACTTTTCAGAGATGCATGCTGTCGATCTTTTCAGACATGGTAGGGGAGTGTTTGGAGATCTTCATGGATGATTTCTCGGTCTACGGCGACGGATTCGACTCCTGTCTTGACTTCCTAGACCGGGTACTCCAACGATGTATAGAGGTCCATTTGGTGCTTTCTAGGGAGAAGAGTCACTTCATGGTGACTCAAGGGATGGTGCTTGGGCATATCATATCCAACAGGGGCATGGAGGTTGATCCGGCCAAGGTTGATGTCATTAGAAAACTCGCACCGCCGTCCAATTTGAGGCAGCTACGGTCATTCCTGGGGCACGTTGGTTTCTATCGGAGATTCATTCATGATTTCAGCAAGATTGCCCGGCCGTTGACTGACCTCTTGACGAAAGACACCGAGTTCCTTGTCGATGACAAGTGTCTTTCATCCTTTGCGACTCTCCAGCAGTGTGTTATTGAGGCTCCTGTTCTCCAGCCACCCGATTGGTCTCTCCCATTCGAGATCATGACAGACGCCTCCGATTTTGCTGTGGGGGCAGTGCTGGGACAGAGGAGGGATGGAGTCCCCTTTGCTATCCATTACGCTAGCCGCACATTGGATTCTGTGCAGCGGAATTATACCGTCACTGAAAAGGAGATGCTAGCCGTAGTGTTCGCCCTAGATAAGTTTCGATCTTACATCATTGGATCTAGAGTGACCTTGTACACTGATCACACCGCCATCCGATACCTAATGGCAAAGAAGGATGCCAAGGCCAGACTTACTAGATGGATCCTTCTACTCCAGGAGTTCGACATTGAGATCAAGGATAAGCCTGGAGTCAAGAATGTGGTGGCGGATCATCTCTCCCGTTTAGAGCAGCCTGAGGAGTCTGAGCATATTGATCCCATCTGTGAGACCTTCCCAGATGAGGCGATCCTTGCTATCGCCTCACGCCCGTGGTATGCCGATATTGTGAACTTTCTCATTGCTGGGAAAGTCCCACAAGATTGGCCCAGGTAGAGGCTTGAGACCTTCCTTGCGAAGGCCAAGTCTTACCACTGGGAGGATCCTATCCTTTACCACGAAGGAGGGGATAGCGTCTGGTGTCGGTGCATTCCTCAGGAGGAGCACCATAGCGTCCTCACTTACTGCCACAAGCTTGAGGCAGGAGGACATCATTCTGGGAGGAGAACGACACAGAAAGTGCTCCAATCCGGCTTGTGGTGGCCTACCCTCTTCAAGGACTCCGATGAGTTCATGAAGAGGTGTACTGACTGTCAGAGGATGGGCACTTGTGGACAGCGTGATATGATGCCGATAAAGCCCATTCACTTCTGTGAGGTTTTTGACGCATGGGGCATTGATTTCATGGGTCCATTCCCTAAGAGTCAGGGATTTGAGTACATTCTGGTGGCTGTGGACTATGTTAGTCGTTGGGTTGAGGCTATCCCAGCCTGAGCCGCTGATGCGAGGACAGTTTGCAGATTTTTGAGGAAGCACATCATCATGCGGTTCGAGGTCCCTTGAGTTTTGATTTCAGATGGGGGGTCTCATTTCATCAACAACCAGGTGAAGGTCCTTGCTAGCGAGTTCGGTATAGACCATCGTGTTGCTACACCTTACCATCCACAGACGAATGGTCTAGCCGAGGTGTCGAACAGGGAGATCAAGACTATATTGCAGAAAGTCGTCCGCCCTGACCGAAAGGATTGGTCACAGCTTTTGGACTCGGTCTTGTGGACATATAGGACGTCTTTCAAGACACCATTGGGCACATCTCCCTTTCGCCTCGTATATGGCAAGCCGTGCCATTTACCTGTTGAGCTGAGGCACAGGTCACTTTGGGCAGTTACTGATATACTTATGGATCCAGATGGTGTAGGAGACCAGAGGAGGGCAGAGTTAGCAGCCCTGGAGGAGCTTAGAGATACCGCCTTCTCAAACAGCCTACAGTATAAGGAGAGAGTGAAAGAGTGGCATGATTCTCATATCAGCCACAAGCATTTTGAGCCTGGTCAGAGAGTATGGCTATTTGATGCGAGGCTTCGTTTATTTCCAGGGAAGCTACAGAGCAAGTGGAAGGGACCCTACTTGGTGAGAAAGGTACACGACAACGGTAGCATTGATATATCCGAGTTGTCTTCTGAGAGTACCTTTCGAGTGAACGGCCAGCGACTCAAGCCATTTCTAGATCATGAGCCGCAGGTCGTTGATCTTGCCCCTATTCATTTTGCGTGAGATGTGGTCTTTGACTCACATCTAATGCATCTCACGCCTGAGTTTCACTGATCTTCCGCCCTGTATAGATCCAGATGTCTATATCACTACATTCTTTAGTCCCACATCCCTTTCTTCATCTTTTGATTATGCTATACTTAGGAAGCACTGATGAGCACACCAAGCGACTCAGGTAAAGGTATCTAAAATGGTCATTGCGACTCAAGTCACCAGACGTGGTCAATCCAGAAAAAGAGACCACCAATATAAGATAAAATCAACTCCAAATCAATAGCGGTCTTGCTATTTTATTAACCTGGTATAGCGACCAGGGTCGAACACAAGGAGCACGTAATGGCCTCGCGGCCTACGAAGTAGTCAAAAATAAAATAAAATAAAAGAAAAAAAGTATTTTTGGTGGGTTTTAATTCTTTTTATATTTTTTTGGATTTTTAATGTATTAAGAAAATAAGGCAAACAAGAAAAAAAAAGTAATTCAACTATTTATTTAATGCACTAAAAATCAACCAAAAATTCAAATAAAAATGTTTTTGTGTATTTTATAATTGTTAATGTTTTTAGTGAATTTTTGGGATTTTTTTGATTTTTATTTAATTTTCTAAAAATGAAACAAAGTGAGAAAACAAAGGTACTGTCCAGCCGAGCTTAAAGGACTTAGATAAAATATCTAAAAGTCCCCTATAAGCCTGAGGTACTTTTCCTGTAAAGAGAAAGAAACAAGGAAAATTTGGGCACCTGAATTATTATTTTTGGGTTTTTAGATTATTTATTAGAATTTTTATGAGGTTTTAGGTGTTTTTCAATTTTTATGAGTTTTATGGAATGTAAAATAGCTAAAATTGGCTAGAAAATCAAACACAACAAAAGAAACAATAGCTAATTTATTTATAATTTTTAGAAAGGTTTTAGTATTTTTTTGTGATTTTTCAAATCAAACAGTAACGAAAATGGACGTTTTTGAATTTTTAAAAATATCAAAACAAAACAAAAATATCTCCAAAAATTCTAGAAAATTTTACAACATGGTAGGAGCCATGTATCCAATTTTCATTGGGTTTGGAGTTGATTTGCAATTTTATTCAAAAATAAAAGTTAGGTACTATGCACAGGGACCTGAGTGCAAATACCCAAAGCTCTGGGGGGTCCGGTGCAAAATACCCAGGAAAACACGCACGTAGCGCATGCCTGAGGCACTCAGGGACCTAAATGTAATAAAAACAAGTTCCGAGGGCTATTTGGTAACAGGTACCAAAAGTCCGAGGGCTTGTTTATAAAATACCCAATAAAAAGCGCACATGCACAATTAATTCACGCACAGGGGTATAAATGCAATTATCCAAAAGTATTCATTCATTCCATAACCAACCAGAACTACAGAGAACAAAGTGCAAACAGCCCAGAAAACCACGTGTCAAAGTACGTGACACACCACGCACAGGGGCTTAGATGCAAACAAAATAAAGCTCAAGGTCCAACATGCAATTTACCTAACGTAAATAAAATCCTAAAAATAATTACAAGACTAAACTTAAATTAAACTAAAGAAAAGGGCCTAAGGGTAAATTACCCTTTATTAATGAAGCCGCTGGATGGGTGCCACGTGGTGGATGAACGGCTGAGATGCGGGTGGCGCTCCAACGCTGGGCTCCTCGGGATGATCGGACGGCCAAAGCGTAGCCACGTGGAAGATCGCACGGTGGAGGGTAGCGGTGGCTAAACCTTGCGCATCGAACGGTCCAGACCGCCCCTCCTTGGATCGAACGGTGCTGTGAACTACTCAGATGGACGGACAAGATCAAGTCTGGAGCTCGGGGGCAATCGGACGGTGACCGAAGGTCCTGGAAGAACTGTCGGCCGGCGAACTTCGCCGGCCCAATGTGCACGCTCCTGGCCTCCTCGCGGGGCTCTGATGGTCGGAGAAGATTCGTCGTGCGCCTCCGCGTCAAGTGGGACTCTCCGATGGAGCAACAGAGCTATAAGGAGCCTGGTCAGCTCCGGCGGAGAAGCGGCTCCTGGCTCGAATCAGAGGACCTCAGATGGCCCTCGTTGTACCTGTAAAAGGGGTCCAGAAGACTCGCGGGTCGAGGGCAAAGTACCTCGACCCCGTTAGGCGTGGTGAAAGTGGTCTGGGAGTCGGTGCGGGCGAGCTCCGGCGAGGGGGTGGACGGAGGAGCTCGAACCCCAGCTCCTGTGCGAGCTGGGTTGGATGGAAGTGCGGAGAACATGCGCGGGAGGAAGGCGGAGGCTATGGCACAGCCCGATGATTGAATGGAAGGCGGACGTGACCGGAATCGACGGTGGACGGCGACGGGGCGAATTGGGGGTAATCGGAAATTAAAGAAAAAGAGAAGAAATCGAAGCTACCTGGGTGGATGGTTCGACTGTGGACGAGCAGGGGATGCTCTGGGTCTTTGCCTCGAGGAGCATCGACGTTCGAGTCCGGCTCTAGGCGGAGCACGACGGTGGTGGCTCGCCGGATCAGTGGTCGCGTGCTCCCTCCTCGCTGCGACACCTGCTGGAGAAAGCTGTCACTCTCGCCAACACGGTGGAGGTCACTGGTAGTGGAGCAAATGAGCCAAAGATGAGAATTAGGGTGGCGGAGCTCAGCTTAAGTATGGGTGCAGGTCCGGCTAGGAGTGATCGGGTAGGGCTGCATGAGGCGCGGATCTCGATGCTGATGCGCCGGCGAAGGTGCCGGATCTGCCACGGTTAAGATGGACCCGGGGTTTAGGGAGATGGTGATCGGGTATGGATGGGGAAAATCCGAGAAACCGGGTTCGTGAACCAAAACCCGTGGAAGATGGTCCTGGGGTGGGAGTTGACCGGGCGGTCAACAATCCCCCTGGACTAATGGGAATAAGCCATTTGAAAAACCTTTGCAAATGCATGTATATAGTTGTAAATATAACTAATTACCAAAAGCATGCATTTTGTAAAAAGTAAATATTAGCATGTTTTTGTGCAAAAATAAAAGAATAAAGATTAAAAAGAAAAAGAGGGAAATATTTAGAATAAATATTGAGCAACCTAACCCAAGGGAAGGCTCAACATGGGCCTGACCACATAAAAGCCAAAGTAGAGGGAGATAGGGGCTCATGTGTGTAAATATATGTAAATAAAATAAAAATATTTTTCTCCCAAAGATAGACTCAAAAGGGCTTGTGAATATTTGTATATATTTATAAATATAAAATCAAGATAAAAATAGTAAAATTAAAAAGAAAACAAAACATCACTTATGTACATAGTCACCATATAGTCCACTCATCCATATTTATTTAGCTTTGTAAATAAATAAAATTAATCTCTAAAAATTTTGTAAATATTCTATATGATATGGTGTAAATAAATAAAATAAAAACAATTAAAAACAAAATAAAAAGAACAAAATTAAAAATTAAAAATCACATTGTAAATATACCATGTATACATATGTACATATATATTTATTTCACCTATGTATATAAATAATAAAAATAAAATAAAAATATATTTTATTCCTAATTTTATGATATAAATAAATAAAATATAAAATGGGGATAAAATTGTATAAAAATAATGAATTAAAAATCAAAAATCAAAACCATATATTGTACATATACCTATGTATAGCTATATAATGTAAATACCTTATTTTTATTTTGAAAAATTAATTAAAAATCACTAAAAAATAGAAAAAATTAAAACAAAAATATTTCATGTTTTGACTTTTTAATAAATCGGCCATTTACTATTTATTAATGATTTTACAAATCTTTTTCAAATGGCTGATTCCCATTGGTCCAGGGGGATTGTTGACCGCCCGGTCAACTCCCCCCCCCAGGACCACCTTTCACGGGTTTTGGTTCACGGACCCGGTTTCTCGGATTTTCCCCATCCATACCTGATCACCATCTCCCTAAACCCGGGGTCCATCTTAACCGTGGCAGATCTGGCACCTTCGCCGGCGCATCCGCATCGAGATCCGCGCCTCATGCAGCCCTACCCGATCACTCCTAGCCGGACCTGCACCCATACTTAAGCTGAGCTCCGCCACCCTAATTCTCATCTTTGGCTCATTTGCTCCACTACCAGTGACCTCCACCGTGTTGGCGAGAGTGACAGCTTGCTCCAGCAGGTGTCGCAGCGAGGAGGGAGCACGCGACCACTGATCCGGCGATCCACCACCGCCGTGCTCCGCCCAGAGCCGGAGCTCAAGCCTCGGACGTCGACGCTCCTCGAGGCAAGGACCCAGAGCATCCCCTGCTCGTCCACAGTCGAACCATCCACCCAGGTAGCTTCGATTTCTTCTCTTTTTCTTTAATTTCCGATTACCCCCAATTCGCCCCGTCGCCATCCACCGTCGATTCCGGTCACGTCCGCCTCCCATTCGATCATCGGGCTGCGCCATAGCCTCTGCCTTCCTCCCGCGCACGTTCTCCGCACTTCCATCCAACCCAGCTCGCACAGGAGCTGGGGTTCGAGCTCCTCCGTCCACCCCCTCGCCGGAGCTCGCCCGCACCGACTCCCAGACCACTTTCACCACGCCTAACGGGGTCGAGGCACTTTGCCCTCGACCCGCGTGTCTTCTGGACCCCTTTTGCAGGTACAACGAGGGCCATCGGAGGTCCTCTGATTCGAGCCAGGAGCCGCTTCTCCGCCGGAGCTGACCGGGCTCCTTAGAGCTCCGTTGCTCCATCGGAGAGTCCCACTTGACGCGGAGGCACACGAAAAATCTTCTCCGACCATCAGAGCCCCGCGAGGAGGCCAGGAGCGCGCACATTGGGCCGGCGAAGTTCGCCGGCCGACAGTTCTTCCAGGACCTTCGGTCACCGTCCGATTGCCCCCGAGCTCCAGACTTGATCTTGTCCGTCCATCTGAGGAGTTCACAGCACTACTCGATCCAAGGAGGGGCGGTCTGGACCGTTCGATGCGCAAGGTTTAGCCACCGCTACCCTCCACCGTGCGATCTTCCACGTGGCTACGCTTTGGCTGTCCGATCATCCTGAGGAGCCCAGCGTTGGAGCGCCACCCGCATCTCAGCCGTTCATCCATCACGTGGCACCCATCCAGCGGCTTCATTAATAAAGGGTAGTTTACCCTTAGGCCCTTTTCTTTAGTTTAATTTCAGTTTAGTCTTGTAATTATTTTTAGGATTTTATTTACGTTAGGTAAATTGCATGTTGGACCTTGAGCTTTATTTTGTTTGCATCTAAGCCCCTGTGTGTGGTGTGTCACGTGCTTCGACACGTGGTTTTCTGGGCTATTTGCACTTTGTTCCCTGTAGTTCTGGTTGGTTATGGAATGAATGAATACTTTTGGATAATTGCATTTATACCCCTGTGTGTGAATTAATTGTGCATGTGCGCTTTTTATTGGGTATTTTACAAACAAGCCCTCGGACTTTTGGTACCTGTTACCAAATAGCCCCCGGAACTTGTTTTTATTACATTTATGTCCCTGAGTGCCTCAGGCACGCGCTACGCGCATGTTTTCCTGGGTATTTTGCACCGGACCCCCCAGAGCTTTGGGTATTTGCACTCAGGTCCCTGTGCATAGTACCTAACTTTTATTTTCGAATAAAATAGCAAATCAACTCCAAACCTAATGAAAATTGGATACATGGCTCCTACCATGTAAAATTTTCTGGAATTTTTGGAGACATTTTTGTTTTGTTTTGATATTTTTAAAAATTCAAAAACCTCCATTTTCGTTACTGTTTGATTTGAAAAATCACAAAAAAATATTAAAACCTTTCTAAAAATTATAAATAAATTAGCTACTGTTTCTTTTGTTGTGTTCGATTTTCTAGCCAATTGGCTATTTTTCATTCCATAAAACTCATAAAAATTGAAAAACACCTAAAACCTCATACAAATTCTAATAAATAATCTAAAAACCCAAAAATAATAATTCAGGTGCCCAAATTTTCCTTGTTTCTTTCTCTTTACAGGAAAATTACCTTCAGGCTTATAGGGTACTTTTAGATATTTTATCTAAGTCCTTTAAACTCGGCTGGACAGAACCTTTGTTTTCTCACTTTGTTTCATTTTTAGAAAATTAAATAAAAATCAGAAAAATCCCAAAAATTCACTAAAAATAGTAACAATTATAAAATACACAAAAACATTTTTATTTGAATTTTTGGTTGATTTTTAGTGCATTAAATAAATAGTTGAATTACTTTGTTTTCTTGTTTGCCTTATTTTCTTAATACATTAAAAATCCAAAAAATATAAAAAGAATTAAAACCCACCAAAAATACTTTTTTTCTTTTATTTTATTTTATTTTTGACTACTTCGTAGGCCGCGAGGCCATTACGTGCTCCTTGTGTTCGACCCTGGTCGCTATACCAGGTTAATAAAATAGCAAGACCGCTATTGATTTCGAGTTGATTTTATCTTATATTGGTGGTCTCTTTTTCTGGATTGACCACGTCTGGTGACTTGGGTCGCAACGACCATTTTAGATACCTTTACCTGAGTCGCTTGGTGTGCTCATTAGTGCTCCCTAAGTATAGCATAATCAAAAGATGAAGAAAGGGATGTGGGACTAAAGAATGTAGTGATATAGACATCTGGATCTATACAGGGCAGAAGATCAGTGAAACTCAGGCGTGAGATGCATTAGATGTGAGTCAAAGACCACCTCTCACGCAAAATGAATAGGGGCAAGATCAACGACCTGCGGCTCATGATCTAGAAATGGCTTGAGCCGCTGGCCGTTCACTCGAAAGGTACTCTCAGAAGACAACTCGGATATATCAATGCTACCATTGTCGCGTACCTTTCTCACCAAGTAGGGTCCCTTCCACTTGCTCTGTAGCTTCCCTGGAAATAAACGAAGCCTCGCATCAAACAGCCATACTCTCTGACCAGGCTCAAAATGCTTGTGGCTGATATGAGAATCATGCCACTCTTTCACTCTCTCCTTATACTGTAGGTTGTTTGAGAAGGCGGTATCTCTAAGCTCCTCCAGGGCTGCTAACTCTGCCCTCCTCTGGTCTCCTACACCATCTGGATCCATAAGTATATCAGTAACTGCCCAAAGTGACCTGTGCCTCAGCTCAACAGGTAAATGGCACGGCTTGCCATATACGAGGCGAAAGGGAGATGTGCCCAATGGTGTCTTGAAAGACGTCCTATATGCCCACAAGACCGAGTCCAAAAGCTGTGACCAATCCTTTCGGTCAGGGCGGACGACTTTCTGCAATATAGTCTTGATCTCCCTGTTCGACACCTCGGCTAGACCATTCGTCTGTGGATGGTAAGGTGTAGCAACACGATGGTCTATACCGAACTCGCTAGCAAGGGCCTTCACCTGGTCGTTGATGAAATGAGACCCCCCATCTGAAATCAAAACTCGAGGGACCCCGAATCGCGTGATGATGTGCTTCCTCAAAAATCTGCAAACTGTCCTCGCATCAGCGGCTCGGGCTGGGATAGCCTCAACCCAACGACTAACATAGTCCACGGCCAACAGAATGTACTCAAATCCCTGACTCTTAGGGAATGGACCCATGAAATCAATGCCCCATGCGTCAAAAACCTCACAGAAGTGAATGGGCTTTATCAGCATCATATCACGCTGTCCACAAGTGCCCATCCTCTGACAGTCAGTACACCTCTTCACGAACTCATCGTAGTCCTTGAAGAGGGTAGGCCACCACAAGCTGGATTGGAGCACTTTCTGTGTCGTTCTCCTCCCAGAATGATGTCCTCCTGCCTCAAGCTTGTGGCAGTAAGTGAGGACGCTATGGTGCTCCTCGTGAGGAATGCATCGACGCCAGACGCTATCCCCTCCTTCGTGGTAAAGGATGGGATCCTCCCAGTGGTAAGACTTGGCCTTCGCAAGGAAGATCTCAAGCCTCTACCTGGGCCAATCTTGTGGGACTTTCCCAGCAACGAGAAAGTTCACAATATCGGCATACCACGGGAGTGAGGCGATAGCAAGGATCGCCTCATCTGGGAAGGTCTCACAGATGGGATCAATATGCTCAGACTCCTCAGGCTGCTCTAAACGGGAGAGATGATCCGCCACCACATTCTTGACTCCAGGCTTATCCTTGATCTCAATGTCGAACTCCTGGAGTAGAAGGATCCATCTAGTAAGTCTGGCCTTGGCATCCTTCTTTGCCATGAGGTATCGGATGGCGGTGTGATCAGTGTACAAGATCAGTGTACAACATACTATTTATTAATGATTTTACAAATCTTTTCCAAATGACTTATTCCCATTGGTCCACGGGGATTGTTGACCGCCCGGTCAACTCCCCCCCAGGACCATCTTCCACGGGTTTTGGTTCACGGACCCGGTTTGTCGGATTTTCCCCATCCATACCCGATCACCATCTCCCTAAACCCCGGGTCCATCTTAACCGTGGTAGATCCGGCACCTTCGCCGGCACATCCGCATCGAGATCCGCGCCTCATGCAGCCCTACCCGATCACTCCTAGCCGGACCTGCACCCATACTTAAGCTGAGCTCCGCCACCCTAATTCTCATCTTTGGCTCATTTGCTCCACTACCAGTGACCTCCACCGTGTTGGCGAGAGTGACAGCTTGCTCCAGCAGGTGTCGCAGCGAGGAGGGAGCACGCGACCACTGATCCGGCGAGCCACCACCGCCGTGCTCCGCCTAGAGCCGGAGCTCAAGCCTCGGACGTCGACGCTCCTCGAGGCAAGGACCCAGAGCATCCCCTGCTCGTCCACAGTCGAACCATCCACCCAGGTAGCTTCAATTTCTTCTCTTTTTCTTTAATTTCCGATTACCCCCAATTCGCCCCGTCACCGTCCACCGTCGATTCCGGTCACGTCCGCCTCCCATTCGATCATCGGGCTGTGCCATAGCCTCCGCCTTCCTCCCGCGCACGTTCTCCGCACTTCCATCCAACCCAGCTCGCACAGGACCTGGGGTTCGAGCTCCTCCGTCCACCCCCTCGCCGGAGCTCGCCCGCACCGACTCCCAGACCACTTTCACCACGCCTAACGGGGTCGAGCACTTTGCCCTCGACCCGCGAGTCTTCTGGACCCCTTTTGCAGGCACAACGAGGGCCATCTGAGGTCCTCTGATTCGAGCCAGGAGCCGCTTCTCCGCCGGAGCTGACCGGGCTCCTTAGAGCTCCGTTGCTCCATCGGAGAGTCCCACTTGACGCGGAGGCGCACGACGAATCTTCTCCGACCATCAGAGCCCCGCAAGGAGGCCAGGAGCGCACACATTGGGCCTGCGAAGTTCGCCGGCCGACAGTTCTTCCAGGACCTTCGGTCACCGTCCGAATGCCCCTGAGCTCCAGACTTGATCTTGTTCGTCCATCTGAGGAGTTCACAGCACCGTTCGATCCAAGGAGGGGCGGTCTGGACCGTTCGATGCGCAAGGTTTAGCCACCGCAACCCTCCACCATGCGATCTTCCACGTGGCTGCGCCTTGGCCGTCCGATCATCCCGAGGAGCCCAGCGTTGAAACGCCACCCGCATCTCAGCCGTTCATCCACCACGTGGCACCCATCCAGCGGCTTCATTAATAAAGGGTAATTTACCCTTAGGCCCTTTTCTTTAGTTTAATTTCAGTTTAATCTTGTAATTATTTTTAGGATTTTATTTATGTTAGGTAAATTGCATGTTGGACCTTGAGCTTTATTTTGTTTGCATCTAAGCCCCTATGTGTGGTGTGTCACATGCTTCGACACGTGGTTTTCTGGGCTATTTGCACTTTGTTCCCTGTAGTTCTGGTTGGTTATGGAATGAATGAATACTTTTAGATAATTGCATTTATACCCCTGTGCGTGAATTAATTGTGCATGTGCGCTTTTTATTGGGTATTTTACAAACAAGCCCTCAGACTTTTGGTACTTGTTACCAAATAGCCCCCGGAACTTGTTTTTTATTACATTTAGGTCCCTGAGTGCCTCAGGCACGCGCTACGCGCGTGTTTTCCTGGGTATTTTGCACCGGACCCCCCAGAGCTTTGGGTATTTGCACTCAGGTCCCTGTGCACAATACCTAACTTTTATTTTTGCATAAAATAGCAAATCAACTCCAAACCCAATGAAATTTGGATACATGGCTCCTGCCATGTTGTAAAATTTTCTGGAATTTTTGGAGACATTTTTGTTTTGTTTTGTTATTTTTAAAAATTCAAAAACCTCCATTTTCGTTACAGTTTGATTTGAAAAATCATAAAAAAATATTAAAACCTTTCTAAAAATTATAAAAAAATTATATACTGTTTCTTTTGTTGTGTTTGATTTTCTAGCCAAGTTTGGCTATTTTTCACTCCATAAAACTCATAAAAATTGAAAAACACCTAAAACCTCATAAAAATTCTAATAAAAAATCTAAAAACCCAAAAATAATAATTCAGGTGCCCAAATTTGCCTCGTTTCTTTCTCTTTACAGGAAAATTACCTCCAGGCTTATAGGGGACTAGATATTTTATCTAAGTCCTTTAAGCTCGGCTGGACAGTACCTTTGTTTTCTCACTTTGTTTCATTTCTAGAAAATTAAATAAAAATCAGAAAAATCCCAAAAATTCACTAAAAATAGTAAAAATTATAAAATACATAAAAACATTTTTATTTGAATTTTTGGTTGATTTTTAGTGCATTAAATAAATAGTTTAATTGCTTTGTTTTCTTGTTTGCCTTATTTTCTTAATACATTAAAAATCCAAAAAAAATATAAAAAGAATTAAAACCCACCAAAAATACTTTTATTTTATTTTATTTTATTTTTGACTACTTCGTAGGCCGTGAGGCCATTACGTGCTCCTTGTGTTCGACCCTGGTCGCTATACCAAGTTAATAAAATAGCAAGACCGCTATTGATTTCGATTTGATTTTATCTTGTATTGGTGGTCTCTTTTTCTGGATTCACCACGTCTGGTGACTTGGGTCGCAACGATCATTTTAGATACCTTTACCTGAGTCGCTTGGTGTGCTCATCAGATTACATGCAACTCCTTGTTAAACATCTTGAGGATTCTGCGGACAGTATAATGAAGCCACTTTCATGGGGTCTAAATCGGTAAATTCAGGTCAAGTAGTTCAGGTTATTTTTTGTAGCCCACAAGTTTCATATTGAGAAAACTTTCCATGATTTATAATTCTGGACGAAGTTGTGGGAAAATTAAAAGTATCCAAAAACTTGGTGGCGAGAGCATACCCACCAGCCTATCAAAACCAAGCTGAAAGAATGGTGATAAAAGAGAGGATGTTACCACTAAAATGTAATACTGAGATTTTTGATTAAGATTATAAAAGTCGTGAATGAAGGATATAATTTATATCCAGTAAGCTGTCATGCTGCTTTACAAGGAGGCTTGGTGCTGAAATGGGGGGAGTCGTAGCTCTAGAAAAAGAGAATTCATTGATGCTAGCGTTTGACGGGGAGTGGCAACCACCCGAATGTCTGTTGTATCCTGGCGTTTAGCATATATCCACTCTCAGGAAGAGTTGCGGATTCTCAAGAATGACATGTTTAACCAGCATGTCCTGCTCGGATTCGTGGAGGAGGATCGTGGAGTGAAGGGAATCGACCACATTATGGCATTGCAAAAATAATATACAACTATAATCGTATGAGAGAGCTAAAATATGTCATATATGAGCTAACATTCAGTCGAATTCCAAACAACTCCAGCGTGTTATGCTCACACCAAGCCGAGACAATCATTCATCAAGAAATTACTAACATAACATTAGTGGAAATAGACACCATATTTATTAAGACTACAAGATCCATCAAATATCCTGAACCATCGTTGATATCCCATCGTTTTTAATACAATTCGAAACCAATTGACGAACAAAGAAAATATTATGAAAAAAATGATTTTTTACAAGATGCTTGGGCTTCTTTGACTTGATCAAAGAGGCTGAACATTATTGAGAATTGGACAGTGATCAACAATACAATGTACACGAGCAACATGATGCTCATCTTGCGATCTGTCCACCTCGCAAAAACCAAACCTTTGGCATCTGACTGAACACGAGAGCTGGAGCTGCGATGACGAGGGTCTCACGGTAGCAAGGGGTAGCACAAGAGAGCTGGAGCGTGGGCTTTGACAATCTACCCAATCAAGACAAAGGATGGTGAGACTTCGATTTGGAAAAATGGACTTTCCCCCAAAATGCAGATGCTTCGACTAGCAAAGAGCTATCAACGACAAAGTAAGCATGAGCAGCAACATGCCCACCTTGCAGATCACACCGTCACCCCCGCAAGTTGTTGCAAGCGACGTCCGCGCACACGTACGTCACGAGTAGACAGCGAGGGTAGCAGCTCGGTGTCGCGTACGGAACAAATGGGAAGAGAAGAACTGTGATGGTTTATGCAAGGCGGAGGGAGGGCATTGAACGACCACTAGCGAGATATTGGAAGGTGAGGTCGAGCCATAGCGAGAGGTAGCGTGGTATAGGAAGCCGGAAAGGTGGTGCGATGAGGGAGTGAGGGGTGGCAGTGAGGGCGACGTCGGAAAGTAGAGGATGATGGAGAGAGAGAGGTTTCTGTGTGAAGATGATGGGCTTTGCAGGAGATGAAGTGACGTAGGAGGGTGGGAGGAGAAGCCCCACTTGGTGACATGACAGTTATTCCGAAATTCAAAGAAAAGCCAAATTCCTCAACCACTGATACTATCCAACAGCCCAAATGCCTTGGGGGTAGCCAATTAGCTGCCCTATGAGGGCATCCATATTAATCCCTATATACATACACACATATATACATACATATATATATATAGGATTTCTTTCAAATAGAACTTGGTCCTTCCTGAGTTCAGGAAGGCCAACATCTTTTTTGTAGAAAACATGACGACTTTAGTAGAATACACATAAAGATTGTATTACAATGTGCTGTTTTAATGCTTGTATTATAATATGCAGTTTTGTATGCGATTTTGTATTTATAAAGTGCAGTTATAATACAAACTGTATACTCATTCTACTAAAGGGCTCGTATTTTCTACAAAAAGATGGTGGCCTTCCTTAAGTCAGGAAGGATGCATCCTATTTGAAAGACCCCCTATATATATAATAGAGAGAGAGGAAAGGGACGATGCTCCTGTGAGCAGGCAGCTTTGTTGCTGCCTCCATCCCGTCCGTCGGTTTCAACAATGCTCTACGGTTGGATGGAGATGAGAGGAAAATGCCCATCCATGTAGGAGTTGGCCTCCACATCCTCCCCTCCCCGTGCCCTAAACCTCGTCCTCGCTCCTACTTGTGCTATACCTACTACCCGACGTACCCTCCTCCTCCAGCCGCACCCTTGTCCTCCACTCCCCGTCGATTATCTCCCCAATGCGCCTCCTCCTCCGACGAGGCATGTGCCTTCTCCCCGTGCGACAACACCCTGCATGCATACTCTCCTCCGATGGCACCCTCCTTTTGCACTCTGCATGCTCTATTTCGACTTAAGTCATCGTACAAGGGCACGTAGTCGTCGGTAAGGAACATGAACTTCGTAGCTGGCACAAGTTGCTGCCGCAGGCGACAATTTTGACAGCAGAGGATTTACCGGAGTTGAAGATTTTGAAGGAGTTATTTTGTTGCAGCGTAGAAATTCATGTGTGTATATGGACTGTTTGATTGAATTGGTGAAAATGTATCAACGAATTCTAGGCTGCGCATCAGCATTAGGAAAATGTTAGACGTTTATAGTGTGTGGGTTCCCTTCACCACATTTTCTTTCTACGTTTGGTCCAGCATTAGAAGCTACGATCGATGTTCTTTGGATGAAAATGTATAGACATGTGTAAAAATGATTAGAAGGTGAACTATAATGCAAAATATTTCTCTAACTCAGTTATGTTTTGTTGTAATTTTAAAGTATTTATGCAATGGTTTCTTTGAATCAGACAATTGCGGGATCATATATCCCATGATAAGATGCAGAAATCTGATGCTGGAGTTGTTGAAGATGATTCATCTTTCCGTGTAAATTGGACATTTTGACTGCAGTGTTTACTAGATTATATAAAGAATTTATCTTCCAGGTGTACACTATGTTGATTTTTTTTTCAGAACAAGCGTCGCTTATACATTTACGACTCGTAAGTTCCAAAATATCAAAGAAGTATATCAAAACTTGTTATCATCACTCCATTATGAATGCTTGAAACTTCTTGTTATGGATGGCTAATATTCGAACTGTGGAACTGTGGGAAATGGACTTGTCTAAAAGTTGATAGAGCGTAAAACATTGCTATAGGACTATAGAATCTGCAATAAAGATGGGGTTGTAGAACTGTGAACTGGGAATTCAAACTAAAGAGATTTTAGCGAATGTGATTTATTCTAAATGACCTGAACATAATTCAACAACCCAAGTACATGTCAGCAAAAAATTATCAGAAACACAATCGAATAGATAACAAATCCATGCTTTTAATCTAAATCAGAAATAGCAAAATGACGATGCAGTTCGATGCAGAGAACATCTAAGATACGCCATAGAATTCACCTTCAAATAAGGTGAATGAATCAAAATGACATTGAATGAATAGTTCATGGATTCTAAAATCACAATGATCCAAATGCTAATTGATATTGATTTTGATTCATGAATTTCCAACTAAGTGAGTACAACAACCAAATGCAAAAGAAATACTAAGCTTATATCTTTGTGTGATATTTGAGTTCGAATGATTTTTATCCGAGCATTTCTAACGAATCAATGTCTACTTCTCTTTGCCGGTCAATATATTTTTGTAGGCTTAAGTATTAAGGTACTTCCTAATCAAATACATTCAGTATCATGGTTATTCATACACACACTTGACATGATTTGAAATAAAAATAATTCTCATTTGAATAAAAGTATATCATTCTCCAATTTTTAAGCAAACCTCCATCCTAACTGGAAAACTTTACAACATAAAGATTGTAGCGGTGTCTTTAGCTCATCACAAGTTTAGAGATAATATTTCATTACCTGTAAACTATAACTGATTCATAATTGATAAAATGGAAATTTGATGCCATTTTCTGACAGTTCATATCACACTTTTGGGCAACACCAAAAAATATATAACTACAAGAGGAACAAGAACTTGCACATCTCAAGAAGCAAGTTGCACCTTAGAAGCCATACAACATACATCATAAATCTCCATGTTGTACTCGAACGTGAAGTCTTTGGCACAATGGAATTGAATTTTTGAGATTGCAAGTATAGTTCTATTAAATCCATTCAAAGCACATGACAAATGTTCTCATTACTATATTTCTTCAAACATTCATAGGACATACATGACCGGCAAGTTACCAGATTGCAACAGAGAGTGCTTGATTTACAATAGAATCAAACCACCTAAACTACCAAGTGATCAAATCATCCATTGGACAACATCCCTGCTTCTTTCACTATCTTCAAATTATCTTCAAACTGTGTTGCCTATAATTTAACAAATCAGTGTAGAGATCATCTTATCTCAACTTTAGGACTACTTTAAAGAGCTCAGGAGGGAGTTTGTTCACAGTACAAAAAGTTCCTTGTGATCCCGTCATATGTGATTCGCCTAATCGACTTGTTGACAAAGATGTAGAAGAGGAAAAGCTGGCACTCCCTACTCACGAGGGTATCATTGGAAAATTTTTTACTCCACAAATCATTATGGAGGATCGCCTTGTGCATGGTGTTGACTTCATGCCTCAAGAGGAAAAGCAACGATTTCGAATAACCAAAGTCATAAATCTCTAGTTGTATTGCTTTTGTGTGTTGGTGAGGAGAGTGTTCAACATCTTCGGATCAAGGTTGCAAAATTCCACTGAGGCATATTATCTGAAATAAAATAAATAAGAAGCAAGTTGTTAGATTACCAATAAAGTTAATATACATTTGATATTACAAACTTTTAAAATAAGATTAACAAATCAAACCGTCAAAATTGAATTAGGAGCCCATGGGAATCAAGTGGCATATTTCTTAATTTAAAAGTGCTAATATCTATGGACTCTTATGATTGGAATGATACACGTCCCCAGTTTTGAATTACGTTATGAAATTATTTTTTCCTATGGCATGGAGATTTACTAGTTAGTAAACTAACAAAGAACAAAATAAGTCAATATAAATGTACTAAAAATTTATAGCAAACTCGTGCATCAATAAGAATTAAATCACCCATTTCACACGATAAGTTTAAATTTTTTATTTGAAAATAATCTAACTCTGATCAAAAGTAGTTCATTTCAATATGCATGCACTCATTTGTGAATACCAACATCAAAACCAACTCCTCTGGCCGAAATAAATATCGAAGGCTAGCATTCAGATGCCTAAACGCCTTTCAAAGAAAAAATCAGATGTTTAGCAGAATAATAAATGATCATTGCAAATTTCACATTAATCAGTTTTACCTAAATATCAAAAGCCAGCAATTAGATGCTTAAATGCCGCACGGGGAGAAGGCACATGCCTCGTCGAAGTAGGAGGCGCTCGAGGGACATAATCGATGGGGAGCGGAGGATAAGGGTGCAACTGGAGGAGGAGGATACACCGAGTAGTAGGTAGGGCACGTCGTAGGTAGGAGCGAGGACGAGGTTAGGGCATGAGGAGGGGAGGTTGTTGGGGCCGACTCGATGGGCATTTTCCTCTCATCTCCATCCAACGATAGAGCATCGTTGAAACCGACGGACGGGATGGTGCCAGGCAGCAGCGAAGCTTCCTGCTCACAAGAGCAGCGTCCCTTTAGTCATATATATATATATATATAAGTGATCATGTAAGAGCAAAAAAGCTATGAGAGCATGAGAGCAGTGATTTTAGACCACTATTATGTCTTCTCTCTCATGGTTGAATCTAGTGGTCCAGAATCACCGCTCCCATGCTCTCATTGATCAACCCTCTCTCTCTCTCTCTAAATATAGGGTCGATCCTGTGAGAGCCAAAAACTGTGGGAGCATGAGAGTAGTGACTCTGGACCACTAGATTCTGCTATTCCCTCTCCTCCTACAATCAATGAGTAGAGAGATGACATTATCTAGTGGTTCAGAATCAGTGCTCTCATGCTCTCACAATTTTTAGCTCTCACAGGATCAACTCCCCCCTCTTTCTCTCTCTATATATATGAGAATAGAGAGTATGCACCCATGTGCATGTAAGTTTACATGCACCGGGGCCTCTAACTTCCACTTTTTTTACTTTTTTGAAAACCGTCATTTGAATTTCATCAGAAACAGAGACTCCTATGCCCTCCATCTAGAATATGTAATTTTAACGATCTAATGTTCTAATCGACCTGTTCTAGATGGATGTCATATGAATCTCTGTTTCTAATGAAATTTGAATGACATATATGAGGGATATATAGATGAATAAAAATGGTGATATTTTTCAAAAAAAGGAAAAAAAAGTAGAAATTAGAGGCCTCGATGCATGTAAACTTACATGCACCTGGGTACATACTCTATATATATATATAGGTAAATGAGGTTGCTCCATGGGAGTAGTCAACGACTGCTCTCACCCTCATTTTTTTATTTTTTTTGGAAAATGAAAATATTTATATTCATCACTATATCTACCTAACATGTCATTCCAATTTCTTCAGAAACGGAGACTCCTATGCCCTCCATCTGAAGGAGGTTAATTTTAGCAATTCTGAAACCGTTAAAATTTGACAATCTTGATGGGGGACAGAATTTTCGAATTAAGACGAATTTTGAATTACACTATGGAGACATAGTGTGATCTAAATTCCAATAGGTTTCATTTCAGAAAAATAAAAAAATACGTGGGAAAAATGTGGGAAGATGTAAGTTACATGCTCCCAGGGAGCATACCTCTTTTTTCCTATATATATATATATATATGATCATGTGAGAGCCAAAAACCGTAAAAGCATGATGGGATTGATTCTGGACCATTGGATTTTATCATCTCTCTCCTCATTGATTGCAGGAGGAGAGAGAAAAGCAGAATCTACTGGTCCAGATTAACTACCCTCATGCTCTCACAGTATCAACCCTCTCTATCTATATAGGGTTGATACTGTGAGAATCAAAATCTGTGAGAGAATGAGAGCAGTGAATCTAGACCACTAGATTATGCTCCTCTCTTTCCTCTTGAAATCAATGAGAGATGACAGAATCTACTGGTCCAGAATCATTCATCTCATGCTATCACAGTTTTTGGCTCTCACAGGATCAACCCCGTATGTATATATATATATATATATATATATGGGAAAAATGTGTATGCCCCCAAGGGGGAGCTAACTTAGCTCCCCCTGCCCTTTTTTCACATAATTTTTTTATTATTTTTGAAATCTAAAACTGTGTAAATTCATTATTAAATCTCTATATTATGTCATTCAAATTTCATGCGAAAGAGAGACTCCTACGACCTCCATCCAAACGGGGTCGATTTAAAAAATCCTGTTACCGTTAAAAAAATGACTGTCTGGATGGAGGCCGTAGGAGTCTCTGTTTCACACGAAATTTTTATGACATAATATAGGGATATAGTGATGAATATTTACGGAAAAAAATTCAAAAAAAAAAATAAAAAAATTAAAGAAAATAGGGCGGGGGGAGCTAAGTTAGCTCCCCCTAGGGGGCAGCCCCATTTTCGTCTCTCTCTCTCTCTCTCTCCCTCTCTCTCTCTCTCTCTCTCTATATATATATATATATATATATAGAGAGAGAGAGAGAGAGAGAGAGAGAGGTTAATGGGGCTGCCCCCGCGCAATTTTCGACGCTTTTTTTATTTTTTTTCAAAAAATGTCACCATGTATATTCATCCCTATATCCCTCCTACATGCCATTCGAATTTCGTCGGAAACAGAGACTCCTACGGCCTCCATCCAGACAGTCATTTTTTAACGGTAACAGGATTTTTTAAATCGACACCATCTCGATGGAGGCCGTAGGAGTCTCTGTTTCTGACGAAATTCGAATGACATGTAGTAGGGATATAGGGATGAATTTACATGATTTTATTTTTCAAAAAAAAATAAAAAAAACGTCGGAAATAGGGGGCGGGGCAGCCATGTTGGCTGCCCCCAGGGGGCAGCCCCATTAAATCCACACACACACACACACACACACATATATATATATATATATATATATATATAAAGAGGAAATATTTCCAATGAGGTCTTGTATCAAGGAAAGCCCGCCATCTCAGCCACCTGTAATTAAATCAACAGATCTTATTAATGCATGTTTTATCTTAATTTTTAAAATGTCAAAAATCCATTTTGGTCATTTGTCCCATTCTAAAATAGAATGCGACAACCCACATTCTATTTTTGGTTTATTCATTGCTCCTCCCACAACAATCACGTCTCCTCCATCAAAATGGGTTCCTCCGACGCCACCTCCGCCACCGCCGGCCACGACGACTTCACTGCATATGACACATTCTCCAATCGCCCGATCCAGGTACATCATCACGTTCACGTACGCCTCCTCGCACCGATGGATTTTCGTAAGATTTTTGCAGTTGTCCGTGGGCTGGAATTCACATATAATCCATCAAATCGATTTTATAATATTGGATTTTCGCAGTTGTTCGTGGGTTGGATTTTCGCAGTTGAAGCACACCACCAGATCGTTTTTACAATATTAGATCATTTTTTACAACCTCAGTCCATTTTTTACAATATTAGATCATTTTTTACAACATCAAATCATTTTTTTACAAATCTAATATTGTTTCTTTACAATTTTAGAGTGTTTTTTACAATCTCGGATTATTGTTTACAATATCATGTTACTTTTTACATTTATCATTAATATTATAAATTTCTAACAATTTTGGTTCGCGAACGAGAAGTACCGCGTATATTTGTCAAAAACGCACATAATGATGAGTGTGGATTTACAATCTTCATACAGATTTTACAAAACATGCATGAACTTTTACAATAGTGTTATCATAATTACAATTATAATAATATACCTATTACTAACTGTGACTTTATTTTACAATGCAGGACACAGTTCTACAATATCAACGGGAATTTTACAAAGAGACCTGCTATTATGCATTGCGCGAAAATGCTACCACGTTGGCGAAACTTCAATAACTAAAAGGAAACAAAAAATACCAAATCAGACGCACTAAAAATGGAAAAATACAAGGACGAAATAAATTTCAAATTCAAAATTAAATTCAAATTTAAAACGAAAATATATGGACAAAAATACCCTTTTGGATGAAGAACCACTAGATCGAGATCTAACGGATCTCGTGATGGGCTTTCTATGCGCCCAGGAAAGGTGCACCTCATTGGAAGGGTCCTCTCTCTCTCTCTATATATATATAGAGGGCTTATCCAGTGAGCCCTGTACTCATTTGAGTTTCAGTGAGCACCAAATGTAGGCTCTCCACGTGTACTTCTATTTTAAAGGTTGCCTATTTTGAAGGAGCACGGTTTTGGAAGGATATTAATACGTTTGAGCCTCTTATATTTCCAATTATACCGAGTCCTTAAAAAAAATGAAGACGATTTTGGAAAAATACATTCAAATCATTAATTTCGTATCGAAGAAATAATCATTGTACATTTCATCAGTAATGTACATACTGTTCTCAAGTAATTATCTGTTGAGAGATCAGTAATACTGAAACAATTGTCAGTATTTTACATTTGTAATATTACAATGTACAGAGATCAGTAATTCATTCATGTTACTCAAGTAATACATATTCAGTTCGCAAGTAATTATTATTGTGAGATCGGTAATTTAGTATGTAAATTACTAATGTCCATACAATAAGTACTGATTACAAATGCCCATTTTACTAAAGTCATTTTGATTGTTACTAATGTTATAGTTACTTAATACTTTGAATCTTACTGAAGCACCTCTTATTTACTTATATAACTTTTTTAATTACTTTAATGCATTGAGTGTTACTGATAGCAATGCATAAGTTACTGGTCACGTGGTTTTTTATACTTATTCCAACTTACTTATTCCATTATCTTCTTTTATCTATAATTTATTACATGTTACTGATGCTTCTATATATCTTTCTTGTTGTATTCTTTGTTTTGAATTACTATCGAATCACCTTTACTTATGTAGACTATTTAATTAATTGTAATACGTCAAGTATTACTGAAAGCCACACATAAATTACTTAATTATTGTTATATGGTGAACATTCAAATTTCAGCTGTTGTCTTCTAGTCCATTTAGATGTTGTTGTTTTGCTCTCGCTCCTCGGCATAACATCATCTTCTTCAAGACACCAAATTGTTGCATTGTTCTGCAAGAAATAATAAGTTAATTGTCCATTTAAAAAAACTAAAATATCAAGAAATTGGAAAAGAATACATATTACTTACAAATTTTCAATAACGTTTCAGGAATAAACTTGCTTCAGTATATTTTATATACGTGAATAGTAATAATTGTATAAAGAAAAGTAACTCAGCAATATACTCGTTTCAGTAAGAATCATTCAATGACAAGTAACTTGTAATGAATTGTTAGTAACGTTTATTATATGAGAAGTAACTTGTAATGAATTGTATTTATAATAGTAATTCAATGTGAAGCATAGGTAATTTGATGAGCTACTTAAGTAACTTACTGAATTGAGATCAGTAAGATAAACTTCGGAATTCATATCAGTAAGAATTCACTCTTTCAAAAGTAAGTAGATTCATTTTTGCGAAATAAAACTGAAGTTACAATGTTACCAAAGTTACTTGTTATTATTATAAAGTTACTTCTACATGCTAAAAAAGTTACTGCTGGATAGTGTAAATATTACTTGTTATATATGTAAGTTATTAAAATACTAGTACAAGTTTACAATATTACCAAAGCGTATATTAAGTGTTACTGGTCATTATCCAATAGTTACTAGTATAAGTTATATGAGATTCCTTACTAATATATATATATGTATATATATAACTTACTGATACATGTAATAAAGTTACTGAAAGCCAACAATAAAGTTACAAATTTAATTATCTTTCAGCTGTTCTTACTTCTAATTTTTACGATATGAACCAATATTACGTACAATTATCATAAAAAAATATTTTGTTATATTTTTCTAAATAAATTACACCATGAAAAGTTATTAAATGATAAAGGATTCATAGGAATAATAATTGATACCTGATCTTTCGGAGTTATTGATCTCATAAACAAGATCAAAATGACTTTCTTCAATATTGAATTCATGGATATTACTTTCACGTGCAGTAGCTTCGAGGAAATCATTTTCCGTGATTTCTTCTGAAATATGCCGATCAAAATCCCTCCCCAAATTATCCATACACGAAACCTAATGAAAATATATTAGCAACGAAATATAAACTTAAACATAAATATTAAACATTACCAATACCTTTTTTCGGAAACTGCTATCGCCGAAAGAATCAACAACAATTTTTTCCGTGAGATCGATCGATCGCAACTCTCCAGAATTATGAAAGATCGTTCAAATGACATTGCCATACATTATATTACCAAAATGATACTATTACTATTTATGGAAATCATTAATTTATAAAATTAATCGATGCTAAAAACATGGGATTGAAAGTTAAGATCGGACGGATAAAAAGATGGGCTCACGGAATCACAAATGGGCCCTGTGCGCATTGGATAAATATCCGATATATATATCATGCTCTCACAATTTTTGGCTCTCACAGGATCTAACCATATATATAGGGTTAAATGAGGCTACACCTTGGGTGTACCCAATTGGCTACTCCCACCCCCATTTTCCCCTATTTTTTATTTTTTTTGAAAATAAAATATTTATATTCATCACTACATCCCCCTAACATGTTATTCCAATTTCGATAGAAACAGAGACTCTTATGCCCTCCATCTGAAGGGGGTCAATTTCAGCAATTCTGAGAACGTTAAAATTTGACAGTCTTGATGGAGGTAATAGAAGCCTCGAATTAAGTCGAATTTTTAATGATACCTATTTTGATCTAAATTCCAATAAGTTTCATTTCAGAAAAAAATATAGGGGAAAATAGGGTGGGAGCATGTAAGTTAGCTACACCCAGAGAGCATACTCCTTTTTCTCATATATATATATATATATATGGAAAACTTGAATTGAGGTGGCACCTCACCAAACTTATGGTGTGACGCTCCCTATTAACCGTACGATATTGATCAACGGTTCTCGACAAAACCATCATTCTACACGAAAACCACTATTAAAACTGGATTCGATTCGCTATTTTTAGAAACCAATCTTTTCTTCTGTTTCAATCCCAATTATTGTGCTAAATATTTATTATGAACGATTATTATTTAAATTTAGCATCTCATTCGAATGAGAGGGAAGAAGACGAGAAAAGGTCTTCGGCGGAGGAATGGGCAATTATTAGATCTCGAGCTCGACAGGAGATGAGGCCCGCAATGCTAGGTGACAAGCGAATGCAAGGCCCATCGCAGTGCCATGTTTGGCTCATCACTCTTCTTCTTTTTTAACCCTAAGGTATCTCCAGTATTATATTTGATGTTTCATAAGAAATACAATGAACTCTAAATAAGATGATTCTCCCCAATTTTGTTGCGGTTGATAGGCCAATGTTGATGTCGTCCTTTTTTCTTCTCATCAGTACAACTTCACATATATATTTTTTACTTTGTTTTGATAGAGTCAAATGTTTTAGAGGTCTAACGAGAATAATAGGTGATTTCAGTATTGTCAAGTTACGGTTGTTTAAGTTTCGTTAAAAGTGCATAAAACATGTGATACTTGGGTTCAGGCTATTGTGCTCTAGTTTCATGGAATTTCTTGATATGTAAAGAAACTTTTGAATGTTTATCGACGTGTTCAAGAGGACCTCAACTGGGATTATTCTCCAAACATTTTACATTCAATTGTCATGTTTTACAATCTTATCAACTGACTTACTTTTTCTGAGAAAATATAATAAATTACTAATTGAACTTTTTATTTTGCAGATCAAGAACAAATTTTACAATGAAGGCATGGATTTTACAGAAAACCGCACAAACTTTACAAATGAATAACGAATTTTGATGGATGCACTATATAGACAAACAAATTGGTTGAAAATATAAAAATAATTTATACAATGTTAACACGTATTTTAATTTACAAAAATCGTATGCAGTTTACAAAATAGACCAACAAATTTTAAAAAAATTGTAGCTTACAAACATTGCTTCCACAGAATGTTGTCTGAAAATGAAATGAGATATTAGCATTTTATTTTAAAAAATTCACATGCACTTTACAATATAGACCATAGATTTTATATAAAAACTCACGGTACAAATATTTCTCCCACAGAATATCAGCTGAAAATGGAACTAAATAATTAAATATGGTATTATGAAAAATACTAAGATTAGACCTATATTTTTTGAATATGACATGTACCATGACGTGTATTTTTCTAATTTGAAAATTAAGAAATTCACCACAAATTTAATACCTCCTAAAAATAACAGACATATGATATCTACCATATTTAGTTTGTTCGCAATTAATTTTATTCGATTTATTAGGAAATTTAGTTATAAAAAACCCCTTCATTATAGGAAAGACTCCCACGTGTAAATCAATTAATTAGCTTATTACTTAAGTACCCTATAAATTAGGAAACATAATTGTGCATAAAATACAACTGCATATAAAACTCAAATTTCACCAAATTTAGGCTTTTTTCTCGAACATCAGTGGCCACTCCGTGCCCACCTAAATATAGAATGTTCAATGGCATGTATTTTACTAAATTAGTACCAATTTAATCCATCCATAATTTTAGGAATGTTAGTTGGCACGAAAATCAGCTAGTGGTTTCAATCTCCCTCGTACACTCGTCATCCAATGACATAAGATTGCACCTTTTCATAATCAAGGAAATGTGCAACTTCAATTCAAGTGCTCCATATATATATATATATATATATATATATATATATAGAGAGAGAGAGAGAGAGAGAGAGAGAGAGAGGGGTCTGATCTTGTGAGAGCATGATAATAGTGATTCCGAACCACTAAATTCAACCAAGAGAGAAGAAAAAGTCTAGTGGTACAGAATCACTGTTCTCATGCTCTCATAGTTTTTTGCTCTCACATGATCACTCCTCTCTCTCTCTTTCTTTATATATATATATAGAGGAGTGATCCTATGAGAGTAAAAACTTGTGAGAGCATGAGAGGGATGATTCTAGACCACATGATTCACCCAGGAGAGAGAAGACCAGGAGAGAGAAAACATAATCATGTGGTCCAGAATCATTCCTCTCATGCTCTCACAACTTTTTGCTCTCATAGGATCACTCCTCTCTCTCTCTCTATATATATATGAGGAAAGGGATCCTACTCCATGATTAGGTAACTTATCTACACCATTCTCTTTTTTCTCCTTTTTTTTTTGAAAAATACTTCAATGGATTTTCATAACTATATCCCTCTAATATGTCATTCAAATTCCATCAGAAACAGAGACTCCTATGCCTTTCGTTCAGAATAGGTCGATTACAACAAATCTAAGACCATTAAAATTTCTTGTTCTAGATGGAGGGCATAGGAGTCTTTGTATCTAACGAATTCGAATGACATATTAGAGGGATATAGTTATGTAAATCTATGGAAGCATTTTTCAAAAAAATTAAAAGAAGTAGAAAAAAGAGAATGGAATAGGATCCCCCCCCTCTCTCTCCCTCTATATATATTGGAGTGATTCTGTAAGAGCAAAAAACTATGAGAATATGAGAGCAATGATTTTGGACCACTAGATTCTGTCTTCTCTCACCTTGTCTTCTCTCTCCTGGATGAATCTAGTGGTTTAGAATCCTAGCTCTCATGCTCTCACAGGGTTTGACTCTCACAAGATCAATACTCTGTATATATATATATATATATATATATATATATATATATATATATATATTGCTGATCATGTGAGAGCCAAAAACCGTGAGAGCATGAGAGCAATGATTATAGATCACTAGAACCTGCTCTTTTCTCTCCTCTTGCAATCAATGTGGAGAGAGGTGACATAATCTAGTGGTCCAGAATCACTGATCTCATGCTCCCACAGGTTTTGGCTCTCATAGGATCAACCCTCTCTCTCAATGTATATGTATATATATAGGGCATATCCTATGAGAGCCAAAACTTGTGAGAGCATGAGAGCAATGATTTTGGACCACTAGATTTTGTCTTCTCTCTCCTGGTTGAATCTAATGGTTTAGAATCACTACTCTCATGCTCTCACAGTTTTCTCTCTCACATGATCACTCCTATATATATATAAAGAGAGAGGGATGATCCTATGAGAGCGAAAATCTGTGAGAGCATGAGAGTAGTGATTCTGGACCACTGAATTCTCTCATCTCTCTCCTTGTTGATTGCAAGAGGAGAGAGAAAAGCAGAATCTAGTGGTCCAGATGCACTGCTCTCATGCTCTCACAGATTTTGGATCTCACATGATCAACCCTCTATAAATATATGGCTTATCCAATGAGCCACGTGCCCATTTTAGTTTTTTTAAGCACGTGTGATCACTTGTGTGATGATGATCTTGTGGTTCTGAGTAAAATTGATTAATTTCTAATTTGAGCACTAAGAATGAGTTGCCATAACTATTTCCCGCATACTACTCGTAATATAATTATCTTTTTTGAGATGTAATTATGTATTCCGTAATTGATGTATTATTCTTTCAAAAAAACTCATTGAGAATCTCTTCCTTCCTCTAGTGGCGATCAAAATACGGTTTGGAGTTTTGAGTTGTGATTGTTCGTGTTACTGATACATTTATATAAGTTACTTGCTATTTGTTAGGTGTTACTTGTCCTTCAATCATTCTTACTAAAACAAATCTATTCCCTTAGTTACTTAAGTAGCTTAACAATTTATTTATACTTTACGTTGGGTTACTGAAATAAATATAAAGTTACTTTTCATGTATGTCTTTTATACAAAGTTACAGATTTTATTGCTCATGTTATTGAAATAAATACAAAGTTACTTCTCATGTATGTTTTTTATTTGTTCAAAGTTGCTGATAACATTTGTATAAATTACTTGCTATTTGTTCGGTGTTACTTGTCTGTCAATCATTCTTAATGATAACATTTATATAAAGTTACTATTGTCAATACAACAATTACTGATTACAAATGTCCATGTTACTGAACTCATTGTAATTATTATTGAAGTTATAGTTACTAATGTATATACAATAATTACAGAATAGGTAAATTACTAATATCCATACAAAAATTACTAATTACAAATTTCCATATTACTGAACGCATTATCATTGTTACTGAAGATATAGTTACTTAGTACTTCTGAATAATTAATAGATAATTGAGTATGATTATTACTGAAGTTATACACACAATTACTGAATATTCATGTTCATATTACTGACTCATTGTGATTAGTTACTGAAATTATAATTACATATCAATTATTTATTTGGTAATTGTATTTGTTAATTACCTCTTTTATTAGTTACAGAATGATTTGTTTTCAATATTATTGTCAAGATGCTCTTCTCGTCTCTTTAATCAATAAGTATACAACGATCATCAATGCTTCATTATTTAATTTTTTATCTATGAAATATAAGAAGTGTTCGGATATCAAGTATACTTGAAATAATAAATTGTCAGTAGCATTTGTAAAATAAATCAGTAACTATGCAAAGAAAATATATATATATACATAAAAAGTAAGAATTGTATTTATAACAGTAACTCAATGCGAAGCATAAGTAATTTGATGAGCTACTTAAGTAACTTACTGAATTCATATCAGTAAAGTAGATTCATTTACGAAAAGAACCAGTAACTTTTAATTCTATATCATTAACTAATTGCAAAAGACAAGTAAATATTTAAGTTACTTAGGTAACTTGTAGAATAAAATTGTATCAGTAATAATGAATGTAGGAGCAGTAACCTTGTACACCATTAAAGTAACACATGAAAAGTAACAATTCTGTTAGAAATAGTAATATAAAACATCTTATAAGTTAAGTAAATACATCAAGAACTCAGTATATCTTCAAAGTAACATATTAAAATTAACAATTATGTTAGCAATAGTAACATAGAATATCTTATAAGTAAATTAAGTAAGTACATTAGTAACTCAATATATTTTCAAAGTAACGCATGAAAAGTAACAACTTTGTTACTATAACTTTTTATTATATAAAATCAAAATACCTTCGATAAAAAATCAATTAGGACTACATATCATGTATCAAAATGAATAAAAATTGATATTATGAACACCACTTTCTCATATTTCAATAATACTTCTCGAATAAATATTGCTTATGATAAAAAAAATATGCAATATTCATAAAATAAATATTACTGAACTTACCTTCTTACTCATTTTGATCTCAAAACAAACATTCCTGATAGAACCCAAAAAATCATCAAAACAACGAAATTATGATAGAAATAAATGATTAAATCATGAAAATGAATCACACATCTCTCACCTTGCATTGGAATAAAACAATTGACTTGCATTGGAATGGAATGATAGGTTTTAGCAATCATATACATGTCCTTCTACTTTCCAGAAACGTAAAGCTATTTTTAGAAGTATTTTAATTTCTGATAATATTTTATTTCCATACAAAAATCGGTATTTTTTTGAGATTGAATCTTATGGATGGATGACTACGATTGGGTGCTCATCCCAACTCTAATGGCTATAGGGTCTATTGGATAAAAATCATATATATATATATATGTGTGTGTGTGTGTGTCTGTGTGTGTGTGTGTGTGGAATGGGAGCCTACTTCATTGATGAATCTGTGATTCATCATCTCAATATATTAATCTTAGCAAAATTCCTGAGTAAAATCTCAAATAAATATTCATAAAATCAATAAATTAAAAAAATGACTCTTGTAAATAAAATACACTAATTATTGTATATTATATTATACAAAATAAATTAATAATAAAAAAGCCACAAAATAAAGGAGTTTTTCACCTGTAAATAGCTCAAAATTTCATGTATTTTTAATAATTTCATTTCAATTTCTTTTTAGCTAATTCTTTTTCTGCTTATTCATAAAAATGTATATAAAAATATAAGAATACAAAATAAATTCTATCTCAAATAAATACTCCTAGATCCCAAAGATAAAAAGTCGTAAAGTACAACTTCTCGGCCAAATTCCCGCTCCGTATGAACTCCAAATTCGCCAAACTCACTTTTAAAGTTCAAGCTAGAAAATTATCTATCGAATGAAAGTGGTTTCATTAAAATCAAAGCTCATCTGCGAAATTTAGATTTTGAGACCTCGGTGTACATTGTATATATTATACATATTGTTTTGTTTTCTAATTTTTTATTTTACTTCTCTTAATTACTAAAAATCCAAAAAAATCATTTTTGTGTTTTTTATTTCTAGTATTTTATTTTATTTTTAGTTTGTAAATACATTTTATTAAAAATACAAAAAAATAAAATTAGAAAAGTAAAAAACATGTACATATTGCATGTTTTATCTTGTAAATTCTCCACTTTCTATTCCTCTTTATTTTATTGTATTTTAATAGCCTATTTTATTTTATTTTTCATTTATTTAATTTCAATTCTCTACACTAGCTTCCATTCTACCACCAACGTCTATTGAACTCCATCATTCTTCATCTAACCTCTCATTCAACTCCACTATTTTTCAATAACCTCCCATTCAACTCCACCATTCCACAATGTTTCTAACTTTTATTTTCTTATTCTTTATATTCATCTCCTCATCTACATTTTTCGTGATCTGCCATTCTTAGATAAAAAGGAGAGAGCTTGGGATTTGGTGTCAGTGACAGCGGCTTATCATCTTCCTCAAGCGACGACCTCCTTCAGGCGAGATTCGCGGCGACCACCGTCCCCGCGTCATGAGTTCCCAATCAAGCTCGCATAGCTTCTCTGATTTTTATTTCGCCAATCAGATCGCGATGGTGATAGGAGTCTAGCATAGCTGCTCCACAAATCTGGCGAAATTCATGTTAGTATTTCCTCTCATTTCTCTTGTTATTTTATTTATCTAATATTTTGTTTCCTTGTTGTCTCATCATCATATCATTTTCATCATCGCAATCACCACCATATCACCCTCATTTTCACATATTACCATCACCATCACAACCATCTTCATCTTCTTCATCATTCCCCTCTACCACATTTTTTCGCTTTATATATATATATATATATTTGTTTCCCTATTTAAGAAAACAACAAAAAATCAAAAAATTCACAGCAGCAAAAAAAAAAAAAAAACAGGACGAGCAACAGGAAGCCGCCCACCGCCCCCCTTTCTTCTGCCTACACCGCCGGCCGACGACCCGCTCCTCCAAACACAGCGGCGCTGCCCACCATGCGTCGCCGGCCCCTACCTTCCCGTGCAGCGGCTGCTGCCCCCTGCACCCATAGATTCTCATTGCGCCAGCCCTCCATCGCCCGCCAGGCCGACGCCCCACCACCGCCGTGCTCCCAGTAAGTCACGGTCATCCTCCTACGCAATCGCGTGCATGACCAACCGCCGACGCACAGCCCTTCCCACTACTGCCGCGCGCTGCCCCTCCCCCCCTGCGACACTCCGCTACCCCACCCCGTCGCGTGCCACTCCCCGGCCGCCCTTCGTCGAACACTAATCACTCACCTGCAAATAAGGGTTTCCTTTCTTTTAATTTTTATTTTGTAAAAATTGCAGTTTTTTTATATTTTCTATAATTACAAACAAGTCCATGTACATGTTTTGCATTATCATTTTCAATTTCTGTTTTGCATGGATACCCCTTTGTTCATGTGTTAATTTGGACATCAATTTTGCATCCTTTTATTTAATGAAAAATTTCATGTTGTTGAGCAACTAATTATCTATAATTTCAATATTTATTTGTATTTTTCTGACTTATGAGTAATTAATTAAAATTATTTAAGTGAAAAACTGTATAATTTGCCCACTTTAAGCTCTTAAATTCATATCAAACTCACAGTTGCTTTAAAAATTCTTAAAAAATCAGCAATGATGCCTTGAACATGACTTAATTACTATCCAAATTTCATCTTAATTGGAGTTATCTTTTGCATTAAATAAATTGTAGAGTGATTTTCATAAATGATTTTTAATTAAATCCAAACATTTTATTTTTGTGAAATTTCTACTCTCATGGATTGCATGTTAAAATACCTATGTGAGATAATTCGCTCTCTAGCTAGTTTGACATTTTGGATTTATTAAGAATTAATTATTCACTATCAATCTGTTTTCATTAAAAAATTCATAAAAAAATGTATATTGTCATAAAATTCCAAAAAAATCACTGTAGTCTCATTTCGTCGTGTTTTAATTCCAGTAAAATTTTCATAATTTTTCATTATGTTGTGTGAAAAAATGCTTTAAAAGCCCATAAAAAGTGTGTATTTTTTACTTTTTGCATTTTAATCCTTAAAATTAAAAAAATATGTATTAAGATTTAAGAAGAATATAATTTGGTTAAATGAAATTAATTTTGTATTAAAATTAATTTGGCTAAGTTGTGTGCTTTCTTATTATCTTGACTCACTTGCATATTGCATTCACATTTATTTTTGCATAAAAAATCTTTAAAAAATCCATATTGGAAACCTAGACCTCATTGTTTGAATTAACCTTAAGTTGTTCCTTTGCTTCCTTGTGTTCGACCACAAACTTGCTTGGGATATAAATTCAAACCGAGCCACTCTTCACAGTGATCTTTTCTTAGTTCTAACCGATTCGCTAAGTACCGTATTACAACGAGTGCAAATTAGACCACGTGCTCAGCGGACTCATCAGAGAGCACCGCTGTCGGGGAGGCAAATAGCTTAGGGTTTAATTTAGAAAATTTGATTTAGGTTTTCTCTCATTCGGGTAGTCTGACCCTAGAGCCATCTTGTATTTATTCCATTTTTTTCTTAATTATTTTTCTTCTCATTTTTGTATATATATATATATTTTTATCTCTCTAATATAAATTTCTTTTTCCTTGCGAGGGCCCAGTGGATTTGGAGTGCAAGGGAGGTCGACGGACGTGATGCGCGCCGACGGTTGAAGATCAAGGAATTTAATTTATTTTTGAGAGCATTTTTTGTAATTATTGTGTTGTAATAATTTAGTGATTTCTATTTACATTGGCTCTTGTTTGAGAGCTTGTGCTTCTATCCAGACTAGACATTTGACCCGTTCATAGTCGTTTGGTTCTTAGATATAGAATAGGCCTTGCACTCGCGGCTCTTAGAGCATTTTTAGTAGAATATTTTTACTGCTTGTGCTTATAATCTTTTAGGACCACACATCACATTTAACAAGACACACTTAGATCGCTGAGCTATTAGTTCAAATTAACTTGTTCATCAATCGCTAATAGAACTGTCTGTCTAGGATCAGTTTTCTCGTTTGCATCTCATTTAATATAAAATTTCAATTGTGCATTGCATCCCGCATGTAAAAGCGTGAGGATCATTGTAAGTCTTCTGAACTGGGAAGGCATCATTGATTTCACTATTTGCATCAGTTTTTCTCGACTCCATTCCCCTTATTTTTGAAACTTAGGTTAAAAGGAAATCGAGATTGATCGTTAGGCGTGCCTTGTTTAGTGGACTAATCAAGTGATAATCGAACTTAAAATTGCGACTGTTAATCAGAGTTTACCAAAAAAATTGACTAAAATTAACACTTGTTTTGGAAGAGAAAACCCTCATTGTATGCTTGGCTATTGTGATTGTTGAGAGGTAAGGTCACATTCCTAGGATAGTGCCCAAAACCTACTTTTAAGCCTTGTGTAATTGGACTTATATATTGATTTATCACCTAATTAAAATTGAAAAGATAAACGATCGGACTTTTGCAACCATCACTGTGTTGAGTAGGTGAACTCAGGATTTGCTCTTGTGTTTGTTTGTTTTGTGTGTTATTCGGTGCACTTGCACGCTTTCTTCCTCGATCCGCTTCATTCTCCCATATCCCTTCCAAGATGTCAGAATATTGGTCACCATATCCATGTCACTCTTCCTCGACTTTATTCCGACCATCTCCACCCTCTTATTCCTCCTCATACCTACACCACGACTGCGAAGTCAGAATTTTGACTGACTTCCCCACTTCTTCGTCCTTCTCACCTACCCCACATTCTTACAATCCTGACCCTCATCCACCTTGGATTAACTCACAATATTCTCGTCTGCTTGCCGGAATCAAGGAACAAATCGAAGAGCAAGCGACTGCTGAGATGAATGACTGGCAGAATCAGTTGCCCCCACGGACATCATTCTCACCTCGAGTTGGGACCGAACAACAATTGACTTATATACATCCTGACCTGACCTTAGGTACAATATGGTCGAAAAAACAGACCGAATAAGGGGCCTGCATTACATGATATTCCTAACTTGATTGACCTGAGTGATCAAGACCACATTGACCAACCTTCATATCACCCATTCAAAGAGCCGACATATACAAGGGATTGGATTCATGCGATTGATCTACAGACCCTCTGTCTACTGACTCTACCTTATGAGGCTTCGACTAACATCTGTCATACAGAAGGGTCATACTCAACCCAACATTACATGATTGAGTCAAGATGTGTTGAGTATAAAAGCCCGAGTTCTCAACAGTATCCTTCAATTGAGAAGGCTTCTCTCATGATGTGTCATGAGAATTTATTGAGGATGAACTTTCTAGACCGATCAAGCATCCATGTATGAAAGTGGATCATGGATTTCGCGGATTGAATTTTAAAAATCTAGAAGACACCGGATTGACCACACATCATGTACAACTAGAGTCCCTTCTACATCCCTCTTCTACTAACCACTTTTCCTCCAAACCGGAGTCTGTACATTTTCCTATTCCTCCTTCACTTATCAGAAAGACCAAAAGAATGAAATACCCAAAAATGCCATAAAAATTGAAAAAGGAAAAGATCTGAAAAAATTGGATCATGCAGTTAGGGAAGCACTTGATAGAAAGTTGAGTTTTGAGCTTCCACTAATAATAGCCATTGAACACTTTCCCGACCTCAAAAGATTTGTCATAAGTAAATTGATGCCTAAAAGGTTAGGTAATAAGAGGACAAGGACTGAGAAACATATAGTGTCTATGGTCACCTCTTTGGTGATAGGGAGAAAAACCAAGAGTCGCAGAGTGAAGGGTTGCCTAGGTTTGATTGTGAAATCAAATATATCACCTTCACCCATGCAAGAATCGATGATGATTCACCGATTAACATCCTTCCGACCTCCGTGTTTGCCAAGCTCAAACTCGGATCTGCCAAGAAGTCAAGAGAGTCATTCAGTTGGCTGATAGGTCTATTAAACGATCGAGAGGAACCACTTCAGTCATCATTAATTTCCAAGGTACTCTACACCAGATAGACTTCACGATTATTGACATTGAGCACCGAGGAGAGTTTACCCAGTCTCCGATCATTCTCGGGAAGCTGTTCTTAGCCTTGGCTAAGGCAACTATAGATTGCGAGACTCGGGAGATCGATTTCACTACATTGGGAGCACTCCTACCTCACCCAATCTTCAAGGATACACGATATTCTAAGGTAACCCGTAAAGTCGTAGACAGCCGTGACCTCCGCGAGACAGTTGAATCCCGTCTCTCTACTACACCTGAGATATCGACTGTCTAGACGACCATTGGTTCAGAGACTCCCTACACCTCCACATCACCCACTGTTTGCATTCCCACCACCGCGACAGCTTCTAGAGAGGTCTCACAACCAGAAGCTACCCTTGAGTCGGGCACAATCATTTCTGATTTCCTTGACTATTTAGATGATCCGACGCATGAGTCGATAAATGCCAAGCCAACTGAGAACACTATACCATATCAGAGATGTGTGCTGACCCTGCAGGAGTATTACAATGCCTATGGTGACTCATCTGATGATGAACCTCTGGTCATTACCTCATATACACCACATCCAGGACCTACACCAAAAGAGACAACTGGGACCAGATTGACCAATCTCGATAAATCGGTTGCTCCATCCTCTAGTCGATCATCTGGTAAGAAGAAGAAGAGTATTGATTCCTTGAGGTGTTCCCCCGAACTCCTCAAGACATAACAATCTCCTCTTCCTCTTGATACTTCATGTTTCAGAAAACCGGCTAAGAAAGTTGCATTTGACATACCAGAAAAGGAATTTTTTGAGGAGTCCTCATGAGGTCCGAATGATGTGATCTATATGAGTGAGCTCAGTTCAGTTATTCTTAAGCCATATTTGAGCAAGCACCCTTGTGTCGACCCTCATTGGACGTTCCCTACACCTCACTATTATTCCTCTGAGGATGACTCTGATAGAGACACACATGTATACTACCCACCCCCTCGCTCCTGCAAGAAGGTCTGTCACAAACCTTCTTGATCCTTGTATATATTTTCCTTCCTTTATTCCCCTCCCTCCCCCGTGATTCGCATCACTCGCCCCAGTTCCATATCGTTTTCATTTTTTAGCTATACTTAGGATGACTAGATCCTAAATATATGGGGTGAGTGACCCAAGACCGTCTCTTCTTTTTATTTTATTTTTTGTATATTCTTTCTCATTCTCATCGATCCCCCATTCTTGTGTTCTTTCCAATACTTAGGCTGATCAGAGCCTAAGTATGGGGGGGTAATGCCCGTCGTGTATTCTCTACGCTCTTATATTCTTTTTCACTTCTATTCTTTTCATCCAATTATACTTAGTACGAGCTATGGCTTTTTGTCACCTAGTGCCATGTGGACATAGCACATGCTAAGTATATGGGAGCATGTATATATTACATATATACTTTACCTATATCTCATACTTTGACTTGTTTGTAATTAAAATAAGGGGTTATGGGTAAATTGTTGTAAATACGAGGTATAATAGAAAAACTTTTTTCTCAAAAAAAAACTTTTTCCAAAAAAAACTAAAAAACTAACTAAAAACTCTCTTTTTTTCAAAAAAAATAAACTTTTTAAAAAAATCAAAAAAAAAAAATCAAAAAGAAAATCTCTTTCAAAAAAACTTTTCAAAAAAAAATATTTCTTCCTCTTTCTTTTCAAAAAAAGCTTTCAAAATTTTGTTCTTTTCTTTTTCTTTTCAAAAAAATGTGTGTCCTTTCTTATTTACCTTTCTTTTTCCAAAAAAACCTTTTCAGATAAGGAAATTTTTTCTTTCTTTCTTTCTTTATTTTCCGTTCTTTTTCAAAAGAAAACCTAACTAATAAGTTGGTTTAGTCCCCGACACTTTCACATTCTCACAAGACTTGTGATGTTCAAGAACACTTGGTTTATGAGGTCTTGAGATTTTGAGTTAACCGACCTTAGTCATTAGGGTCTTTGACTTAATTATTCACATTTTCCTAGTTTGAAAGATTTATGTGTTATATTGCATACTTAGTCTCTACCTTAAGAATATAATCAGCACTTCACATACACGACTGCAGTTGTGATGAGATGAGTTGAAATTTCACTTGAGGAACTGGGATGAGAGATTTGAGTTTGGACCTGATTTAATGATGCTCGAGGATGGGATAAAATCAATGAAGGCTTCATGAAACTAAGTGTCAGCACTTTTAGCTAATATGAGAACATGGTTCTTGTACTATCTCTTGACATTTACCTATGTGCCAGGGTATGATGAAATCTAAAAAAATGTTGACCAGTGTGTGTCAACATTTGGTAAAAGCAGTGGAGCTAGCCAAAAGCAAAGAAAAAAAGAAGAACAAAATGTTGAAAGAAAATCTCTCGCCATACAAAGTCAAATATCAACGAGATTCCACCAAAGGCGAGTGCTCCCAACCATTTCAAAGTATCCACTGAGACCACCGCTATTAGGACCAGGAGTCAGGCTAGCACCAAAAAAGGGTTCTGCATCGTATAGTGATACAAGTCTGGGTGTAGAAGGTACGATAGGTACTAAAAAAAGACACACCCCAGTGTACTCCCAGGAAAACAAGTGTAGACGACTCCAACTTCTCTTAATGGACACACTGATCAACAACCAAAAAAATACTTGTGTTAGAGTTAATAAGGCACTCGAGAGGATCCTTGTTCCAATGAGAGGGAGAGAAGAAATGACACAATCCTATGCCCTCCATCAACTGGCCTTCCATCTACACTTTTAAGTTTGACAACTAAAGAGATGGTGGATTGGATGTAAGAAATGGTTTATTCCCTAATGTTGAGGATCATGTTCTTAAGAGAGTCTCTTGGACTGGGACCTTGAGTGAAGTTGTGACTCTACTCTTGTAACTGCAGTCCACACTTAATATCATATCCCTATTATATATGTATACAGAGAGAGTCTGATGATTAGGGAATTTGTATACCATTTGACTAAAGCTTGGATCATCATAGAATTTTAGGATCACTAAAACAGAGAGTACTGGAATGGATCAAGTCTTCTATTCACTTGCACAGTCAGGGGTTAGTTCCACTTATTCATTCTTTATTTGTTCAAGGACTAGTAAAGTTTAAGTATAGGGGGGTGATGAATCCGCGATTCATCATCTCAATATATTAATCTTAACAAAATCTTTGAGTAAAATCTTAAATAAATGTTCATAAAATCAATAAATTAATAAAATGACTCTTGTAAGACACAAATTGTTGTATATTATATTATATAAAATAAATTAATAATAAAAAGCCACAAAATAAAGGAGTTTTTCACCTCTAAATTGCTCAAAACTTCATGTATTTTTAATAATGTCATTTCAACTCCTTTTAGGCTAATTCTTTCTCTGACTTATTCATAAAGTTGTATATAAAAATACCAAATATAAAATAAATTCTACCTAAAGTAAATACTCCTAGATCTCAAAGATAAAAAGCCGTAAAGTCCAACTTCTCGGCCAAATTCCTGCTCCGTATGAACTCCAAATTCACTAAACTCACTTTTAGAGTTCAAGTTAGAAAATTATCTATCCAATGAAAGTGGTTTCATTAAAATCGGAGCTCGTTTGCAAAATTTAGATTTTGGGATCTAGGTGTACATTGTATATATTGTACATATTTTTTTGTTTTCTCATTTTTTTATTTTACTTTTCTTAATTACAAAAAATCCAAAAAACTATTTTTATATTTTGTTTTATTTCTAGTATTTTGTTTTATTTTTAATTTGTAAATATCTTTTATTTAAATACTAAAAAATAAAATTGGAAAAGTAAAAAAAACATGTACTTACCGTCTGTCTTATCTTGTAAATTGTCCACTTTCTTTTTCTATTTATTTTATTATATTTTAGTAGCCCACTTTATTTTATTTTTTCTTTATTTTATTTCAATTCTCTAAACTAACTTCCATTCTACCACCAACTCCCATACTTCCATTCTACCACCAACTCCCTGATGAATACCCATTCATCACTCTTTATTCTTATATTTTAGCTACAAAAACCTATGCAAATGCATGTAGATACTTGTAAATAGGAATACTTAGCAAAAGCATGCATTGTGTAAAATTCTATAATTAGCATGTTTTTGTGCAAAAATAAAAGAATAAATATTAAAAAGAAAAAGAGGGAAATATTTAGAATAAATATTGAGCAACCTAACCCAAGGGAGGGCTCAGCATGGGCCTGACCGCATAAAAGCCAAGTAGAGGGAGATAGGGGGCTCATGTGTATATATTTTTGTAAATAAATAAAATTATATTTTCCTCATCCAAAAATATGTTTGTAAATATTTGTACATATTTATAAAGTATAAAAACAAAACAAAAAGCTAAAAACCAAAAAAACCAAAAATATCCTTTCACCATGTACATAGACCATGCCTCCTTATTTATTTAACCTTATAAATAAATAAAATTATTTTCTAAACTTTTTGTAAATATTCTATGTTATATATTGTAAATAAAATAAATAAAAAGAAACAAAACAAAAATCAAATAAAAATAACAAAATTAAAATTACAAAAAAATATTGTACATATGCCATGCACATAATTGTACATAACTATTTATTTTACCGATGTATATAAATGATAAAAATAAAATAAAAATATCTTTTTATTCCTAATTTCATGATATAAATAGATAAAATATAAAATAGGAATAAAAATGTATAAAAATAATTAATTAAAAATCAAAATTAAAAACCCTATATTGTACATATACCTATATATAGCCCTATTATGTAAATACCTTATTTTTTATTTTGAAAAATTAATTAAAAATTACCAAAAAATAGAGAAAATTAAAATAAAAATATTTTATGTTTTGAGTTTTTAATAATTCGGTCATTTCCTATTTTATTTCGAATTTTCAAATCATTTATGGCGTGGCCTCTCCTGATTGGTCCACGGGGGATGTTGACCCCCCGGTCAACTCCCCCCTTGGACCACAGAGTTCCGGATCCGAGCCCTTAACCCGATTTCTCGATATTATCCCCACTCGATCCGATATCCAAACCCGTGAATCTCGGGCTCCATTTGCTCCTTAATCATCCCTGATCCACGCCCGACTGTTAGCCTTGGGATCCGCGCTCTGAGCTTCATGCCCGACTCCCATCTAGCCGGACCCCTAGCCGTATATAGTTTGAGCTCCGCCCCCGTTTTCATGCATCTTTGGTTCCCCATTCTCTGTCCCGTGACCTCCACAGCAGCCCCTGAGGTGACAGCTCTCGGTTGCCCGTGTCGCAGCGAGGAGAGGGGCTGGTTTCCACTGATCCGGCGACTTAGCGCCGCCGTGCTCCGCCCAGAGCAGGAGCTCGAGCCTCGGGCCGAGACACCCCTTGAGGCCATGACCAGGAGCTACCTCAGCTCCAGCATAGTCTCACCATCCGCCCAGGTAACCCCTTAGCTTCTCTATTTAGCTTAATTTCTAGTTTGCCCCAAATCGTACCGCCGCCGTGTTCCGTCGATTCCGGCCATCTCGCGCATCCTTTCGATCATCGGAACCCGTCATCACCTCCGCCTTTCCTCCACGCACCTTCTCCGCCCCTCCGTTCAACCCAGCTCGCACAGGAGCTGGGATTCGAATCCCATCGCCGTCGCTTCGCCGGGATTCATCTGCTCCGACGCACAGACCACCTTCACGTCGCCTAACCGGGTCGAGGCATTTTGCCCTCGACCCGCGAAGCTTCTGAGCTACTTTGCAGGTCCAGAGGAGGCCATCTGAGGCTTCCCTACATCCAGGCCAGGAGCTCTCCTCCGCCGACCTCGCCGGAGCCCCTCCAGGGCTCGGCTGGGCCATCGGAGACCACCAACAGCTGCGGAGCTTCATCGCGCATCTTCTCCGATCTCCGGAAGCAGCAGACGAGGACCACAACACTCGTACGAGGCCGGCGAAACTCGCCGGCCACCTGTTCTTCGAGGATCCTCGCCATCCGTCTGATCAGCCTCGACCTCCAGTTGCCATCTCGTCCGTCCATTCCAGGAGGAGCAGCCACCGTCCGATCCTTGGAGAGGAGATCTGGAGCGCCCACCAGCGTACCCGTCAGATCATCCACGTGGAGCGCATCCGACGGCCCGCGTAATAAAGGGTAAATTACCCTTAGGCCCAGCTCTTGTTTTTATTTCGTTTTAGTCCTGTAATTACTTTCGTCAGTTGTTTAGTTTTAGGGTATTTTGCACATTGGACCTCATACTTTAGTTATTTGCACTTATGCCCCTGTTTGTGTGAGCCACGTGCTTCGTCACGTGTATGTTTGGTGTATTTGCAACATTATCCCTGTAGTTCTGGATGTTCATAAATGAATGAAAACTTTTTAGTAATTGCATTTATGCCCCTATGAATGTTTTAATTGCGCATGTGCTTTTATTCGTGGGTAAATTGCAACTGAGGTCCTTAGACTTTTGGTACGAGTTACCAATTAGTCCCAGAACCTTGTTTTTATTACAAAGAGGTCCCTGAGTGCCCCAGGCACGCGCCGCGCGCGTGCGTTGCTGGGTATTTTGCACCTGGACCCCCAGAACTTAGGGTATTTGCACTTCAGTCCCTGTGCACAATGCCCTCTTTTGATTTTTGAATAAAATATCAAATCACCTCCAAATTCGATGAAAATTTGATACATGGCTTCTGCCATGTTGTAGGATTTTTGAGAATTTTTGAGGACATTTTTGAGTTTATTTGTTATTTTTAAAAAAATTCAAAAACCTTTATTTCAGCCACTGTCTAGTTTTAAAAATCCCAAAAAATATAAAAACCCCCTCCAAAATTCCATAAAAATTAGGTACTGTTTCTTTTGTGCTCCTTTAAATTTCTAGCCAATTTTGGCTATTTTTCACTGAGTAAAAACCCTAAAAATTCAAAAACACCTAAAAAATCATAAAAATTATAATAAATAATTTAAAAACCCAAAAACAATAATTTTGGTACTCAAATTTTCCTTGTTTTGTCTAGTATACAGGAAAAATACCTCCAGGCCCTCTTGAGATCCTTAGATATTTTATTTAGGGATTTTGGTCCTGGCTGGACAGTACCTTGCTTTTCTATCACTGATTGATTTTTAGAAAAAAAAATATACATCAGAAAATTATCAAAAATTAACCAAAAACACTAAAAAACCTAAAAAACATAAAAACATTTTTGTTTGAATTTTTGCTTGGTTTTTGACACATTAAATAATTAGCCAAAGTGTGATTGATTTTGTGTTTCTTTTATTTTCTTCACATTTAAAAATATAAAAAAATATAAAAATCATTAAAAACCACTAAAAATACTTGTCTTTTATTTTATTTTATTTTTACTACTTCGTAGGCCTTTGGCCAACCCGTGCTCCTTGAGTTCGACCCTGGGTGCTATACCAGGTTAATCTCATAGCTGGACCGCTATTTGAGTGTTTGATTGATTTTATTTCTATTAGTGGTTCGATTTTTCTTGATATACTTAGTCTGAGTGATTGAGGTCGCAACGACCATTTCTGTACCTTTACCTCTATCGCTTGGCTGGTTATCAGAATGGCGCCGTTGCCGGGGAGCACGGCTTAGTTGTTCTTCTTGTTTTTATTTTCGTTTTATTTTCGCGGCTTTTCGCGGCTCTTCGGAGCTCGCGGCTTTTCGCGGCTTTTTGTTTCTATTTTCTTTTTGTTTTATTTTGATTTATTTTTCATTTTCTTTTATTTTTATTTTTGTTTTATTTTGTGTGTTTATTTTATTTTCCATTTTTGCATTTATACCCTCACTTTTATTTTCCTTTCTTTTCTTTATTATTTGATTATTTGTGCCTGTCTGACCACTCTTCTCTTTGTCTTGAGAGGGCCCGAGGACCGCGGAGGCGACTTTCGAGGAGCCGGTGCAGCCGAGTAACTTGGAGGCGGCTTCCTTCTCTACGAAGCCGCAGGAGAGAGCGAGAGAGAGAGAGAGAGAGTTGAGTGGGTGAGGATAGATTAGGTTTTTATTTCATTTATTATTATTATTGTAATAATACAGGGACCTGGACACTCTTGGACTTCTTGACCGTAGCGGGTCTGTTTCACCGAGCACCGGTGTGCTCGGGGGACCCTTTAGGACCTTCGCGGTTTTTCGTGGCTTTCTTCACGGTTTTATTTTTCTTTTATTTCTGTCTTTTCCGATTTTTTGTGGTTTTTGCTCGGGCCCCTAGATTTAGGATTTTCTGGTGAATGTGCCGTAATTAGTAGGATCCACACACCTAATTGCATATCTGTTCCCATAGATCGATTAATTGGACCTACTTAAAAAAACATAATAAAAATAACCGATTCATTTGCCTCCGTAGCCTACGTGCCGCAGCCCGTCCTGTAAAGCGCTTACTCCTACCCCTGATTTGTCGGACAGAGGAGGGACGGGCCAAGACCGGACTCTTTGGCTTGGAGGTCGGTGACCGGTTAGACGGTTCTTCGCTAGAAATTGCTCATTTAGGACTCGGCTTTACCGCTGCATCATTTAGGTTAGTTTTAATTCTGTCTTTACTTTTATGCGCGGATCATATTGCATGTAGAGAGCTGGAGGCAGGTACGCATTTCTGACTTTGCATGCATCATTGATTTATCGTGCATCGGCTTTTTCGTCTTCTCCCCCCTGTTTTGGACTTAATAACCAGGAGAACCGAAAAATTCGTTAGGCCTTTTGTTTGCTTTGAAAAATATTAAAAAAGTGAAACCATAAAATTGGGACTGCTAAAATTATTGATCTAAAAACCGCTCACCCTAAAAACTTTGTCTTGGGGAGAGCAACCCCCTCATTGATTGGTTTGGATGCGCGAGAGAGTGACCCGCACCCTAGGTAGAGCCCCCCGTTGCTAGTCCCGACTGACTACCGACTCTTCCATGCGGGCCAGTCGGTTGGGTTAGCATCGGATATCCCAACAGGTCACGTAAGCACTCTGATATTCTGTTTGTTCACCAAAATAAAATCGACAAGATAATTTGACCGAACTTTCACGGTCTTCAGCTCGCGTTACGTTGGTGAACCGGGGGTTTGTTTTCTGATCGTAATTTTTCCAGATCTCATCCGCACTACTCGCCAGATCAAGATGATGGGCAGACGGTCTCTTAGGCAGCCTCTGGTTGCACCGCTTTCGGGCGCGTCTGCCTCATCATCTAGGTTGGCTCGCGAGAGCCCAGACCCGCTCTCCGAGCCCGAGTATGATTCCACCCTGTTCCCCCTCGACCCCCTTTCTGATCTTCCTGAGAGACACGATCCCGAGGAGAGATTGATACATTTGACAGCACCTGAGTTGGGCTCGTTTGGTTTTGCAGACGTCGTCATGGCCGGCAGTTCTGAGGATCGTTCCCGCACAGAGCACGTTGTGATGGACCAGGGAGCGATCAACTCCACCTTGATCGCCTCATTAGATACAGTTCAGCAGCAGTTACGCGATCAGGGAGCATTTATGATCGAGATGAGGAGAGAGTTGGAGAGGCTCAGAGCAGAGCGAGATGAGCAGAGCGAGCTTGAGGAGATCCCGGATGCAGAGGCACGAGCCGCAGCAGCAGCAGCAGCAGCCGCAGCCGCCGCCGCAGCGGCAGCAGCCGCGGGAGGAGGAGGACCACCTAGACCGATGCGGGAGTTGCACAACCCCGGATCTACACTGATGCACCATTGGGTGGTGGTTCCTGCTATCGTGGGGGACTTCAAGTTCCCCCCGAACACCCTACAGATGCTCCCCCGCTTCCACGGACTCGCCACTGAGGAGCCCCACCTTCACCTCCAGGAGTTTCTGATGATCTGCAGCACTGTCCACGACCGGCATGTGGACCAGGACACGATCCGGATGATAGCCTTCCCTTTTTCACTGGCAGATAGAGCAGCCACCTGGCTGAAGCATCTTGGGAGGTTTGTCTATACCTGGGAGCAGCTCCGCACCGAGTACTTGAACAAGTACTATCCACTCGGGCGGACGAATGCAGCGAGGGCCCTGATCAGCAACTTCTCCATGTTCCCCAACAAGCAGTTCCACGAGGCATGGGAGAGGTTTCGAGAGCTCCTAGACCGATGCCCGCCCCACGACATCTCCAAGCCGAACCTAGTTCAGAGCTTTTTCAGCGGGTTGACGCCAGAGCTTCAGGGCCTGGTGAATGCTTCTTGCGGCGGGTCCTACTTCGCCAAGGACCATGACCAGGTCTGGGCCATTTTCGAGGAGATGGCTGAGAACTACATGGTGATGTCCCAGACCAGGTTGTATACTCAGATGACCCAGCCACATCAGCCAGGACCCGTGCAGTACCAGAGGATAGCACGGGTAGATGCAGGTCCATCCAGTTCATCCGCAGCCGCAGCAGCACAGGCAGAGTCATCAGCTGCGGACATGGGCATTATCAGCGAGAAGCTGGACCGCATGGAGCTGATAGAGAAGAAGCAGTGCCAGAGTATCATGTAGATGGAGCAGATGGCACAGGTTCTGAGCGACATGAAGACACAGCTCATGTGTCTCCAGGAGGCACAGACGGCTTCTCAGCCCCGTCTTCAGTCGCGAGGCGACGCCGGCAGCAGCAGCAGCTCGTCCCAGCGCTCCAGCACCCACGTGCAGCCTAGACAGGTTCACCTTGTACAGGCGGAGCCGTACCAGCAGCCGCAGCCCACCTACCAGTCCCCACCATCTCCAGAGATGCAGATGGTGGTCTACCAGCCGGACCAGCCTCTGGCAGTACTCCCGCCAGCCCCCTTCGATGCCGAGCCGTTGAAGGATGTCAACGGGATTTGGTACGACCGCCCCCAGCCTGGGATCCGATGAGACCATCTCGGATTCAGGTGGGGGAGTGGTGGTACCCAGCCCCAGCAGCAGCCGTCAGGACAGGGAGGGCAGTACTCCCAGCAGAGAGACCAGCACCAGCCGCAGCAGCAGCCCCCAGCATATCAGCAGCACCAGTCATCCTTCGGTCCGCGTCCCTATCAGCAGCAGGGACAGTCATGGAGACGTGAGCAGCAGGCTCACCCGGGATATCAGCAGCAGCAGCACCCTCCTTCCTACCCCTCTTACCCACCACAGCAGTTCCAGCAGCCTCACCCACAGAGAGGCCACCCGTCGGGCTCCCACGAGAGCCCCGCTTTGGATGACATCGCCCGCCTCCTCACGGACCAGCAGGCCAGATTCAGACAGGAGATGGACGAGTTCCGCCAGGAGATGCGGGACCTGGTGAGAGGGAAGGCCGCCATACCAGCCCAGATAGAGCCGAATCCGAACAACCTCAAGAGGAAATCTGAGAAGGTAGTACATACTGAGTTAGCCACTCCTAGTGACCCATTTGATGATGCATCTTCGGATCTATTTGATGCTGATTTTGTCACACTTAGGAGCGGTAGGACCCCAGCAGGCGGCGGTGCCTCATCTGAGCTTCACCACGAGGACATCCCAGAGGCGCCACAGGAGGAGGAGAGCGGTACTGAGGCCGCTCCAGACTATGACGGTGGCACTGAGGCCACCAAGGATGCTGATCCCACCGGCGGTACTGAGGCCGCCACTTCACCAGATCTAGGAGGTGGTACTGATGCCACCCGTTCAGCTGAGCCAGCCCGTGGTACTGATGCCGCACGACATCTACCAGCAGCAGCAGCAGCAGAGCCAACCCGTGGTGGTACTGAGGCCACCGGTGTTTGTATAGATAGAGATGATGTTTTTCCTCGTATTCCTGTATCTCAGAACTCTGTTGTGAATAAAGGAAAAGGTTTACTTTCTTCTGGTCCCACTGTGGTGCATGATGTATGTGTGGATCCGGTCCTTGAACCGTCTAGACCTTTTCCTAGTCCTTCATCTGAGAAGGACCCTGTGATCCCCTTCCCTAGAGCCCTGCAGATGGGGAAGGGGAAGAAAAATGATCCAAAAAAGAGAGAGCTTGAGGAGTTCAGCCAGAGCATGATTGATCGATTCCACATCCAGCTGACCCTCCAGGAGGCTTTGCAGCACATCCCCCTTCTCCAGCGATCTTTGAGAGAGAGGACTATAGTCAGGAGGAGGAGGAGGAACCACACTTCCGAGATACATGTGCTGACGAAAGCCACGTGCTTTGCGATCCAGAACCGACTGCCAGCCAAGAGGCCAGATTCAGGGGCCCCGTATGTCAGATGCCAGATTAGTGAGCAGAGGTTCGACCGTACTCTTCTATATAGCGGATCGTCGATTAACCTTCTTCCGGCAGCCCTTCTCGACCGCTTTGAGTTGGGCACTCTTCGATAGAGCAGGACAGTCCTTCAGTTCGCTGATCGATCTGTCAAGAGGCCGAAGGGGTTATTACGAGACGTTATCGTCACGATTCAGGGCCTGAAATTCCCCGTGGACTTCGTAGTGTTGGACATGGAGATCCCTGAGTCAGTGGCCGATATCCCCATCATCCTTGGTCGTCCGTTCTTGGCCACAGCCAAGGCGGTGACTGATCATGATAGCGGGAAGGTGTACTTTCGCGTTGAGGGCGAGAGTATACAAGTAGAGACGGTCGAGGACTACAGAGCTAGATTCAGAGCCCGCTCAGATACGAGTACAGATTCAGAGCAGCTGACAGACGCAGAGCCAGACATCCACCAGGACTGTGATTTTGTGATCACAGATGATGAGGCAGATTGGGCAGACCTTGAGACACAGACCACCCTCTCACTATCAGATACAACTGATGCAGAGACGACAGCGGAGGGGAGCCTGGAGAGCACAGACCTGGTTCAGGATACCATTGAGGCAGCAGAACCGATCCTTGATCGCAGCACGATGATTAGTGATGGTGGTGCTGAGGCCACCTTGTTTTCCGGTGGTACTGATGCCACCACTTCTGATACAGATCCCTCGGATTCAGAGTCTGATTGGGCCGATTGCTATGATCAGATGCCAGACCTGAGTCCATCTGAGCCTATAGATGAGGAGGAGGTAGATGCAGAGCCGAGCAGAGACAGTACAGTTGAGCCGCCTTCTCCTGATCCAGTTTGCGAGAGTACGCTTTCACTTTCCCAGGCAGATTTGGCAGACCTTGCAGCTTTCACTCAGTTTCTTCCGCTGCCAGATTTGCCGGCACCCAGCATTCCAAAGCTGAAGCCGCTCCCTACTTCGCTGAAGTATCGATTCCTTGCGGGCGAGCCAGAGATGTACCCAGTCATCATCTCCGCCGAGTTGACTGGAGAGCAGGAATCCCGTTTGATGGGGGTTCTTGAAAAGAACCGCAAGGCGATCGGATGGAGCGTAGCAGATCTCCATGGGATTAGTCCATCAGTGTGCTCCCACCATATCTATCTCGAGGAAGGGGCGAAGCCGTCGCGTGAGTTCCAGCGGCGTCTGAACCCCAACCTGAGAGAGGTTGTGATGAAGGAAATATCAAAATAGTGGGGTGCAGGTTTTATTTATCCCATTTCCGACTCCAAGTGGGTTAGCCCCTTGCATGTGGTGCCCAAGAAGACGGGCATCACGACTGTGATCAGTGAGTCGGGAGAGGAGATCGCTACACGAGTACCCACCTCTTGGAGGGTTTGTGTTGACTACAGGAGACTCAACCAAGCCACCAAGAAGGACCATTTCCCCCTGCCCTTTATTGACCAGATCATTGAGAGACTGGCAGGGAAGAGCCATTATTGCTTCCTGGATGGGTACTCGGGCTACAACCAAGTGGCCATCGCTCCTGAGGATCAGGAGAAGACCACCTTTACCTGTCCCTTCGGCACATACGCTTTTCGACGCATGCCATTTGGGCTATGCAATGCCCCTGCGATTTTTCAGAGGTGCATGCTGTCGATCTTTTCGGACATGGTGGGGGAGTGTTTGGAGGTCTTCATGGATGATTTCTCGATCTACGGCGACGGATTCGACTCCTGTCTTGACTGCCTAGACCGAGTACTCCAGCGATGTATTGAGTATCATTTGGTGCTATCTTGGGAGAAGAGTCACTTCATGGTGACTCAAGGGACGGTGCTTGGCCACATCATCTCCAACAGGGGCATGGAGGTTGATCCGGCCAAGGTTGATGTCATTAGGAAACTCACACCGCCGTCCAATCTGAGGCAGTTACGGTCATTTCTGGGGCACGTTGGATTTTATAGGAGATTTATTCATGATTTCAGCAGGATTGCCCGACCGTTGACTGACCTCTTGACGAAAGACACCGAGTTCCTTGTCGATGACAAGTGTCTTTCGTCGTTTGCTACTCTCCAGCAGTGCGTTATTGAGGCTCCTGTCCTCCAGCCGCCTGATTGGTCTCTCCCATTCGAGATCATGACGGACGCCTCCGATTTTGCCGTAGGGGCAGTGCTGGGACAGAGGAGGGATGGAGTTCCATTTGCCATACACTACGCTAGCCGCACATTGGATTCCGCCCAGCGGAATTATACAATCACAGAGAAGGAGATGCTAGAAGTAGTGTTTGCCCTGGATAAGTTCAGATCATATATCATCGGATCTAGAGTGACTTTGTTTACAGATCACACCGCCATCAGGTACCTCATGGCAAAGAAGGATGCCAAGGCCAGACTGACTAGATGGATCCTTCTACTCCAGGAGTTCGATATTGAGATCAAGGATAAGCCTGGAGTCAAGAATGTGGTGGCGGATCATCTCTCCCGACTAGAGCAGCTTGAGGATTCTGAGCCGATTGACCCTATTAGAGATACCTTCCCAAATGAGGCGATCCTTGCTATCGCCTCACTCCCATGGTACGCCGATATTGTGAACTTTCTCGTTGTTGGGAAAGTCCCACAAGATTGGCCCAGGCAGAGACTTGAGACCTTCCTTGCGAAGGCCAAGTCCTACCACTGGGAGGATCCCATCCTTTACCACGAAGGAGGGGATAGCGTCTGGCGTCGGTGTATTCCTCAGGAGGAACACCATAGCATCCTCACTTACTGCCACAAGCTTGAGGCAGGAGGACATCATTCTGGGAGGAGAACGGCACAGAAGGTGCTCCAATCCGGCTTGTGGTGGCCTACCCTCTTCAAGGACTCAGATGAGTTCGTGAAGAGGTGTACTGACTGTCAGAGGATGGGCACTTGTGGACAGCGTGATATGATGCCGATGCAGCCCATTCACTTCTGTGAGGTTTTTGACGCATGGGGCATCGATTTCATGGGTCCATTCCCTAAGAGTCAGGGATTTGAGTACATTCTGTTGGCCGTAGACTATGTGAGTCGTTGGGTGGAGGCTATCCCCGCCCGAGCCGCTGATGCGAGGACAGTTTGCAGATTTTTGAGGAAGCATATCATCACGCGGTTCGGGGTTCCATGAGTTCTGATTTCTGATGGGGGATCTCACTTCATCAATGACCAGGTGAAGGCACTTGCTCGCGAGTTCGGCATCGACCATCGTGTTACTACACCTTACCATCCACAGACGAATTGTCTAGCCGAAGTGTCGAATAGGGAGATCAAGACTATTCTACAGAAAATCGTCCGCCCTGACCGAAAGGATTGGTCACAGCTTTTGGACTCGGTCTTGTGGGCATATAGGACGTCTTTCAAGACACCTTTGGGCACATCTCCCTTTCGCCTCGTGTACGGCAAACCATGCCATCTACCTGTTGAGCTGAGGCACAAGTCACTTTGGGCAGTTACATACATTATCATGGATCCAGATGGTATGGGAGACCAGAGAAGGGCAGAGCTAGCTGCCCTGGAGGAGCTTAGAGATGCAGCTTTCTCAAGCAGCCTACATTATAAGGAGAAAGTCAAGGAGTGGCATGATTCTCATATCAGCCACAAACATTTTGAGATTGGACAGAGAGTATGGTTGTTTGATGCGAGGCTTAGACTATTTCCAGGGAAGCTACAGAGCAAATGGAAGGGACCTTATCTGGTGAGAAAGGTACACGACAACGGTAGCATCGACATATCCGAGTTGTCTTCTGAGAGTACCTTCCGAGTGAACGGCCAGCGCCTCAAGCCATTTCTAGATCATGAGCCGCAGGTCGTTGATCTTGCCCCTATTCATTTTGCGTGAGATATGGTCTTTGACTCACATCTAATGCATCTCACGCCTGAGTTTCACTGATCTTCCGCTGTATATAGATCCAGATGTCCATATCATCACATTCCTTAGTCCCACATCCCCTTCTTCATCTTATGATTATGCTATACTTAGGGTGCACTTTACCCTAAGTATAGGGGGGATGTGAGACCTTGCGGGTATTTCTTTTGCTTTTGTCTACCCCTGTTTTGCTGCCTATACTTAGGGATATCTCACCCTAAGTATAGGGGGGGTAGACCCTGTACATTCTCCACTCAGTTTTCCCTTAGTATACAGCCTGCTATACTTAGGATTACTTGCTCCTAAGTATAGGGGGGAGACCTGAGTCCCTCTTGACTTTTCATTTCCCTTTTGTATAGCCTTTTCTTTTCACTTCCTTATACCTAGCACGAGTTATGTCTTCTTCATCGCTCTTGACTCTGAGGACATCGTTCGAGCTAAGTATAGGGGGGTGTGTATATATTTCATATATACTTTAGCCATAACTCGTACTTTGTGTGAGTGTGTTAATAAATAAAATGGCTAAAAACCACAAAAATTAAAAAATTTTCATGTACATAATCTTCTTTTATTTGCACATACATAGCTAGTGTACAAACTATTTTTGTAAAAATGATTTCAAAAATCTTTTGTGTAAAGCTTGTGTAAATATTTTTTGTATCAAAATTATGTATATAGTACAAAATTTTTCCAAAACGTTTTGAAAATAAAAAATTTTGCAAAAATCTTGTGTAAATGTGTGTAAATATCCTTTTGCAAAACTTGCACTTCATGCATCATCATTCATGATTCCAAAACATTTTTCAAAAATTTTGCATGTTTGTAAAATATTGTGTAAATAAGCATCTGTTTGTACATATGTATATAGTTTTTCTGGATGATAGTTGACATTTAAACTAGCCGGGAATCAAATTGAGAAATGGAGCTTGATTAAGATCTTAATCCACCTAATTTCTAAGAGGAACCTTATAGGGCTTAGGTTTAAGGCTTTTCAGGTCCATGGCGACTTAATTCTTTGAGTCCACTAGGCTATGATCACATGTCATCTCAATGAGCCTAAGTAGAGCACTTAACAACAACACATGACTCATATAGATTATGGCTTTACTTGGACACCCGCACTATGCACCGAGCTCTCTACGGATGAGGTGGTGAGGAGGCAGTCTTCCCTGACTTGGGGTAGCATATGAGGGTAGTACTTCTAGGCGGAACCTCTCTTCTTCTTATAGTGAAGGAAGTGCGTCTCAACTTGGTCTGGTTGCCATGAGGTGTAACGACGGGAGTTGTGGGTTGCAATAAAGCTTCAAAAGAGGGATAGTCTACTGGCTCAAGAGGAAAAACTCCTTGTATATATGCTGCACATGTATATGTTGTATAGATGCACTCGGAAAAAAATGTGCAAAAAGAAAAAGAACTCCAAAAAAGTGGTGGGTCTGAGAGAAAATGATAATCCCACCGGAGTATGTATATAAGTGCAATAAGCAAAGCTTGGTTTCATGATCCACCTGTTGTAGCTTGCAGCAGGGAGACTTGGCTACACTGGTCAAGCTCCCAAGGGTACTTGGCTACACTGGCCTTGACCCATTCTCTTCTTCCCCCTCTTCTTGAGCCGGTTGTACTTGAACTTAGAAGGGAATACCCCGCTCCTCGAGGAAAGAGTGGCCAGATTGAGGTCATAGAGTTACCTTGTTAAGGAGGGTTGTCAAGTTGCCATTTCTGAGGTGGAGAGCTTAGACTTCACATTCACAGGACAAGAAAAGATTCATGGTCTTCAGGGTTTGTGATTGATGACTTGTTCTGATCTGGAGCATGGAGGAGTCTTGATTATAGATAAGTGGAACTTAGAGGCTGTTAGGTTTTAAGCTTAAGTCTAAATAAGGTTCCGACACATTAATAATCCAAAGATCTGATTGAGCTCCATACATCAATTTAATAAGGGCAAGTTTAATAATCAACCTTGATCCATGTACATCCTCTTTCTCTTTTTCTTTCTTTCTTTTTCACTTCTTTTTCAAATAAGTGTTTGCTAAGGGACTAGCAAAGTATAGTATAGGGGGGTGATGAATACCCATTCATCACTCTTTATTCTTATATTTTAGCTACAAAAACCTATGCAAATGCATGTAGATACTTGTAAATAGGAATACTTAGCAAAAGCATGCATTGTGTAAAATTCTATAATTAGCATGTTTTTGTGCAAAAATAAAAGAATAAAGATTAAAAAGAAAAAGAGGGAAATATTTAGAATAAATATTGAGCAACCTAACCCAAGGGAGGGCTCAGCATGGGCCTGACCGCATAAAAGCCAAGTAGAGGGAGATAGGGGGCTCATGTGTATATATTTTTGTAAATAAATAAAATTATATTTTCCTCACCCAAAAATATGTTTGTAAATATTTGTACATATTTATAAAGTATAAAAACAAAACAAAAAGCTAAAAACCAGAAAGACCAAAAATATCCTTTCACCATGTACATAGACCATGCCTCCTTATTTATTTAACCTTATAAATAAATAAAATTATTTTCTAAACTTTTTGTAAATATTCTATGTTATATATTGTAAATAAAATAAATAAAAAGAAACAAAACAAAAATCAAATAAAAATAACAAAATTAAAATTACAAAAAAATATTGTACATATGCCATGCACATAATTGTACATAACTATTTATTTTACCGATGTATATAAATGATAAAAATAAAATAAAAATATCTTTTTATTCCTAATTTCATGATATAAATAGATAAAATATAAAATAGGAATAAAAATGTATAAAAATAATTAATTAAAAATCAAAATTAAAAACCCTATATTGTACATATACCTATATATAGCCCTATTATGTAAATACCTTATTTTTTATTTTGAAAAATTAATTAAAAATCACCAAAAAATAGAGAAAATTAAAATAAAAATATTTTATGTTTTGAGTTTTTAATAATTCGGTCATTTCCTATTTTATTTCGAATTTTCAAATCATTTATGGCGTGGCCTCTCCTGATTGGTCCACGGGGGATGTTGACCCCCCGGTCAACTCCCCCCCTTGGACCACAGAGTTCCGGATCCGAGCCCTTAACCCGATTTCTCGATATTATCCCCACTCGATCCGATATCCAAACCCGTGAATCTCGGGCTCCATTTGCTCCTTAATCATCCCTGATCCACGCCCGACTGTTAGCCTTGGGATCCGCGCTCTGAGCTTCATGCCCGACTCCCATCTAGCCGGACCCCTAGCCGTATATAGTCTGAGCTCCGCCCCCGTTTTCATGCATCTTTGGTTCCCCATTCTCTGTCCCGTGACCTCCACAGCAGCCCCTGAGGTGACAGCTCTCGGTTGCCCGTGTCGCAGCGAGGAGAGGGGCTGGTTTCCACTGATCTGGCGACTTAGCACCGCCGTGCTCCGCCCAGAGCAGGAGCTCGAGCCTCGGGCCGAGACACCCCTTGAGGCCACGACCAGGAGCTACCTCAGCTCCAACATAGTCTCACCATCCGCCCAGGTAACCCCTTAGCTTCTCTATTTAGCTTAATTTCTAGTTTGCCCCAAATCGTACCGCCGCCGTGTTCCGTCGATTCCGGCCATCTCGCGCATCCTTTCGATCATCAGAACCCGTCATCACCTCCGCCTTTCCTCCACGCACCTTCTCCGCCCCTCCGTTCAACCCAGCTCGCACAGGAGCTGGGATTCGAATCCCATCGCCGTCGCTTCGCCGGGATTCATCCGCTCCGACGCACAGACCACCTTCACGCCGCCTAACCGGGTCGAGGCATTTTGCCCTCGACCCGCGAAGCTTCTGAGCTACTTTGCAGGTCCAGAGGAGGCCATCTGAGGCTTCCCTACATTCAGGCCAGGAGCTCTCCTCCGCCGACCTCGCCGGAGCCCCTCCAGGGCTCGGCTGGGCCATCGGAGACCACCAACAGCTGCGGAGCTTCATCGCGCATCTTCTCCGATCTCCGAAAGCAGCAGACGAGGAGCACAACACTCGCACGAGGCCGGCGAAACTCGCCGGCCACCTGTTCTTCGAGGATCCTCGCCAGTCGTCCGATCAGCCTCGACCTCCAGTTGCCATCTCGTCCGTCCATTCCAGGAGGAGCAACCACTGTCCGATCCTTGGAGAGGAGATCTGGAGCGCCCACCAGCGTACCCGTCAGATCATCCACGTGGAGCGCATCCGACGGCCCGCGTAATAAAGGGTAAATTACCCTTAGGCCCAACTCTTGTTTTTATTTCGTTTTAGTCCTGTAATTACTTTCGTCAGTTGTTTAGTTTTAGGGTATTTTGCACATTGGACCTCATACTTTAGTTATTTGCACTTATGCCCCTGTTTGTGTGAGCCACGTGCTTCGTCACGTGTATGTTTGGTGTATTTGCAACATTATCCCTGTAGTTCTGGATGTTCATAAATGAATGAAAACTTTTTAGTAATTGCATCTATGCCCCTGTGAATGTTTTAATTGCGCATATGCTTTTATTCGTGGGTAAATTGCAACTGAGGTCCTTAGACTTTTGGTACGAGTTACCAATTAGTCCCAGAACCTTGTTTTTATTACAAAGAGGTCCCTGAGTGCCCCAGGCACGCGCCGCGCGCGTGCGTTGCTGGGTATGTTGCACCTGGACCCCCAGAACTTAGGGTATTTGCACTTCAGTCCCTATGCACAGTGCCCTCTTTTGATTTTTGAATAAAATATCAAATCACCTCCAAATTCGATGAAAATTTGAAACATGGCTCCTGCCATGTTGTAGGATTTTTGAGAATTTTTGAGGACATTTTTGAGTTTATTTGTTATTTTAAAAAAATTCAAAAACCTTTATTTCAGCCACTGTCTAGTTTTAAAAATCCCAAAAAAATATAGAAACCCCCTCCAAAATTTCATAAAAATTAGGTACTGTTTCTTTTGTGCTCTTTTAATTTCTAGCCAATTTTGGCTATTTTTCACTGAGTAAAAACCCTAAAAATTCAAAAACACCTAAAAACTCATAAAATTATAATAATAATTTAAAAACCCAAAAACAATAATTTTGGTACTCAAATTTTCCTTGTTTTGTCTAGTATACAGGAAAAATACCTCCAGGCCCTCTTGAGATCCTTAGATATTTTATTTAGGGATTTTGGTCCTGGCTGGACAGTACCTTGCTTTTCTATCACTGATTGATTTTTAGAAAAAAAAATATACATCAGAAAATTATCAAAAATTAACCAAAAACACTAAAAAACCTAAAAAACATAAAAACATTTTTGTTTGAATTTTTGCTTGGTTTTTGACACATTAAATAATTAGCCAAAGTGTGATTGATTTTGTGTTTCTTTTATTTTCTTCACATTTAAAAATGTAAAAAATATAAAAATCATTTAAAAACCACTAAAAATACTTGTCTTTTATTTTATTTTATTTTTACTACTTCGTAGGCCTTTGTCCAACCCATGCTCCTTGAGTTCGACCCTGGGTGCTATACCAGGTTAATCTCATAGCTGGACCGCTATTTGAGTGTTTGATTGATTTTATTTCTATTAGTGGTTCGATTTTCTTGATATACTTAGTCTGAGTGATTGAGGTCACAACGACCATTTCTGTACCTTTACCTCTGTCGCTTGGCTGGTTATCACTCCCATTCAACTCCATCATTCTTCATCTAACCTCCCATTCAACTCCACCATTTTTCAATAACCTCCCATTCAACTCCACCATTCCACCATGTTTCTAACTTCCATTTTATTCTTCTTTATATTCATCTCCTCATCCACATTTTTCGTGATCCGCCATTCTTATAGAAAAAGGAGAGAGCTTGGATTTTGGTGTCAGTGACAGCGGCTTATCATCTTCCTCAAGCGACGACCTCCTTCAGGCGAGATCTGCGGTGACCACCGTCCCCGCGTCACAAGTTCCCCATCGAGCTCGCATAGCTTCTCCGATTTTTATTTCGCCAGTCGGATCAAGGCGATGATAGGAGTCCAACGTAGCTGCTTCGCAAATCCGACAAAATTCAGGTAAGTATTTCCTCTCATTTCTCTTGTTATTTTATTTTATCTATTATTTTGTTTTCTTGTTGTCTCATCATCATAGCATTTTCATCATCCCAATCACCACCATATCACTCTCATTTTCACATCATATCATCACCACTATCTTCATCTTTTTCATCATTCCCCTGTACCATATGTTTTCCCCTATATATATATATATTTGCTTCCTTGTTTAAGAAAACCACAAAAAATTAAAAAAATCACAGCAGCAAAATAAAAAAATTAAAAAAAGTAAAAAAAAGGAGGAGCAACAGGCAGCTGCCCGCCACCCCCTTTCTCCTACCCGCACCGTCGGCCAGCGACCCGCTCCTCCACCCAAAGCGGCGCCATCCACCATGCGCCACCAGCCCCCGCCTGCCTGCATAGCGGCTGTTGCCCCCTTCACCCATAGATGCTCATTGCACCGGCACTCCATCGACTGCCAGGTCGGTGCCCCGCCACTGCCATGATCCAAATGAGCCGCGGTCCCCCTCCTGCACGACCGCTTGCGCAACCAACTACCGACGTGCCGCTCTTCCCACCGTCGTCGTGCGCCGTCCTCCTGCGACCCTCCACCACCCTGCCCTGTCACGCGCCGCTCCACGGCCGCCCTTCGTCGAGCCCTAATCACCCACCTGCGAACGAAGGTTTCCTTTCTTTTATTTTATTTTATTCTGTAAAAATTGATGTTTTACCCTTTACATTTTCTATAATTACAAACAAGCCCTTGTACATTTTTTGCATTGTCATTTTCCATTTCTTTTTGCATAGATACCCCTATGTTCATGTGTTAATTTGGACATCAATTTTGCATCTTTTTATTTAATGAAAAATTTCATATTCTTGAGCAACTAATTATCTATAATTTGAATTTTTATTTTATTTTTGTGACTTATGAGTAATTAAATAAAAACTTTTAAGTGAAAAATGTGTATTTTGCCCACTTTAAGCTCTTAATTTCATATCCAACACATAACTGCTCTAAATTTTTTTAAAAAATCACGAATGATGTCTTGAAACATGACTTAATTACTTTCCAAATTTCATCTTAGTTGGAGTTATCCTTTGCATTAAAGAAATTGCAGAGTAATTTTCATAAATGATTTTTAGTTAAATTCACACATTTTATTTTTGCGAAATTTCAACTCTCCTGGATTGCATGTTAAAATATCTGTGTGAGATAATTCGCTCTCTCGCTAATTTGACACTGTGGATTTATTAAGAATTAATTATTTACTATCAATCTGTTTTCATTAAAAAATCATAAAAAATTGTATATTGTCATAAAATTTCAAAAAATTAATGTAGTCTCATTTCATCGTATTTTAATTCCAGTAAAATTTTCATTATTTTTGCATTCTGTTTGTGTGAGAAATTGCTAAAAACCCATAAAAGTGTGCATTTTTCATTATTGCATTTTAATCCCTAAAATTCCAAAAATGTGTTGCATTCATCATTGGATTAGGATTGTAAGAAAAATATAATTTGATTAAATTAAATTAATATTGTATTAAAATTAATTTGGCTAATTTGTGTGCTTGCTTATTATCTTGACTCACCTATATATTGCATTTGCATTTCTTTTTGCATAAAAAAAATCTTTAAAAAATCCATATTGGAAACCTAGACCTCATTTTCCAAATTAACCTGATGTTGTTCCTTTGCCTCCCTATGTTCAACCCCAGACTTACCCGGGATATAAATTCAAGCCGAGACACTCTTCACGGAGATCTTTTCTCGGTTCTGACTGATTTGCTAAGTACCCATATTACAAGGAGTGCAAATTAGACCACGTGCTCAGCAGACTCATCATTCATGAACCATGTAACCTTTCCTACTTCATGTCAATTTTTGAAATTTTTATTTTTTTGAAAAATACCATCATAGATTTTTAATAATTATATCACTCTAATATGTTATTCACATTTCGTCAGAAATAGAGACCTATACTCTTCATCAAGACCATATAATTTTAACGGTTTAGATTTGATTTAATAGACATGTTCTGGATGGAGGGCATATGAGTCTCCATTTCTGATGAAATTTGAATGACATATTAGAGGGATATAGTTATAAAAACCCATGATGGTATTTTCTAAAAAACAAAAAAAATGCCAAAAATGGATATGAAGTTTGTAAGGTTACCTACTTCATGAAGTAGGCTCCCCTCCCCCATGTACACACACATACACATAAGAGATGATCCTGTGAGAGCCAAAATCTGTGAGAGCATGAGACAAATGATTCTGGACTACTAGATTATGCTCTTCTCTCTCCTCCTGCAATCAATTAGGAGAGAGATGACAGAATCTAGTAGTCTAAAATCATTCCTCTCATGCTTTCACAGATTTTGTCTCTCTCTCTCTCTCTCTCTATATATATATATATATATAAAGGTTGATCCTGTGAGAGCCAGAAACTGTGAGAGCATGAGAGAACTAATTCTGAACCATTATATTCTGTCATGTTTCTCATGATTGATTGAAGGAGGAGAGAGAAGAGCAGAATCTAGTGGTCCAGATTCACTACTCTCATGCTCTCATAGTTTCTGGCTCTCACAGGATCACTCCTCGTTTGTGTGTGTGTGTATGTATGTATGTATGTATAGGGTTGATCCTATGAGAGTCAAAACCTGTAAGAGCATGAGAGAAATGATTCTGGATAACTAGATTCAACTAGGAGAGAGAAGATCAGGAGAGAGAAGATAGAATCTAGTGGTCTAGAATCACTGATCTCATGCTCTCACAGGATTACTCATATATATATAGGGTTGATTTTGTGAGAGCCATAATATGTGAGAGCAATGAATCTGGACCTCTAGATTCTGCTCTTCTCTCTCCTTCTACAACCAATGAGAAGAGATATTACATAATCTAGTGGTCCAGAATCAGTCATCTCATTCTCTCACAAATTTTAGCTCTCACGAGATCATCCCTATCTCTCTCTATATATATATATATGAGGGTTGATCCTGTGAGAGCCAAAATATGTGAGAGCATGAGAGCAATGAATCTGAACCACTAGATTCTGTCATCTCTCTCCTTATTGATTGCAGGAGGATAAAGAAGAGCAGGATCTAGTGGTCCAGATTCACTGTTCTCATGCTCTCACAGATTTTGGCTCTCACATGATCATCCCTCTCTCTCTCTCACTATATATATGAGTTAAATGAGGCTACACCATGGGTGTAGCCAAGTGGCTAATCCTACTCCCATTTTCCCCCTAGTTTTTTATTTTTTTTGGAAAATAAAAAATGTATATTCATCACTAATCCCCCTAACATGTTATTCCAATTTCTCCAGAAACATAGACTCGTATGCCCTCCATCTGAAAGGAGGGGGGGGGGCAATTTCAGCAATTATGAGATCATTAAAATTTGACAGTCTTGATGGAGGGGATAGAAGTCTCGAATTAAATCGAATTTTTAATGACACCATGGTGAAATATTATGATCTAAATTCCAATAGGGTTCATTTTAGAAAAATAAAAAAAGCAGAGGAAAAGGGGTGGGAGAATGTAAGTTGGCTACACCCAGGGAGCATACTCCTTTTTCCCTATATATACACACACGAGGGTTGATCCTGTGAGAGATAGAAAGTGTAAGAGCATGAGAGCAATTATTCTGGACCACTAGTAACTATCATCTCTCTCCTATTTAATTGGAGGGGGAGAGAGAAGTGCAAAATCTAGTGGTCCAGATTCACTGCTCTCATGCTCCCATAGTTTTTGGCTCTCACAAATAGCTCCCCCAGGGGGCAGGCCCATTTTACCCATATATATATGTATATATATATATATATATATATGAGGAAAATGGGGTTGCCCCCTAGGGGGAGCTAACTTAGCTCCCCCCGCCCTGTTTTCTTCAATTTTTTATTTTTTTGAAATTTTTTTCCGTGAATATTCATCACTATATCCCTACATTATGTCATAAAAATTTCGTGTGAAATAGAGACTCCTACGGCCTCCATCTAGAAAGTCATTTTTTTAACGGTCTCAGAATTTTTAAAATCGACCCCGTCTGGATGGAGGTCGTAAGAGTCTCTGTTTTGCATGAAATTTGAATGACATAATATAGGGATATTATAATGAATTTACATAATTTTTATTTTAAAAAAAAATAAAAAAAACACGCCAAAAATAGGGCGGGGGGAGCTAAGTTAGCTCCCCCTAGGGGGCATACACATTTCACCCTATATATATGTATACATACATACATACATACATACATACATACATACATACATACATACATACATACATACATACATACATACATACAGGGGGCCTTTCAAATAGATGCATCCTTCCTGACTTAAGGAAGGTCACCATCTTTTTGTAGAAAACACGAGCACTTTAGTAGAATGTGTATATAGTTTGTATTATAACTGCACATTATAAATACAAAATTGCAAACAAAACTGCATATTATAATACAAACATTAAAACTGCACATTGTAATACAATCTGTATATGTATTCTACTAAAGTCATCATGTTTTCTACAAAAAAGTGGTTGGCCTTCCTGAACTCAGGAAGGACCAAGTCCTATTTGAAAGAAATCATATATATATATATATATATATGGGGGTTGATGGGGCTGACTGATGAATACTCATTCATCACTCTTTATTCTTATATTTTAGCTACAAAAAACTTTGCAAATGCATGTATATAGTTGTAAATAGAAATAATTACCAAAAGCATGAATTGTGTAAAAACCTATAATTAGCATGTTTTTGTGCAAAAATAAAAGAATAAAGATTAAAAAGAAAAAGAGGGAAATATTTAGAATAAATATTGAGCAACCTAACCCAAGGGAGGGCTCAGCATGGGCCTGACCGCATAAAAGCCAAAGTAGAGGGAGATAGGGGCTCATGTGTGTAAATATTTGTGTAAATAAAATAAAAGTATTTTCCTCACAAAAATGGACTCAAATTGGCTTGTAAATACTTGTATATATTTCTAAACATAAAATCAAGATAAAAATATAAAAATTAAAAAGAAAACAAAAACATCACTCATGTATATAGCTACATGATATCACGCCAAATGATCAAGGCAAAGGTGTCTAGATGGTCGTTGCGACCTAGATCACCTGGTTATGTCAATCAAGAAAAATGAACCACTCAGAATAGATAAAATCGATCAAACTCAAAACATCGGTCCTGCTATTGGATTAACCTGGTATAGCACCCAGGGTCGAACTCAAGGAGCACGGATTGGCCTTTCGGCCTACGAAGTAGTAAAAAGAAAGGAAATGAAACAAGAAAATATTTTTAGTGGTTTTGAATTTATTTTATATTTTTTGGATTTTTAAGTGATTAAGAAATTAGGAAAAACAAAGAAAAGCACACTTCAACAATTTATTTAAAGCACTAAAAATCAACCAAAAATTCGAACAAAAATATTTTTATGTATTTTATATTTTTTAGTATTTTTGGTGAATTTTTGAGAATTTTCTGAAGTTTATTTAATTTCTAAAAATCAAACAGTAGCTAAAAGAGATGGTACTATCCAACCGAGCAAAAAAGCCCAAGATAAAATATCTAAGAACTCCAAAATGGCCTGGAGGTAATTTTCCTACAAAGAAGACAAAATGAGGAAAATTTAGGCACCAATTTTATTGTTTTTGGATTTTTAATTTATTTACTAAAATGTTTATAGGTTTTTGAGTGTTTTTAAGTTTTTAGTGATTTTCAGTAATGAAAAATAGCCAAAATTGGCTAGAAAATCAAACTAAGCAAGACAAACAATGGGTAATTTTTATAGAATTTTTAAATGAGTTTTAATATTTTTTTGTGATTTTTCAAGTTAGACTGTAACAAAATTAAAGGTTTTTGAATTTTTAAAAATATCAAACGAAATAAAAAATGTCCAAAAAAATCCACGAAAATTTTACACCATGGCAGGAGCCATGTGTTCCATTTTCGTTGGATTTGGAGGTGTTTTGCTATTTTATTTAAAAGAAAAAAGGGGCACTGTGCACAGGGACCAAAGTGCAAATACCCAATAGCCTGGGGGGTCTGGTGCAATTTTCCCAGCAAAACACGCGCCAAGCGCGTGCCTGGGGCACTCAGGAACCCAAATGTAATAAAAATAAGTCCCGAGGACTTATTGGTAACACGCACCAAAAGTCCAGGGGCTTATCTGCAAAATACCCAAAATATAACGCACATGCTCAAATAAACCACGCACAGGGGTATAAATGCAAATAAGTAAAACTTTTCATTCAATCAGGAACAACCAGGACTACAAGGGTCTCTATTGTAAATAAACCAGAAAACACGTGACGAAGCACGTGGCATACAACGCACAGGGGTATATGAGCAAATAAAATAAAGTACGGGGTCCACTATGCAAATAACCCTAAAACTAAACAACTAACTTTAATATTTACAAGACTAAAACGAAATAAAAATAAAGACAGGGCCTAAGGGTAAATTACCCTTTATTAAGCGGAGCGGCTGGATGGACGCCACGTGTCTGATCGAGCGGTCAAGAGCGACTGGGGGTCCAACCTGCTCTCCTCGGGATGATCCAACGGCTGGGGCTAGTCCACGTGGTGCATCGGACGGTGTCAAGCGCTGATGGCTAACCCGCTAGCCTTGGACGGTCCAGATCGATCCTCGAAGATCTAGCGGTAGCTGCAGCTCCACGAACGGACGGACGTGATGTAATCTGGAGCGTCGAGGTCGATCTGACGGCGATGGCGGATGCTGGAAGAACAGGTCCCCGGCGAGACTCGCCGGCCTCGTGCGAGCGCAGCTGACCTCTTGGGAGCACTCTGATGGTCGGAGAAGAAAGGTGGTGTGCTCCCGCGTCTGCCGGAATGCTCCGATGATCGAGCTGAGCTCCGAGGAGCTCGGGCGAGGTCGGCGGAGCTGGCCTCCTGGCTGGATGACGAAGGGCCTCAGATGGCCTTCGTTTCGACCTGCAAAGTGAACCAGAAGACTCACGGGTCGAGGGCAAACTGCCTCGACCCGGTTAGGCGAGGCGAAGGTGGCTCATGGGTCGGAACGACGAACTCCGGCGAAGGTGGTGGACGGAGGAGCTCGGTTCCCAGCTCCTGTGCGAGCTGGGTTGAATGGAAACGTGGAGAAGGTGCACGGGAGGAAGGCGAGGGCTATGGCAATGCCCGATGGTCGAGTAGTGGTCGGGAACGGGCGGAATAGACGAAATGCGGCGGCGAAGCGAATTGGGCGAAAATGGAAATCAGCGAAAAGGATAGGCTATCGGAGCTACCTGGGTGGTCAGAGAGACTGGGGAGGAGCTGGGGAAACTCCTGGTCGTCGCCTCAAGGATCGTCTCCCTCCGAGGCTCGGAGCTCACGCTGGTGGCGGAGCTGCGGCGGCTATGCTCGTCGGATCGATGGGTCCTCCTCCTCTCCTCGCTGCGACAGGTCGAGGCGCAAGCTATCACTCTTGCAGTCTCTCTGGAGCTCACAGGTGAAGGAGGCGAATGGCCAAAGATAGAGCAATCGAGTGGCGAAGCTGTAGCTATATACGGCTAGGGGTCCGAGAAAGATGGGTCCGGGCAAGCTCTGGAGCGCGCGGATCCCGAGGATGCGGCTCCGACGAGGATGTCGGATGTGAGGTGAAGGATTCGGACCCGGGGTTTGGTGAAATGGGTGTCGGATCAAGCGGGTAGAAAGGGGAGAAGTCGGGTCCTTCGCCCAGATCCGAGACGGGGTGGTCCTGGGGGGGGGGGGGGAGTTGACCGGGCGGTCAACACTCTCAGGACCCAATGGGAATGGGCCACGTGGCTGAATTTTGAAATGAAAATTAAGGGTAGCTAGGGCCCGATTCAACAAAAACTTAAAACATGAAATATTTTTATTTTATTTTTTTCTATTTTTTAGTGATTTTTAATTAATTTTTGGAAATAAAAATAAGGTATATACATAGTATGTAATACATAGGTATATGTACACTATTAGGGTTTTTGATTTTTTTGATTTTTAATTATTATTTTTATGCAATTTTATTCCTATTTTATATTTTATTTATTTATAGAATAAAATAAGGAATAAAAAGGTATTTTTATTTTATTTTTATTATTTATGTACATAGGTAAAATAAATATATATGTTCATTTATATACATGGTATATGTACAATGTATTTTTGTATTTTTAATTTTGCTATTTTTATTTTGTTTTGATTTTACTTGTTTTATTTATTTATATTATAAAACATAGAATATTTACAAAAAGTTTGAAAATTAATTTTATTTATTTACAAGGTTAAATAAATACATAGAAGTGGTTTATGTACAAGATGAAAAGGGTGTGTTTTTGTTCTTTTTGATTTTTAACTTTTTCTTTTGTTTTTATATTTATAAATATGCACAAATATTTACAAGCATATTTTTGGTGAGGAAAATATTTTTTTTATTTTATCTACATAGGTATGTACACACCTGAGCCCCTATCTCCCTCTACTTTGGCATTTATGCGGTCAGGCCCATGCTGAGCCCTCCCTTGCGTTAGGTTGCTCAATATTTATTCTAAATATTTCCCTCTTTTTCTTTTTAATCTTTGTTCTTTTATTTTTGCACAAAAACATGCTAATTATAGATTTTTACACAATGCATGCTTGTGGTAATTATTTTCTATTTACACATATCTACATGTATTTGCAAAGGTTTTTGTAGCTAAAATATAAGAATAAAGAGTGATGAATGAGTATTCATCACCCCCCTATACTTAACTTTGCTAGTCCCTTAGCAAACACTTATTTGAAAAAGAAGTGAAAAAGAAAGAAAGAAAAAGAAAAAGAGGATGTACATGGATCAAGGTTGATTATTAAACTTGCCTTCATTAAATTAAGGTATGGAGCTCGATCAGATCTTTGGATTATTAATGTGTCGGAACCTTATTTGGACTTAAGTCTAAAACTCAACAGCCTCTAAGTTCCACTAATCTATAACCAAGACTCCTCAATGCTCCAGATCAGAACAAGTCATCAATCACAAACCCTGAAGACCATGAATCTTTTCTCGTCCTGTGAATGTGAGGTCTAAGCTCTCCACCTCTGAAATGGCAACTTGACAACCCTCCCCAACAAGGTAACTCTATGACCTCAATCTGGCCACTCTTTCCTCGAGGAGCAGGGTATTCCCTTCTAAGTTCAAGTTCAACCGGCTCAAGAAGAGGAGGATGAAGAGAATGGGTCAAGGCCAGTGTAGCCAAGTACCCTTGGGAGCTTGACCAGTGTAGCCAAGTCTCCCTACTGCAAGCTACAACAGGTGGATCATGAAACTCAAGCTTTGCTTATTGCACTCTATATACATACTCCGGTGGGATTATCATTTTCTATCAGACCCACCACTTTTTTGGAGTTCTTTTCTTTTTGCACATTTTTTTTCAAGTGCATCTATTCAACATATACATGTGCAGCATATATACAAGGAGTTTTTCCTCTTGAGCCAGTAGACTATCCCTCTTTTGAAGCTTTATTGCAACCCACAACTCCCGTCGTTAGACCTCATGGCAACCAGACCAAGTTGAGACGCACTTCCTTCACTAAAAGAAGAAGAGAGGTTCCGCCTAGAAGTACTACCCTCATATGCTACCCCAAGTCAAGGAAGACTGCCTCCTCACCACCTCATCCGTGGAGAGCTCGGTGCATAGTGCTGGTGTCCAAGTAAAGTCATTGTCTATATGAGTCATGTGCTGTTGTTAAGTGCTCTACTTAGGCTCATTGAGATGACATGTGATCATAGCCTAGTGGACTCAATGAATTAAGTCACCATGGACCTGAAAAGCCTTAAACCTAAGCCCTATAAGGTTCCTCTTAGAAGTTAGGTGGATTAAGATCTTAATTAAGCTCCATTTCTCAATTTGATTCCAGGCTAGTTTAAATGTCAACTATCATCCAGAAAAACTATATACATATGTACAAAAGATGCTTATTTACACAAATTTTACAATCATGCAAAATTTTTAAAAAATGTTTTGAAATCATGAATGGATGATGCATGAAGTGCAAGTTTTGCAAAAAGATATTTACACACATTTACACAAGATTTTTGCAAACTTTTGATTTTCAAAACATTTTGGAAAAATTTTGTACTATATACATAATTTTGATACAAAAATATTTACACAAGCTTTACACAAAAGATTTTTGAAATCATTTTTACAAAAATAATTTGTACACTAGCTATTTATGTGCAAATAAAAGAAGTTTATGTACATGAGAAATTTTTAATTTTTGTGGTTTTTAGCCAATTTATTTATTAACACACTCACACAAAGTACGAGTTATGGCTAAAGTATATATGAAATATATACACCCCCTATACCTAGCTCGAACAATGTCCTCAGAGTCAAGAGCGATGAAGAAGACATAACTCGTGCTAGGTATAGGGAAGTGAAAAGAAGGGCTATATACAAAGACGAAGAATGAAAAGTCAAGAGGGTCTCAGGTCTTCCCCCTATACTTAGGATTAAATAATCCTAAGTATAGCAGGCTGTATACTAAGGAAAAACCTGAGTGGAGAATGTACAGGGTCTACCCCCCCTATACTTAGGGTGAAATATCCCTAAGTATAGGCAGCAAAAACAGGGGTAGACAGAAACAAAAGAAATACCCAAAAAAGGTCTCACATCCCCCCTATACTTAGGGTAAGGTACACCCTAAGTATAGCATAATCACAAGATGAAGAAAGGGATGTGGGACTAAAGAATGTAGTGATATGGACATATGGATCTATACAAGGCGGAAGATCAGTGAAACTCAGGCGTGAGATGCATTAGATGTGAGTCAAAAGACCACATCTCACGCAAAATGAATAGGGGCAAGATCAGCGACCCGCGGCTCATGATCTAGAAATGGCTTGAGCCGCTGGCAGTTCACTCTAAAGTTACTCTCAAAAGACAACTCAGATATGTCAATGCTACCGTTGTCGTGTACCTTTCTGACCAAGTAGGGTCCCTTCCATTTGCTCTGTAGCTTCCCTGGAAATAAACGTAGCCTCGCATCAAACAGCCATACTCTCTGTCCAATCTCAAAATGCTTGTGGCTGATATGAGAATCATGCCACTCCTTCACTTTCTCCTTATAATGTAGGCTGTTTGAGAATGCTGTATCTCTAAGCTCCTCCAGGGCTGCTAACTCTGCCCTCCTCTAGTCTCCCATACCATCTGGATCCATAAGAATATCTGTGACTGCCCAAAGTGACTTGTGCCTCAGCTCAACAGGTAAATGGCACGGCTTGCCATATACGAGGTGAAAGGGAGATGTGCCCAATGGAGTCTTGAAAGACGTCCTATATGCCCACAAGACCGAGTCCAAAAGCTGTGACCAATCCTTTCGGTCAGGGCGGACGACTTTCTGCAGGATAGTCTTAATCTCCCTATTCGACACCTCGGCTAGACCATTCGTCTGTGGATGGTAAGGTGTAGCAACACGATGATCTATGCCGAACTCGCTAGCAAGTGCCTTCACCTGGTCGTTGATGAAGTGAGATCCCCCATCAGAAATCAGAACTCGTGGAACCCCGAACCGCGTGATGATATGCTTCCTCAAAAATCTGCAAACTGTCCTCGCATCAGCGGCTCGGGCGGGGATAGCCTCCACCCAACGACTAACATAGTCCACGGCCAACAGAATGTACTCGAATCCCTGACTCTTAGGGAATGGACCCATGAAATCGATGCCCCATGCGTCAAAAACCTCACAGAAGTGAATGGGCTGCATCGGCATCATATCACGCTGTCCACAAGTGCCCATCCTCTGACAGTCAGTACACCTCTTCACGAACTCATCTGAGTCCTTGAAGAGGGTCGGCCACCACAAGCCGGATTGGAGCACCTTCTGTGCCGTTCTCCTCCCAGAATGATGTCCTCCTGCCTCAAGCTTGTGGCAGTAAGTGAGGACGCTATGGTATTCCTCCTGAGGAATACACCGACGCCAGACGCTATCCCCTCCTTCGTGGTAAAGGATGGGATCCTCCCAATGGTAGGACTTGGCCTTCGCAAGGAAGGTCTCAAGTCTCTGCTTGGGCCAATCTTGTGGAACTTTCCCAGCAACGAGAAAGTTCACAATATCGGCGTACCATGGGAGTGAGGTGATAGCAAGGATCGCCTCATCTGCGAAGGTATCTCGAATAGGATCAATCTGCTCAGACTCCTCAGGCTGCTCTAAACGGGAGAGATGATCCGCCACCACATTCTTGACTCCAGGCTTATCCTTGATCTCAATATCGAACTCCTGGAGTAGAAGGATCCATCTAGTCAATCTGGCCTTGGCATCCTTCTTTGCCATGAGGTACCTGATGGCGGTGTGATCTGTGCACAAAGTCACTCTAGATCCAATGATATACGATCTAAACTTATCTAGGGCGAACACTACAGCTAGCATCTCCTTCTCTGTGACCGTGTAATTCCGCTGGGCAGAATCCAATGTGCGGCTAGCGTAGTGGATAGCCAATGGAACTCCATCCCTCCTCTGTCCCAGCACTGCCCCTACGGCAAAATCGGAGGCGTCCGTCATGATCTCGATTGGGAGAGACCAATCAGGCGGCTGGAGGACAGGAGCCTCAATAACACACTGCTGGAGAGTCGCGAAGGACGAACGACACTTGTCATCGACAAGGAACTCGGTGTCTTTCGTCAAGAGGTCAGTCAACGGCCGGGCAATCCTGCTGAAATCCTGAATAAATCTCCTGTAAAATCCAACGTGCCCCAGGAATGACCGTAGCTGCCTCAAATTGGACGGCGGTGCGAGTTTTCTAATGACATCAACCTTGGCCGGATCCACCTCCATGCCCCTGTTGGAGATGATGTGGCCAAGCACCGTCCCTTGAGTCACCATGAAGTGACTCTTCTCCCAAGATAGAATCAAATGGAACTCAATACATCGCTGGAGTACTCGGTCTAGGCAGTCAAGACAGGAGTCGAATCCGTCGCCGTAGACCGAGAAATCGTCCATGAAGACCTCTAAACACTCCCCTACCATGTCCGAAAAGATCGACAGCATGCACCTCTGAAAAGTCGCAGGGGTGTTGCATAGCCCAAATGGCATGCGTCGAAAGGCATATGTACCAAAGGGACAGGTAAAGGTGGTCTTCTCCTGATCCTCATGAGCGATGGCCACCTGGTTGTAGCCCGAGTACCCATCCAGGAAGCAATAATGGCTCTTCCCTGCCAGTCTCTCAATGATCTGGTCAATAAAAGGCAGGGGGAAATGGTCCTTCTTGGTGGCCTGGTTGAGTCTCCTGTAGTCAACACAGACCCTCCAAGAGGTGGGTACCTGTGTAGCAATCTCCTCTCCCGACTCACTGATCACAGTCGTGATGCCCGTCTTCTTGGGCACCACATGCAAGGGGCTGACCCACTTGGAGTCGGAAATGGGATAAATAAAATCTGCACTCCACCATTTAGATATTTCCTTCATCACGACCTCTCTCAGGTTGGGGTTTAGCCGCCGCTGGAACTCACGCGACGGCTTCGCCCCCTCCTCGAGATAGATATGGTGGGAGCACACCGATGGACTAATCCCATGGAGATCTGCTACGCTCCATCCGATTGCCTTGCAGTTCTTTTCAAGAACCCCCATCAAACGGGATTCTTGCTCTCCAGTCAGATCGGCGGAGATGATGACTGGGTACATCTCTGGCTCGCCCGCAAGGAACCGATACTTCAGCGAAGTAGGGAGCGGCTTCAGCTCTGGAAGGCTGGGTGCTGGCAAATCTAGCTGCGGAAGGAAATGAGTGAATGCTGCTAAGTCTGCCAGATCTGCCTGGGAGAAAGAAAGCGAACTCTCGCAAACTGGATCTGGAGAAGGCTGCTCAACTGTGCTGTCTCTGATCTGCTCTGCATCTGCCTCCTCCTCATCTGTAGGCTCAAGTGGACTCGAGTCTGGCATCTGATCATCACAATCTGCCCAATCAGATTCTGAATCCGAGGGATCTGCATCAAATACGGTGGCATCAGTACCACCATCACACAAGGTGGCCTCAGCACCACCATCACCGAAAACCGTGTCGCGGTCAAGAACCGGCTCTGCTGCCTCTGTGGTATCCTGGTCCAGGACTGTGCTCTCCAGACTCTCCTCTGCTATCATCTCGGCATCAGCTGTATCTGAAAATGAGAGGATGGCCTGTGCTGAAGGGTCTGCCCATGCTGCCTCATCATCTGTGATCACAAAATCACATTCCTGGTGGATGTCTAGCTCAGCGTCTGTCAGCTGCTCTGAATCTGTGCTGGCCTCTGAGCGTGCTCTCTCTGGCTCTGTAGTCCTCGACCGTCTCTATTTGTATACTCTCGCCCTCGACGCGAAAGTATACCTTCCCGCTATCATGATCAGTCACCGCCTTGGCTGTGGCCAAGAACGGGCGACCGAGGATGATGGGGGTATCAGCCACTGAATCAGGGATCTCCATGTCCAACACTACGAAGTCCACGGGGAATTTCAGGCCCTGAATCGTGATGATAACGTCTCGTAACAACCCCTTCGGCCTCTTGACAGATCGATCAGCAAACTGAAGGACTGTCCTGCTCTGTCGAAGAGTGCCTAACTCGAAGCGGTCGAGAAGGGCTGCCGGAAGGAGGTTGATCGACGATCCGCTATCTAATAGAGTCCGGTCGAACCTCTGCTCACTAATCTGGCATCTGACATACGGGGCCCCTGAGTCTGGCCTCTTGGCTGGCAGACGGTTCTGGATCGCAAAACACGTGGCTTTCGTCAGCACATGAATCTCTGAAGTGTGGTTCCTCCTCCTCCTCCTGACTGTGGTCCTGTCTCTCAAAGATCGCTGAAGAAGGAGGATGTGCTGCAGAGCCTCCTGGAGGGTCAGCTAGATGTGAAATCTGTCGATCATGCTCTGGCTGAATTCCTCCTGCTCTCTCTTTTTTGGGTCTTTTTCTTTTTTCTTCCCCTTCCCCATCTGAAGGGCTCTAGGGAAGGGGATCACAGGGTCCTTCGCAGATGAAGGACTAGGAAAAGGCCTAGACGGCTCGACGGCCGGATCCACACATACATCACTCACCATAGTGGGACCAGAAGAAGCTAAACCTTTTCCTTTATTCAAAATAGTGTTCTGAGATACATCAACACGAGGAAAAACAACATCTCTATCTCTATGAACACCGGTGGCCTCAGTACCACCACGGGCTGGCTCTGCAACTGGACGTCTCACGGCCTCAGTACCGCGGGCTGGCTCGGCTATACTGGTGGCGTCAGTACCACCTCCTCGAACTGGTGAAGCGGCGGCCTTAGTACCGCCGGTAGAATCAGCATCCTTGGTGGCATCAGTACCACCGTCATCAGGTGCGGCCTCAGTACCGCTCTTCTCCTCCTCATCTGGAGCCCTGGGTGGCTCCTCGATTCGTTGCTCAGATGAGGCGCCGCCTGCTGGTGCTCTACCGCTCCTAAGTGTAACAAAATCAGCATCAAATAGATCCGAAGACATATCATCAAATGGGTCACTAGGAGTGGCAAGCTCAGTGTGTACTACCTGCTCAAATTTCCTCTTGAGGTTGTTCGGATTCGGCTCGATCTGTGCAGGAATCACGGCCTTCCCTCTCACAAGGTCCCGCATCTCCTGGCGGAACTTGTCCATCTCCTGTCTGAATGTGGCCTGCTAATCCGTGAGGAGGCGGGCGATGTCATCCAAGGCGGGGCTCTCATGGGAGCCCGACGGGTAGCCTCTCTGGTGATGAGGTTGCTGGAACTGCTGCTGCTGCTACTGAGAGGGGTAGGAGGAAGGATGCTGCTGGTATGCTGGGTGAGCCTGCTGCTCACGTCTCCAAGACTGTCCCTGCTGCTGATAGGGACGAGGACCGAATGACGAAGGCTGGTGTGACTGGTATGCTGGGGGCTGCTGTTGCGGCTGGTGATCTCTCTGCTGGGCGTACTGCCCTCCCTGACCGGCTGGCTGCTGCTGGGGCTGGATACCTCCACTCCCCCACCTGAATCCGGGATGGTCTCGTCGGATCCCAGGCTGGGGGCGGTCATACCAAATCCCGTTGACATCCATCAACGGCTCTGCATCGTAGGGGGCTAGCGGGAGTACTGCCAGAGGCTGATCCGGCTGGTAGACCACCATCTGCATGTCTGGAGATGGTGGGGACTGGTAGGTGTGCTGCGGCTGCTGGTACGGCTCCGCCTGTACAAGATGAACCTGTCTAGGCTGCTGTAGGGAGCTGGAGCGCTGGGACGAGCTGCTGCTGCTGCCGGAGTCGCCTCACGACTGAAGACGGGGCTGTGAAGCCGTCTGTGCCTCCTGGAGGCACATGAGCTGGGTCTTCATGTCGCTCAGAGTCTGTGCCATCTGCTCCATCTGCGTGATGCTCTGGCACTGCTTCTTCTCAATCAGCTCCATGCGGTCCAACTTCTCGCTGATGATGCCCATATCCGCAGCGGACGACTCTGCCTGTGCTGCTGCGACTGCGGAAAAACTGGATGGACCGGCGTCGACCCGTGCTATCCTCTGGTACTGCACGAGTCCTGGCTGCTGCTGGGGTCTCTGTGTGTACAACCGGGTCTGAGACATCACCATGTAATTCTCGGCCATCTCCTCGTAAATGGCCCAGACCTGGTCGTGGTCCTTGGAGAAGTAGGACCCGCCGCAAGAAGCGTTCACCAGACCCTGGAGCTCTGGTGTCAACCCGCTGAAGAAGCTCTGAACTAGGTTCGGCTTGGAAATGTCGTGGTGCGGGCATCTGTCTGTGAGCTCTCGGAACCTCTCCCATGCCTCGTGAAACTGCTCGTTGGGGAGCATAGAGAAGTTGCTGATCAGGGCCCTCGCTGCATTCGTCCGCCCGAGTGGATAGTACTTGTTCAAGTACTCGGTGCAGAGCTGCTCCCAGGTGTAAACAAACCTCCCCAAATGCTTCAGCCAGGTGGCTGCTCTGTCAGCTAAGGAGAAGGGGAAGGCGATCATCCTGATTGTGTCCTAGTCCATCTGACGGTCGTGGACAGTGCTGCATATCATCAAAAACTCATGGAGGTGGAGATGGGGCTCCTCTGTCGCGAATCCGTGGAAGCAGGGGAGTAGCTGCAAAGTGTTCGGGGGGAACTTGAAGTCCCCCACGATCGCTGGAAGTACTACCCAGTGGTGCGTCAGCGTCGATCTGGGGTTGTGTAACTCCCGCATCGGTCTCGGTGGTCCTCCGGCCGCTCCTTCGGCAGCTGCCGCTGCTGCGGCGGCTGCTGCGGCTGCTGCATCCGCATCATCTGGGATCCTCGGTCCCTCTCTCCTCTGCTCTCGCTCTGCTCTCTCTGCTCGCATCTGCTCCATCTCTCTCCTCATGTCAATCATGAACGCTCCCTGATCCCTCAGCTGCTGCTGAACGGTCTCTAACGAGGCGATCAGGGTGGAGTTGATCGCTCCCTGGTCCAATACGAAATGCTCAAGCTGACGGGAACGATCCTCAGAACTGCCGGCCATAACGTCTGCAAAATCAAATGAGCCCAACTCAGGTGCTGTCAAATCCATCAATCTCTCCTCGGGCTCATGTCTCTCAGGTCCGAAAGAAAGGGGGTCGAGGGGGAACAGGGCGGAGTCGTACTCGGGCTCGGAGAGCTGGTCTTGGCTCTCGCGGGCCAACCTAGATGATTGGGTAGACGTGCCCGAAAGCGGTGCAGCCAGAGGCTGCCTAAGAGAGCGTCTACCCATCATCTTGATCTGGCGAGTAGGGCGGATGAGATCTGGAGAAACTATGATCACAAAACAAACCCCCGGTTCACCAACGCGACGCGAGCTGAAGACCGTGAAAGTTCGGTCAAATTATCTTGTCAATTTTATTAGGTGAACACACAAAATATCAGAGCGCTTACGTGACCTGTTAGGATACCCGATGCTACCCCAACCGACTGGCCCGCACAGAAGAGTCGGTAATCAGTCGGGACTAGCACCGGAGGGCTCTACCTAGGGTGCGGGTCACTCTCTCGCGCATCCAAACCATACAATGAGGGGGTTGCTCTCCCCAAGACAAAATTTTTAGGGTGAGCGTCTTTTAAGATCAATAGTGTTAACCAGTCCCAATTTTATGGTTTTTCTTTTTAATGTTTTTCAAATAAAAACAAATGGCCTAACGAATTTTTCGGTTCTCCTGGTTATTTAATCCAAAACAGGGGGGAGAAGACGAAAAAGCCGATGTGCGATGAAATCAATGATGCATGCTGAGTAAGAAATGTGTACCTTGTCTCCAGCACTCTACATGCAAGTAATCCGTGCAGAATTTAAAGACTGGAAAGTAAACTACCTAAATGATGCAACAGGAAAAACCGAGTCCTAGACGAGCAATTTCTATCGCAGAACCGTCTAACCGGTCACCGACCTCCAAGCCAAAGAGTCCGGTCTTGGCCCGTCCCTCCTCTGTCCGACAAATCGGGGGTAGGAGAAAGCGCTTTACAGGACGGGCTGCGGCACGTAGGCTACGAAGGAGATGAGTCGGCTATTTTTATTAATTGATTATTAGTAGGTCCAATTAGCGCTCTATAGGAACATGCAAATAGTTAAGTGTGGGGACCCTACTAATTACGGCACAAGCAAGAGAAATTCCTAAATCTAGGGGCTCGATGAAAACTGCGTAAACACCGGAAAAGGCAGTAAAAAATGAAAATAAAACAAAGCCGCGAAAAAGCCGCGAAAAGCCGCGAGCTCTAAAAGAGCCGCGAAAATCCTAAGGGTCCCCCGAGCACACCGGTGCTCGGCGAAACAGACCCGCTAAGTCCAATCACAGTCCAAGTTCAGTCTCTGAGAGTCCCTATATTATTACAATAATAATGAAATAAAAAGAAACATCCTCTCCCACTCAACTCTCTCTCACTCTCTCCTGCGGCTCCGCAAAGAAAAGAGCCGCCTCCGAATCCTGCAGTTGGGTCGGCTTCCTGAGATCAGCCGCCTCGGTCCTCGGGCCCTCGCAAGAAAGAGCAGAGTGGTCAGACTAATAAAAATAATCATATAATCAAATAAGAAAAATAAATGAAAATGGAACTAAGGGTATATGTGCAAAAATGCAAAATAAAATAAACACTCAAAATAAAACAAAGACAAAAATAAAAGAAAAAGAAAATAACACAAAATAAAACAAAAACAAAAAACAAAATATAAACAAAAGCTACGAAAAGCCGCGGAAATAAAAACGAAAAGAAAAAGAAAACTACTAAGCCGTGCTCCCCGGCAACGACGCCATTCTGATGTCACGCCAAATGATCAAGGCAAAGGTGTCTAGATGGTCGTTGCGACCTAGATCACCTGGCTATGTCAATCAAGAAAAATGAACCACTCAGAATAGATAAAATCGATCAAACTCAAAACAGCGGTCCTGCTATTGGATTAACCTGGTATAGCACCCAGGGTCGAACTCAAGGAGCACGGATTGGCCTTTCGGCCTACGAAGTAGTAAAAAGAAAGAAAATGAAACAAGAAAATATTTTTAGTGGTTTTGAATTTATTTTATATTTTTTTTGGATTTTTAAGTGATTAAGAAATTAGGAAAAACAAAGAAAAGCACACTTCAACAATTTATTTAAAGCACTAAAAATCAACCAAAAATCGAACAAAAATATTTTTACGTATTTTATATTTTTAGTGTTTTTGTTGATCTTTTGAGAATTTTCTGAAGTTTATTTAATTTTCTAAAAATCAAACAGTAGCTAAAAGAGATGGTACTGTCCAGCCGAGCCAAAAAGCCCTAGATAAAATATCTAAGAACTCTAAAATGGCCTGGAGGTAATTTTTCTACAAAGAAGACAAACTGAGGAAACTTTAGGCACCAATTTTATTGTTTTTGGATTTTTAATTTATTTACTAGAATTTTTATAGGTTTTTGAGTGTTTTTAAGTTTTTAGTGATTTTCAGTAATGAAAATTAGCCAAAATTGGCTAGAAAATCAAACTAAGCAAGACAAACAGTGGGTAATTTTTATAGAATTTTTAAATGCGTTTTAATATTTTTTTGTGATTTTTCAATTTAGACAATAACAAAATTAAAGGTTTTTGAATTTTTAAAAATATCAAACGAAATCAAAAATGTCCTCAAAAATCCACAAAAATTTACACCATGGCAGGAGCCATGTGTCCAATTTTCATTGGATTTGGAGGTGTTTTGCTATTTTATTTGAAAATAAAAAAGGGGCAATGTGCACAGGGACCAAAGTGCAAATACCCAATAGCCTGGGGGGTCTAGTGCAATTTTCCCAGCAAAACACGTGCCAAGCGCGTGCCTGGGGCACTCAGGGACCCAAATGTAATAAAAATAAGTCCCGAGGACTTATTGGTAACACGTACCAAAAGTCCAGGGGCTTATCCGTAAAATACCCAAAATATAACGCACATGCTCAAATAAACCACGCACAGGGGTATAAATGCAAATAAGTAAAACTTTTCATTCAATCAAGAACAACCAGAACTACAAGGGTCTCTATTGCAAATAAACCAGAAAACACGTGACGACGCACATGACATACAACGCACAGGGGTATATGAGCAAATAAAATAAAGTACGGGGTCCACTATGCAAATAACCCTAAAACTAAACAACTAACTTTAATATTTACAAGACTAAAACGAAATAAAAATAAAGACAGGGCCTAAGGGTAAATTACCCTTTATTAAGCGGAGCGGCTGGATGGACGCCACGTGTCTGATCGAGCGATCAAGAGCGACTGGGGGTCCAACGCTGCTCTCCTCGGGATGATCCAACGGCTGGGGCTAGTCCACGTGGTGCATAGGACGGTGTCAAGCGCTGATGGCTAACCCGCTAGCCTTGGACGGTCCAGATCGATCCTTGAAGATCTAGCGGTAGCTGCAGCTCCACGAACGGACGGACGTGATGTAATCTGGAGCGTCGAGGTCAATCTGACGGCGATGGCGGATGCTGGAAGAACAGGTCCCCGGCGAGACTCACCGGCCTCGTGCGAGCGCAGCTGACCTCCTGGGAGCACTCTGATGGTCGGAGAAGAAAGGTGGTGTGCTCCCGCGTCTGCCGGAATGCTCCGATGATCGAGCCGAGCTCCGAGGAGCTCGGGCGAGGTCGGCGGAGCTAGGCCTCCTGGCTGGATGACGAAGGGCCTCAGATGGCCTTCGTTTCGACCTGCAAAGTGAACCAGAAGACTCACGGGTCGAGGGCAAACTGCCTCGACCCGGTTAGGCGAGGCGAAGGTGGCTCATGGGTCGGAACGGCGAACTCCGGCGAAGGTGGTGGACGGAGGAGCTCGGTTCCCAGCTCCTGTGCGAGCTGGGTTGAATGGAAATGGGGAGAAGGTGCACGGGTGGAAGGCGAGGGCTATGGCAATGCCCGATGGTCGAGTAGTGGTCGGGAACGGGCGGAATCGACGAAATGCGGCGGCGAAGCGAATTGGGCGAAAATGGAAATTAGCGAAAAGGATAGGCTATTGGAGCTACCTGGGTGGTCGGAGAGACTGGGGAGGAGCTGGGGAAACTCCTGGTCGTCTCCTCAAGTATCGTCTCCCTCCGAGGCTAGGAGCTCACGCTGGTGGCGGAGCTGCGGCGGTTGTGCTCGCCGGATCGATGGGTCCTCCTCCTCTCCTCGCTGCGACAGGTCGAGGTGCAAGCTGTCACTCTTGCGGTTTCTCTGGAGCTCACAGGTGAAGGAGGCGAATGGCCAAAGATAGAGCAATCGAGTGGCGGAGCTGCAGCTATATACGGCTAGGGGTCCGAGAAAGATGGGTCCGGGCAAGCACTGGAGCGCGCGAATCCCGAGGATGCGGCTCCGGCGAGGATGTCGGATGTGAGGTGAAGGATTTGGACCCGGGGTTTGGTGAAATGGGTGTCGGATCAAGCGGGTAGAAAGGGGAGAAGTCGGGTCATTCGCCCAGATCCGAGACGGGGTGGTCCTGGGGGGGGGAGTTGACCGGGCGGTCAACACTCCCAGGACCCAATTGGAATGGGCCACGTGGCTGAATTTTGAAATGAAAATTAAGGGTAGCTAGGTCCCGATTCAACAAAAACTTGAAACATGAAATATTTTTATTTTATTTTTTTCTATTTTTTAGTGATTTTTAATTAATTTTTGGAAATAAAAATAAGGTATATACATAGTATGTAATACATAGGTATATGTACACTATTAGGGTTTTTGATTTTTTTTTGATTTTTAATTATTATTTTTATGCAATTTTATTCCTATTTTATATTTTATTTATTTATAGAATAAAATAAGGAATAAAAAGGTATTTTTATTTTATTTTTATTATTTATGTACATAGGTAAAATAAATATATATGTTCATTTATATACATGGTATATGTACAATGTATTTTTGTATTTTTAATTTTGCTATTTTTATTTTGTTTTGATTTTACTTGTTTTTATTTATTTATATTATAAAACATAGAATATTTACAAAAAGTTTGAAAATTAATTTTATTTATTTACAAGGTTAAATAAATACATAGAAGTGGTTTATGTACAAGATGAAAAGGGGTGTTTTTGTTCTTTTTGATTTTTAACTTTTTCTTTTGTTTTTATATTTATAAATATGTACAAATATTTACAAGCATATTTTTGGTGAGGAAAATATTTTTTTTATTTTATTTACATAGGTATGTACACACCTGAGCCCCTATCTCCCTCTACTTTGGCTTTTATGCGGTCAGGCCCATGCTGAGCCCTCCCTTGGGTTAGGTTGCTCAATATTTATTCTAAATATTTCCCTCTTTTTCTTTTTAATCTTTGTTCTTTTATTTTTGCACAAAAACATGCTAATTATAGATTTTTACACAATGCATGCTTGTGGTAATTATTCCTATTTACACATATCTACATGTATTTGCAAAGGTTTTTGTAGCTAAAATATAAGAATAAAGAGTGATGAATGAGTATTCATCACTACCATGTATATAGTCCACTTTTATTTATTTAGACTTATAAATAAATAAAATTAATTTCCAAAAGTTTTGTAAATATTCTATATTATATAGTGTAAATAAATAAAATAAATTAACACAAAATCAAAATAAAAAGAACAAAATTAAAAATAAAAAATACTTTGTAAATATACCATGTATATATATGTACATACCTATTTATTTCACTTATGTATATAAATAATAAAAATAAAATAAAAATATCTTTTTATTCCTTATTTTATGATATAAATAAATAAAGTATAAAATGGGAATAAAATTGTATAAAAATAACAAATTAAAAATCAAAATTAAAATCCTATATATTGCATATATACCTATATATAACCCTACTATGTACATACCTTATTTTTACTTTAAAAAATTAATTAAAAACCACTAAAAAATAGAAAAAACTAAAAGAAAAATATTTCATGTTTTGACTTTTTAATAAATTGGCCATTTTCTAATTATTATGGATTTTACAAGTATTTTCCACGTGGCCGCTTCCCATTGGCCCTGGGGATTGTTGACCGCCCGGTCAACTTCCCCCCCCAGGACCACTTCTCACGGGTCCTTAGCGGGTAACCCGTCTTCTCGGATTTTTCTCGTGTAAACCCGATCATGCTTCGCCTAAACCCCGGGTCCGACTCGTTAATGATGCATCCGAGACCCTCGCCGGAGCCACCATCTTGGGATCCACGCTCCAGATTGCCCTACCCGCACGCTTCTTTCTGGACTCTCCAGCGTATAAAGCTTCAGCTCCGCCTCCTCCATTCGCATCTTTGGCCACTCGTTCCACCCCCCAGTGAGCTCCATTGCATAGGCGAGAGTGACAGCTCGTCCCCTGTGGTGTGGCAGCGAGGAGGGAGTGCGAGCCCATCGATCCGGCGAGCAAGCGCCGCCGTGCTCCGCCCACAACAGGAGCTCGAGCCTCGGAGGGAGACGCTCCTCGAGGCCACGACCCAGAGCATCTCCAGCTTGTCCACAGTCTCATCGTCCACCCAGGTAGACCCTTTAGCCTTTCTTTTTCGCTAATTTTAGATTTCCCCCATTTCGCTCCGCCGACGTGTTTCACCGATTCCGACCACCCCATAGATCCATTTGATCATCGGAATCCACCGTCACCTCCGCCTTCCTCCCGCGCACCTTCTCCATACCTCCATCCGACCTAGCTCGCACAGGAGCTGGGGCTTAAGCTCCTCCATCCCCACCTTCGCCGGAGCTCGCCCATATCGACCCTCCGACCATCTTCACCCCGCCTAACCGGGTCGAGGCAGTTTGCCCTCGACCCGCGAGTCTTCTGGTCTATCTTGTAGGTACATCCAAGCCCATCTGAGGGCTTGGACCATTCGGTCCAGGAGCTCTATGATAACACGAAAGTATCATGCGAGGGTCACCATTAATAATATGAAAGGTGTCGCTAAGGCGACCTCTCACAAAAATACCCGTGTTGATCAGCAATTAACCCACAATCCAAAGAATACAACAATCAAGCTCAAAAATTAATGTGAATTAATCTTTATTTACTCTACCATAAAATGTACAGTGACAAGTATGTAGAGGTCGAACCACATAGAGCAATACAAAATGTCATAGCCTATATGTGAATCACAGTCATCATTGTGTGGGTTTTTGATTTATTATTATTATTATTATTAATTTTTAATAATATAATTAGGTAACATGTATATATATATTATAAATAAAAATATATGTATACACATAGAGGGTTAGTATATAGCTTATAATACATACAATATATATATAGGTATATATAAAGATAATAAAATAAATAAATATATATATATATATATATATATTTTCTTTTTATATTAAGACGAATGAGAATGCATATAAATAATTACATATATATATTATTATTATTTTTTCTTCTCTTTTTTTTAGGATATATAGATATATATACATAAAGGGGTATTATAATATTTATAGAAATACTCAAAAATAGTCAAAAATTCAGGAAAAGGGTCTTTTTGGAATTTTCATGGTTTTTTACTATTTTTATGATTTTTGGGTATTTTTGCAAACATTTTTAGTATTTTTAAATAGTTGAATATTAGCAAACAGTGGACTAGGTACTGGCTGTCACAAAAATAGATATTAAAAATAGCTAACAGCCTCAAAAATTTTCCACACTAATTTTCCAATAACGATAATAAAACATAGCATAAATAGGGCCTGAGTTTATATTTTTGTGATTTTTCTTTGGTTTTTAATATTTTTTTGAAGTTTTTGGGTATTTTTGAATTTTTAAGGTTTTCCTTTTGAGATTTTTAAGGATTTTTGGACTGACACTAATATAGGTCAAAATACACCATAGGTAATGTTTTTGGGGTTTTTCGAGGCATTTTCATATTTTTTTGGGGTTTTATAAGTTGGACAGGGAATAAAAGACATGTTTTTGATTTTTAATAAATGCAAAAATGCAACAAAATGCAAAACTAAAAATATGACGTGTAATGGTACACTAGCAGGAGCTTAAGTCTATTTTGATAAGAATTTTCGATTTAATATGGAGCACAAAATAAATAGACAAAGCATTCAAAAATTAAATGGCCTGGTAGGGGTATTTTTGCAAATAAAATAGTTCACAGGGGCATACATGCAAAAATCACAATAAAAATACACTTCAACTTTTATTTACAGGACCATTTAATAAATACAGAAACCCGGTGGGGTTAGATGCAAAATTTCACGCGCCTCACGTGGTTGCTGCACGTAAGGCGCGGCAGGACTAAAAAGCAAATCTTAAAACATCGGGGGTTGTTCTACAAAATATACATTTTATTTACAACTGGGACTTTTATTTTTGGCATTAAATAATAAATACAAAAAGTAGAGGGGCTTGGTATGAAATTTACCCCTAAACAAAGCTTTCATCCTGCGGCGCTAGAGGCGCCATTTATCCACGTGGCAGCCATCGGACGGCGGGCGTCGGTTCGGTGATGAAGGGCCTGGATTAGAACCTCCTGGCTGATCTGACGGTGGACGTACGTCTTCATCGAACGGTCGGCGTTCAGTCTGGGCCGCCCCTCTCGATCCAACGGTGCTGAAGGCATCTGGAAGAACGGGGAAGAAGCTCGCCCCCGGCGAGCTTCGATCGGGTAGCTCGGGCTCCTCCGGGCACCTCCCGCGCATCTGAAGCTCTCTGATCGTAGCTGGGAGGCTTCCGCGTCGTCTGACGGTGGTCTCATGGCTCCTGGGGGTCCGAGTCGATGGAGCGAGGTCGGAGAAGAAGAGGACCCCCAGGAACCTCTTCCTGGGTCAATGCAAGCCCAAAAGGGCTCGATTCTTCGATATCCCTGCACAGGAAGAACCACGGGCGAGAGAGCTTTCTCCTCGACCCGGGGTTTGGAAGCTGCAACGCAAAAATGAGGTGGACGGAGGGGCTCCGGCGAACGGCGGAGGAGGAGCCCCGATTCGCTAAGACCTAGGGTCTTGGGTTGAACAAATGTGGGCGTTCGATGGAGAAGGCGACGAGGAACGAGTTGGGGTGCATATAGAGGGCGGAGACAGTGAGATTCACGGTGAGGAAGTCGCCGGAGTCAAGCTCCGGCGAACTTCGAATTTCGATTTTAAAGCTACGGTGATTAACTAACAACTAATCTAATGACTGAAATGAAAAGGTAACATCTAAGACTAACTAGAAATGCATAAAAGATCAGCTCTTATACCTGGGGGCCTCCAGGGAGCAGGGCGGACGCCGGAGCTCCGCCGCGTCAAAATCTCCTTCCTCCGGCCGAGTCAAGATGCTGGGCTACTCCCCCTGTCACGAGGAACAATCCAGGAGCAAGATCTAGGCTTTAGGTTGGAATAAAAGTGGCCAAATTCGAGGAAGGAAGCGGAGCTTGTTATTTATAAACGTTGGCAAGGGGCCTTATTACCCGGCGATTATTAACTGATCCAATGAACATCTCGTTGATCTATGATTTTGGCGGGCATCATGGAAGATTAGGGAACAATTCTTGTGAAGGAAGCGTTGTCGATTGATGGATGGTGTGCCCGGGAAAAAGGCATGAAATCGGGGGAATGGACAGTTCAGAGACGCCAGGCGAGGGATGGGACAGTTGACCTGGAAGTCAACGAAGGCCGACGCCTCATTGGGCCACGTCAGCCGCTACGAGACAAAATAGAAAATCTGAAGGAAGATTGATTTATTTGACGCCCTAAATGATTTTATTAATTTTTTCTTATAAAATAAAAAATGTGTATTATTTCATCTAGTATTTATTTATGAATTTTATTGAATTTTTCGAGGTGTTTTATTATAGTTTTTTTTGAATAATATGTATATGTATGTATTTACATGTATTTTCATGTATTTTATTTTTAATTTGTTCACTTTATTTTATTATTTTATTGGCTTATTTTATAAATTTATAATTTATTTTTGTGAGTATAAGGGTATTTTTGTTTGATTTTTATGAGTTTATTTATATTTTTAAATAAATAGATATAGGTGTATGTAGGTATACTTATAGGTATTTTATCTATGTATTTTGTACACTTAATTTATTTAATATATTTTATTGATTTTTATTTTGGTTTTGTATTTTTAATGAGTTATCTATAATGTATACATTATTATAAAAATATAGAAAAGCAAAAGAATCAAGGATTAAAACCCTTTTTATTTATAGATAGGTACATATCATAGGTATTTTGTCTATGAATTTGTAGACTTATTTTATTTTACAAATTAATTTTGGTTTTCTTTAGCTTCTCTCATGTGTATGCATTAAGTATATTATTTACAAAATTCTAAAAATATGAATTTATACAAATAATGAATATTGAATAAAATGAATATTTTAATCAGTCCTATACATAAGGAGGGCCAAAAACCTAACGTCTGCATATGGGATCCAAAAATTATGAAACCAATTTTATAAAATAGCTTATGGAATGCTATATACAATTAAAGGTGAGTTTGGGTGATTTGGAGTTTTTATTTGCAAGATATGGGTCCGTGAAGTTGAGATTTTGGCTTTTTATTCTGTGTATAAAATGTACACTGGGGATTATTTTTGTACAAACTCAATTTTGCATTTTTATTCATATTATTATCTACAACTTTCATGTACAAAGTTTCTTTATTTGATGAATAAATAATTATGTACAAAATAGGTATCAAAAATGCATAAATAAATGCATGAATAAATGAGGTATTTATTATACACTGGCCCTTATCTCCCCCTACTTTATTCCTTGTCGACCAATACCATGTTGGCCTTGGTCTCGGGGTTTGGGTCATAAAATATTTACAATATTTTACTCCTTTTTCTTTTCTCCTCTTTATTCTATAATTTTGGCAGTAAAACCTTATTTAATGTAAAATAAATACAATGAATAATGAATGCTATTATGTACAATTTGATGCTATTTACATGCATTTGCTGGGGTTTTTGAGGCCAAAATAATAGAATAAAGGTGATGAAATGGAGATTCATCACCCCCTATACTTGCCTTTGCTAGTCCCTAGCAAACACTTATGCAATAAGTACAAAAAGAATAAAGAAAAGAAAAAGGAGAATAAAAGAAAGATAGAGTGAATACGGGTGCTTTCAGTGCAATGCATGTCCTTACATAATCTGAATTTGGAGCTCCTGTCAGACCTTGGGTGTGAATGTGTGTGGAACCTAGTCGGGAACCAGCTCTAAAATACAACAGCCTTCGATAGTCACAGAACTCGGTTCAACCCACCTCAATAGCCAGGTCAGAACTAGTCTACATCATACGCAAACCCTTATAACTATGAAGCTGACTTGTACGGTGTAAGTGATAGTGGCTCTCCCCAACTGAAATGATAAAGGAGCTGACTTCTCCAGAATGACAACCCAATGATTCCCTAATCCAACAGCTCTTTCCTCGAGGAGCAGGGTATTCCCTTCTAAGTTCAAGTGGCAACCAGCTCAAGAGGAGGGGGTGAAGAGAAGAATGGACGGTAGACAGTGTAGCTACCTATCCCTGGATGTAAGACCAGTGTAGTCAAGTCATCCAGCTGCAGGCTCACATATTTGTCTTTGGAACTCAAGCTTGCTTATTGACTTTGTACATACTTTGCAGGCATTTTATTTTTGTACAGGCCTGACCATTTTTTTTTTCAACATACTATTCACAGCAGCATTTACATAAGGAGTTTTTCCTCTTGAGCCAGTAGACTATCCCTCTTTTGAAGCTTTATCGCAACCCACAATCTCCTGTCTTTAGACCTCATGGCTATTGGACCAGGTTGGGGTGCACTTCCCTCCCTAGACGAGGACGAATGTTTCCACCCGTGTGCGTCTCAGACTGGCAAATCCAACCCCGTCACCACTCCAACTGAGTTGAGCCAAGTGAAAAGTGCAAGTGTCCAAGTTAGGTCACGGTCGGCAAGAGTTGTACGTGTGTCTCGAAAAGTTCTAGTTAGTCCACTGAGGTGACTTGAACCCAGCCCTGATTTCTCAAAGAATTAAGTCTGTATAGACCTGAAGTACCTTAAACCTAGTTCCCGTAAGGTTCCAGTGCAGTTAGGCGCGGTAAGGTCCAACCAAGCTCCAATTTGAGACTTTATTAAACTGATTCAATCATCAAGCTCACTCAAAAAGAATACGAATGGTATGCTTGTGCTATGCACAATGAATGATGCAAATTTTTCACAAAAAGTTTGGAAAGAAACAAAGAATGTTTTTACACAAAGAATTTTTGCAAATAAACTAAGAACTGGGCATACACAAAAAGTATATACAATTATTTACACGGGCGTGTTGCTTTATTCACAAAATGTATGAGTTTCTAAAAATTTTACATATTTGAATGGAGTAGTTTATTTAGAACTGTACAGAAAGAATTGTATGTGTCTTATTTATGATTTACAAGAGTTTGTAAGAGTGTTCTTATTAGGTTTTGAAAATACTTTTGCAAACTATAGTACACAATAATTTTCGCAATCATTTACACACATTTGAAATCTATTTTTGCAAAGATTTGTCACACTATATATGTATAATTTTCACAATAGTTTTGACAAGCATTTTTCAAAATATTTGCACATAGGTTTTTCAAATCCTTTCTTTCACATAAAGAAAAATTTTGCAATCAAAATGTTTTCACATATTTGAAATCATTTCACATCAAATTTTTCAAAACTGGTCACACTATTTTTCAAAGCATACTGTATAGGTATCTGATTTATTAATCAGTATGTACAAAAGAAGAAAAACAGTATTTGATGTATAATATGGTTTTGGTTCTTTTAGGCTTTGTTTGGGCTTATTTATTATTTACAAATGAGAAATTTTTGTGCGGACTCCTCAGACTTACTTGAGAATCATTTTCACAAGGATTTTGAAAACTATAGTCCAAAATAATTTTACAAACATGTTCACGCATTTGAAACTCCTTTTACAAAGGTTTACACAGCATAGATAGATTTTTCAAAACAATTTTGACAATCAAATGTTCACAATCATTTGCACACTGATTTTCACACATTTTGCTTTCACTCAAAGAAAATAAATTTTACACACAAGACTAATTTTTCAAACGTTGAATACTTGTACACACTATTTTCAAACAAATTTCACAAGATTTTTCAAAAGAGAATGTTTTGTACAAAACACTTTTCTGATTCAATAATCAGTATAATTACAAAGAGTCTGAGGAACTCACAATCATCTTTCATTATTATAAAGCTACTTTTTACATTTTATTTTATGTTGAAGTGATCTTTTAATTTTCAGTATGAGTTATGGCTTTTAGTATATACAGGGTATATACGACCCCCCTATACTTAGCTTGAACTATGTCCTCATAGATCGAAAGTAAAAGCAAAGACATAACTCGTACTGAGTATAGACAGATCTAAAGAATAAATATGAAAGAAATGAATGAATGAGAAGTTGACCGTCCCCCCTATACTTAGGATCAACTAATCCTAAGTATAGCAGATTGCACAAAAAGCAGGGAGGGTCAAGGGTGGGAATACACAGATCGTACTCAGATTGTCTCCCCCTATACTTAGGGTAAGATACTCCTAAGTATAGACAAGAAGAGGAGACAATGGAGAGGATCGGAATGAAATGAAAAACTCGGGGTGCACATCCCCCCTATACTTAGGACCAAGTACGTCCTAAGTATAGAAAACTGTCTACAAGGGCGGCACCTTTTGTTATGAACAAAAAAAATAGAAAATGAAAAGAAGAAAAGAAGAAAAGAAGAAAATCAGATAAACAGTTGTTGAATGGCATAATCTGAATCTTTCGATGCCACAGGTGTTGTGAAGGTGTCATCATGGTGCATTAGCTGAATAGAGTCAACACCGGCCAAGAATGTGTCTGGTTCGAGGTACGGCTTCAGTAGTTGGCCGTTGATGACGAAGGGCTGTGCGTCAGGAGACAAATCTGATATAGTGATGCTGCCATTGTCACGCACCTCACATACTCGGAATGGCCCTGTCCACTTACTCTTTAATTTGCCTGGGAATATCCGTAACTTTGCATCAAACAGCCACACTTTCTGTCCAACGTCAAAGGTCTTTCGTCTGATGTGCCGGTCATGCCAGCGTTTCACCTTCTCCTTGTACATCAAGGTGTTATCGTATGCGCAGTCTCGGAATTCCAAGAGCCTGTTCAGATCGTCTTTTCTCTTCTGACCACTTCTTCGTGAGTCCAAGTTACAATTGTTGATTGCCCAAAGAGATTTATGAATTAATTCCACGGGAAGATGGCATGGTTTCCCATATACAAGACGGTAGGGCGACATGCCCAAGGGAGACTTGTAGGCCGTTCGGTACGCCCATAGAGCCGAGTCCAAGAGTTGAGACCAGTCTTTTCTGTTCGACCTAACAAGTTTCTGCAATATGGTCTTGATTTCTCTGTTTGATAACTCTGCCACGCCATTGGTCTGCGGATGATAAGGAGATGCGACACGGTGATCGATGCCGTATTCCTTCGTTAATTTCTTGACCTCTTTGTTGATGAAATGGCTACCCCCGTCTGAGATGAGAATCTTTGGTATCCCAAACCGCGAAATGATGTTCTTCTTCAGAAACTGGCAAACTGTTTTGCTGTCGGCGGCTCGGGCGGGAATAGCTTCAACCCAACGACTCACGTAATCGACGGCAAGAAGGATGTGCTCAAAACCTTGACTGTTAGGGAAAGGTCCCATGAAGTCAATGCCCCATGCATCGAAAACATCAGCTATCTGAACAATTTTCAGAGGCATTGAATCTTTGGCAGTGAGTGTACTTTTCAGTCGCTGACAGTCAATACATCTTTTAACAAACTCTGCTGCATCCTTGAATAATGTGGGCCACCAGAAGCCACACTGCAATACTTTCGCTGACGTACGATCTCCAGAATGGTGCCCACCAGATTCGAGCGAATGACAATGCTTGAGGACACTAGATTGCTCCGTCTGAGGGATGCACCTGCGCCAAATACAATCTGCTCCTTCTCTGAATAAAAGAGGATCCTCCCACTGGTAGAAGCAGATGGTCGACATGAATTTGTTCTTCTGATTCTTCGTCCAATCCGAAGGTATTACCCCAGAGGCGAGGTAATTGACAATATCAGCATACCAAGGAAGAGAATCCACTGCTAAGATAGCTTCGTCAGGGAAGGTTTCTGTGATAGGTGCATTGCTCAGAGGAGACTCATGCTGTTCTATTCTGGATAGATGGTCTGCTACCACATTCTGAACTCCAGGTTTGTCTTTGATTTCTAGATCGAATTCCTGGAGGATAAGGATCCAACGAATCAGTCTTGGCTTGGCATCCTTCTTCTGCTGTAGGTACCGGATAGCAGAGTGGTCTGTGAAAATGGTGACCTTCGACCCCAACAAATAGGATCTGAACTTCTCTAAGGCGAAAACCACAGCCAGCAGTTCTTTCTCTGTCACTGTATAATTTCTTTGAGCTTCATCTAATGTTCTGCTGGCATAGTGAATGACATAGGGCGCCTTGTCTTTCCTCTGTCCAAGAACAGCTCCGACTGCAAAATCTGACGCATCGGTCATTATCTCAAATGGAAGAGTCCAGTCGGGAGGCTGTAAGATTGGAGCCTGAGTGATAAGCTCCTTCAATTGATTGAAAGCAAGGAGAACCGGCTGATCAACAATGAACTCAGTCTCCTTGCACAAGAGTTCTGTCAGAGGCCGGGCAATGCGGCTGAAGTCCTTGATAAATCGTCTGTAAAATCCCACATGCCCTAGGAATGACCTCACATTCTTTAATGACTGAGGTGGCTGAAGGTTTGAAATGACATCCACCTTGGCTGGGTCGACTTCCATGCCACGTTTGGAAACGACATGGCCCAGCACAATACCTTCTGTGACCATAAAGTGGCTCTTTTCCCATGAGAGCACTAGATTGACTTCACGGCATTTCTGAAGCACTCTGTCTAGGTGCTCAAGACAAGCATCGAAACTATCACCGTAGACAGAGAAATCGTCCATGAACACCTTAAGAAAACTGCCTACCATCTCGGCGAAGACTGCTAGCATGCATCTTTGGAAGGTTGCAGGTGCATTGCATAATCCAAAGGGCATCCTCTTGAAGGCGTAGGTGCCAAACGGGCAAGTGAAGGTAGTCTTCTCTTGATCCTCAGGAGCGATCGCTACTTGGTTGTACCCGGAGTACCCATCCAGGAAGCAGAAGAACTCCTTGCCTGCTAATATCTCCAGAACTTGATCAATGAATGGCAAGGGGAAGTGGTCCTTCTTGGTTGCTGCATTAAGACGGCGGTAGTCAACACACACCCGCCAGGATGTCGGTACCCGAGTTGAAATTTCCTCTCCTTTATCATTTGTAACCACGGTAAGCCCAGATTTCTTTGGAACTACATGCAGTGGGCTTACCCATTTTGAATCGGAGATGGGATAGATGAAGCATGCGTCACACCATTTCGTGATTTCTTTCATAACGACGTCCCGAAGGTTAGGGTTCAGCCTTCTCTGAAATTCGTGGGACGGCTTGGCATCTTCTTCTAGATAGATATGGTGTGAACACAGAGCTGGATTTATCCCTCGGAGGTCTGATACGCTCCAACCAAGTGCCTTGAGGTTCTTTTCTAGAACCTCGAGAAGTCGAGATTCTTGATCTGGATTCAGCCTGCTGCTGATGATGACCGGATACATGTGTTCTTCACCCGCAAGGAAAGCATACTTCAGGCCTGCAGGAAGTGGCTTGAGTTCTGGTTTTGATCTGTCCACTTTATCTGTCACTTCAGATACCATGCTGGTGGTGGAATGCACTTTGAGGCTGCTACCATCCTCATCATTCTGTTGAGATCCCGGAAATGCACCGAACGGTTCTGCACTAAGCTGATCATGTTCGGTCTGGAGTGAATGCTCAAGAAGATGCGCCTGCATCTGAGAATCTGTCTCCCAAGAATCATCGGAGCATATGCTGACTGTGCTTTCCAAGCCCTCCTCAAGAGTGAGGATTTCTCGGGTCCATGGATCGTCCAGTGATAACTCTGAATCTCTAATCTCTGCGATAAAATCACAGTCTGCTTCTGATGTTGCCTGGCTCTCATCAGTCGTGGCATTCTGTTCTTTGTTCATGTTTATCGTGATTTGCTGGGTGTTCGAGCTGAAAGTGATCTTCCCAGACCCGTAATCAACCACGGCACCTGAAGTACGGAGGAATGGCCTGCCAAGGATGATAGGGGTCTGGAGCAGGGGTGCAGGTGAGTCCATATCAAGGACTACAAAGTCAGCTGGGAATTTCATCTCCTGCACGGTAACTATCACGTCTTCCAACAGACCTCGGGGCCGCTTGACGGATCGGTCAACGAACTGAAGGATCATGCATGTCTGCTTGAGCGGTCCCAGCCCGAATTCTTGCATTATAGACGAGGGCAGAAGGTTGATGGAAGAACCACTGTCAAGAAGAGTACGCTCGAAAACCTGGTCAAAAATCACACAACTGATGAGAGGTGCTCCTGTATCATGCTTTTTCTGGGGGAGGTTGCTGATAGCTGCATATGTGGGGCCATGGAGAGAACGTGCTTTTCTACTTCTCTGCGTCTGTTGTCTTGCGCTGGGCGACGCCTGTTAGTACATGCCTCTTTCAGTCCTTTCTTTACAGCTGGCATGTATTCCACAGCCTTCAACAAGGGAATCTCAACAGTCAATTTATCCAAAATCTCCACAACACCTGGATCTGATAATGCCTTTTTTCGTTTTGCAATTTTTTTGGATTTTTGTATTGCATGCGGAAAAGGAATATTCACATTATTGGCAGGAAAATTAGAGTTTTTATTTACATCAAAATCATCGCCCACAGAATGTTGTACATCCGGACTACAAAAAGGAGTACAAGCTGAATCTAAACATGCTGGTGCTGCTGGGTGGTCAAAAAGAGTAGCGTCAGCTCCATCGGCTGGCGAGGGATCGGCTGCTGCTGGCGGCTCCTCCAAGGCTGGCGCGGCTTTACTGCTGCTACAAGCGTCTTTTTGGTGTTTTTGCTTTTGCTGATTTTTTTGTATTTTTGGCTGAGGATGATGCTGGAAAGGCACGACGGCTGGACTGGCTTCTCCTTCCTCTTCCTCCTCACCCGCCCCTGGAGCTGGCACGGCTGATGCGGAAGATGATGATCCACCTGTTTCTTTATTCACCCCACTGGTAGTAGCAGGCGGAGGCAAGGCCCTACCGCTCCTGAGAGCAACAGCATTAGAATAAACAGTAATATCATTTTCAGACACGGACTGGACATCACATTCTACCTGCTCTTTCTACTTGAAATTGTTGGGGTTGGCTTCGACCTGCGCCGGAATAGTGGTTCGGGTGGCGGTCAGGTCGTCAAGCCGTTTTGTCATCTCCGCCAGCCCTTTAACAAGCTGGGATAGACACTCCATGGTGGGACTAGCAGGGGACATATCAGAAGACTCAGCGTGCAAACCACGCTGCTGTTGGGTAGATGGGTGGGGAGGCTGTTGTTGGTGGTGCGGTGGTGTAGGAAGTTGAAGCTGTTGATATGACGGAGGGGGATACTGCTGATATTGCGGAGAGGGGGCAGCCGCGTACTGGTGATACGGCTGCGAGTGGCGGTACTGCGGCTGCTGTTGATACGGAAAGTTCTGCCTCCATTGTTGTGCAAACTGGGGAGGCTGCTGGTACTGCTGGTGTTGCTGGGAGGATTGACCAAAACGACCACCCTGAGGTTGGTGGTACTGCCGGTTGGCAAATTGCTGACCCTGGGGTTGTCCCTGAGGACGGGTCGGCTGTGCATCATTACTCCATACCCCATTAACTTCTTGGATAAGGGGCGGTGGTGGGAAGACTGGATTAGGAATAGAAAGGAACTCTGGCTGGTAGACGACCATCTGCTGCTGCGGCGGGCCCTGGTCGGGTGCCTGCACGTAGTACACGTGCTGGACTGCCGGTGGCTGCTGGCTCAGCTGAGGTTGATGCTACGGTTGCGGCTCGTCCTTCTTCTCAGCGGGAGCGTCTGATGGTGTAGCCGACTGGACAGAGTTGATCGTACTGACCAACAGCTCGAGGTTCTTGTTGATCTGATCAAGCTTATCCAGGTTCTGGGTCCTCTTCTCGATCACAACGAGTTTCTCGAGGTCCTGTGATCGCTTCTCAATGATATCTACCTTAGAGAGATGGCCCCCGATGATGCTGAGGTTGGAGCTCTCATCTCTCTCTGCTTCCTTGGATGCAACCATGTGAACTTGTTTCTGGAGAATCTGGGGCTGCTTCTGGTATGCCTTGGATGAAGAGAGGGTGGCCTCTCCTTCGGTCATTTCTTCAAAAATCTGCCAGACAACATCTTCATCCTTGTTGAAATGGGAGCCCCCACATGCTGCATCCACGAGCCTTTGGCTTTCAATGTTCAGTCCCCCAAAGAAATGCTGGACCAAGCTGGTCTTTGGGATATCATGATGGGGACACTTCTCCTGCAGATCAGTGAATCTCTCCCAAGCCTCGTGTACCGACTCATGTGCTCCTTGGGAGAAATTACTAATACGTGCTCGCATCTGGTTGAGCCGACCGAGAGGGTAGTATTTGTGCAGGAAGGCAGACTTCAACTCCTCCCAGGTCGTCACGACCTTTCCCATATGATTGACCCAATAGAGGGCCTTGTCCTGTAGACTGAAGGGGAAAGCCGTCATCTTGACAATGTCCAGGGGGACATTCGGATAGTGGGTGGTGCGGCAAATGCGGGAGAATTGCTGCAGGTGAATGTACGGCTCTTCGTTCGTGTTTCCATGAAAGGCAGGGAGAAGGGCTATGAACTGGGGCTTCAGCTCAAAGTTAGCGTGTGCCGGTGGAATGAGAATCCACTCGGTCATCTGGCTGTCTCCCGGATTGTATGTTTCTTTTAGTGTCGGCTTCGGTTGTGGTAATTCAAAGTCATCATCAGGAGGATCATCACCTCCTCCACCTCCACCTCCTCCTCCCCGGCCTCCTCTGCCTTTGCCTCCTCCTCCATCGTCACGGTTCATCATATCATTCAACATGTCCTGGAATGCGGTTTGTGTGAGGGCCTGCTCGGTCAGCTGCTGCTGTATGGCCTGGATAGATGCCAACAACTGTGCATTAACTTGATTTTAATCTGGCACCTGTCCCTCTGGTACGGGTGGCTGCTGACCCTTGCCCTTTCCTCCTGGAGCCATGTCAGGGTCTGAGTCGGACGAGATGAACTCCTGAGTAGTCTCCAGGGCTCGCACTGGCTTCTATCTGCAGAATGAGATAGTCCGAATTAGATCGCTTGCAATTAACTTTCAGCTGCTGTGATTAAGCTGGAATTCAGGTCAAGCCCAGCATGTTGTGAATGGGAAAGGGATGTAGACTGTAATCGACTCCCATTCACAATGGCGGAAGCGGGACAAAAGTGATCCCAGTTTATTGGGTGGCCAAGAGAAAGGTAGAAAACGAGGAGTCTGGAGATCGATCCGCAAAGTCTGGATCGGTTTCTCGGGAATCGCCTCGAAATTATTGGCGGAGTTGAGTCTATGGAATCGATGTAGGTGTCGGCATGGTCCCGACGAAACCATCCATAGATCAACTTCGTGAAGCGAGAGAATGTCAGATTGTTGGAAGAATGATACGATGGTCAACGAGGAATAAAAGGAGTGTAAAACAGTAGAAAGGCTCGGTTGAGCGGGGTGGTCAAAGGGAGAAACAACAAAATGTGCGCAAATGCGTGGGACTTGATCTTTGAACCTTAATCTAGATTCATACAAACGCAATACAAAAATCGGGTTCACCAACTCACGCCATGTGAAGCCGTGAAAGTTCGGTTATTTATTATCTTTTCATTTTTAGAGTTGTGATTTTCAGGCATATCTTATAACAAGTCCTTAGTACGCTACCCTATAGGAGAGAGAGTACTGCCGGAAGAGTATCCCGTACTTGTCCTCCTCCTGTGTAACCTGTAGTCTGTACTTTTTGGAGTCCTTGTAACCCTTCCTGGATCCCTACTCAGCCAAAGAAAAGAGAGAGGAAGCTGATAGGTGAAACCAATACTTCAGTTCTCGCTCGCAACGGAATCACCCGTGAGTGTGTAAGAACCTACTCGGACGCAGGACGATGAGACAGACACCCCCGTGAAGGCGTGGCCTATACTCAATACTTCGGACAGGGTCGATGCTCTCACAATAGGGAGTCACCATTGGTGACCAAGTCCTACTCGCCTACGTACGATAGAAGCGCCATTACTTCGGAAATCCAGGCGATACACAAGGCAGTTGCAGACTGGGTTTTGGGCTTTAATCCTTAGGGGTCGCACTCGCTCAAGGGAGAGGGTTTTGGTCCCCCTCCAAGGTATCTGAAAACAATGAGGGCTTTATGAACCCGGTACAATGATAGTCCATTACGAATTTTAATTAAGGTCAAAGATTATTTAGCAGTCCCCTTGTTTTAAGTTTTTGGTTTTTCACTTTTTTTGGATCTGTTTCATACCAGCGCCTAACGTTTTTGTATATTTTCATTTAAGTCCTAGGTTCTCAAAATCAGAGGGAGATAGCGGAAAAGCCGTGCAAGTGGTTCCATGATGGAAATCTCACCATTGAACCGAATGATGCATGCTGAGTTAGAAGACTTACAGTGCATCCCAGCTCTCTCCATGCGGTATACAAAACAAAATTTTTAAACCTATCTACATGTCGATATGTGATGAATCCATGATTCATTAACTTTTCTGTCGCATTTTGTCCTAAAACCCTTAACAAATACATGTAAATACTCACTAATTCTCATACTTTAACAAAACTCCATTCATGTGTAAATATTCACTTTTAACCACTAAACTCATGTAAATAAATAAAGAATCAGAAAATAAAGACAAAGGCATATGAAATATATGTATATATGCAATATGGCTTAAACTATAAATATAACTGTAAGATATATTTATAGCCTAACCCCCGAGACCAAGTCAGCATGGATTGGTCGACAAACCAATAAGTAGGGGGAGATAAGGAAAGAAAACCAAATAAAAATAATTTATCACATGTATATACACCTCTCACTATTTATAAAATAAATACAAAATTTCAAAGAATTTTAATTATTTCATCTTAACATATTTCTCACCAAATCTTTCTCCTAATTATTCATAAAAATGTAAATAAAAATATAAAAATAAGTTAAAAATATTACCCTATAAATATGCCAAGAAATCCAGCTTACAAATTGTCAAAATCTCAACTTCCGAACATCATAACTTCCTCATACGAACTCCAATTTCACTCTACTCACCTTTAAAGTTCATAAAATAATATTATCTAATTAATAAAGGTGGTTTCATTGAATTCGGAGTCCGTTTGCAAAAAGTCGGTTTTGGGACCAAAAGACAAAGGGGTTTATGGGCTATTTATTTTATGTAACACACACTATTTATTATTTTCTTAATTTTATAATTTTTAAATTATTTCATGATCTTGTAGTTTCACCATAAATTATTTCATAATTTTTGGAGACTATTTATTATTTTTATAAAATCAAACACCTCAAAATATAGGTATAATTGACCTATATAGACACTTACTCTATTTATTAGAATATGTAAATTAAATCATAAAAATCCATAAAAATTTGTACAAGTCTTATTTAATACCCTAATAATTAAGAAAATATAAAATTAATTTTTACTTAATTATTTATTAAATTAAAAATTCAAAACCTATTTATAAATACATATTTATTAATAAAATATTTATATATTACATAATAATTATTATTTACTAAAAGTAATTATACCATAATTTAGAAAATAAATTTATTTAACTTTCTTGTATTTATACCTATTTAAAATAATGTAAGTTATTATTTTATACTTAATTTATAAGTAATTAACGGATCTGGACGAACGAGGTGCTGACACGTGTCAGCACCTGGAGTCTTCTTCTTCAAGAAGAAGTTGCGCCAGGTTGTTCAACTGGCCAACTTCCTTCATTTTTCCGGCTCAACCTTTAACCTCTCCGACCATCCTAAACCGTCGATCCTATTCCTCTAACAACCACCTCCATCGCCCACCCTTCATCCAACCTTGGAGCCCAAGCTACTCTCCTATATAAGGGCTCCAAGTCGCCATGGCCAAACAGACTAACTCCAACTACCAAGAGCCTCTGCTCCAGGTTACCGACTACCCACTTTCCAAGCTTCATTCCGGCCATCGACGGTGGTGACAGCACCGAGGAGAGGCTTCGCGTGGAGGAAGGACGTCGGAGGAGGAGTCCCAAGGTGGAGCAACGCCTTGAATCGCAGCATCGCGCCGCGTACAGCTCTGAGAAGATCGCTCGTCGAGCTACCACCTGGAGGTCATACACCTCCAGTTCCCAGGTCATCCCCTTCATCTTTGCGATTTTATTCCTCGATAATCGAGCCACGATTAGCGTGGCTAATCGCCTCTTTAGATAGACTAATCATTCAGCCAAGACGTCAGCTCAAAATCCTTCTCGATTTATGTTTAAACTCGTTTCAAATCGATTTCAAACCATCTCCCTCTTCACGCATTCTGGTTGTTGCTGGAGCTTAAGTTGTTTTTTTTACCATCTTTGGAATTTGATATCTTAATCCCTCGGCCGATTTTACACGAATCGAGAAGATTATGGTGTTATTTGCAGATCCAGATAGCTCGCGAGGTTGTTCTTCACCATTATGAACCTTCGAGCATCAATGAAATCCATCTCCAAAGTTGGACTATCAGAGCTGCATCAGTCCCAGGTGGTCGAGACCACCATCTTCCTCGACTTGTAACTGCCGCTTGGAGCGTCACCACCACCAACCCTACCGCGGGCGAGCTCGAGGGGTGGAGGAGCCACCTCTCTGGCCCCGCAGGTGCGCCAAAGAAGTCGTCGGCCGGCCACGATAAATCGGAGAGGAAGGCCCGTCCGTCAGGAGCTGCAACTACTCAAGAACGCCCGGTGTACAGGCTGCTGACACGTGGCAGCGTGTGGAACGTCCGATCGGGCGTGCGCAGATCTAATCCTCGCCGTTCAAAACGAAACGGTGGAAAATTTTCATCATAAGCCCAGCTGACTTTCAGATATTCACCCCCGCCTCCAGACTTTTAAAGAACTGCATTTAGGTCCCTCCGCAAGGACCTAAATGTAAATATCTTGTACTTTTCTTTCAGAACAGTCCTCAAGGACCAAATTGAGAACATTTTTAAATAGTTTTCTTACGCTTATGCCTCTGGGCTGTAGGGGTTGTTTCTTGTTCTTGTGACCTCGGATTTCGACGATTCTTTGGGGGAAGTTACACAACTACCCCAGCCACTTAGTATAAAGTTTTCGTGGCTTTTCGAAGAGTTTTTGACGTGTTTTGATTTTCTCGAAAACCGCTTCGTTTTGTTTTCGTTCCTTGTGTAGTTCGAGTACGTGGCTCGAACATCGTTCACCCTTACTATATAATATCACCTATATTCTATTCACCTACTATATAATAAGTAAATCTGTTGAAAAATATCCCTTTTTGAAACTTAAATAAAAATTTGAAAAGAATAAAATCAAATAAAAATAAAAAAAATAAAAATCACTAAAAAAGCGTTCTGACTTAGAGAAGAGTTAAAATAAAATTACGAGAAGAGAAATCTAGGGAATATATTCTGCTTCCTTGAGTTCGACCCAGGAACACTTGCCCGGTAAAATATTAGTGAACGGTTTTCCGATAGAAAACCGTATTTGTTTGATAGGTTTAAAGATCGAAAAGAAATTCCCTCGTTTCGCGGCTTCTGCTACAACCGACAATTTACTTTCTTCTTTAAAAAGTGAAAGCCGCGAAACTCGATCTTTAGACGCTTATCGAAATGGCGCCGTTGCCGGGGAGGCGTTAGATTCCTTGGATATTTTTCGTTTTTCGTGATTTTATTCTTTCTCTTCTCTTTGTTTTGTTTTTCGTACGGTTTTTCGTACGGCTTTTTCGTGCTTTATTTTCTGAGTTTCTTTTTGGTTTCTTTACGGCTTTCTCGGATTTCTCGATCATTTCTTTTGTGCTAATCATCTTTGCAGGGCCTGCAGGATCAACCGGCTTCTTCGGAAGCCGAGTCAGAAGAAAGGGCAGAGGTCGACTTCTTCTTCACGAGTCGACTGCAGAAGAGCAAAGACTTAGTATCCTTTTACTTGTAAAAGAGAGAGAAAGGGAGAGAGTTGTACTTAATAAAACATTCATTTTTTTAGGGGCTTGATTCATCGGATACCGTGTATCCGGTGGATCAGGGCACCCACCGCGGCTTTTTCATCGCTTATGGGTTTTCCGCGGTTTTCTAGATGATTGTTTAGGTTTTTGCTCTATCTGCTTGTGCCGCGTAGCTAGTTTTAGGACTTGCAACCTAGGTGCTTGCTTTAGGGTTTTTAACAAAAAGACAAAAATAGACGTTGTTTGAAAATACCATAAAAATTGCAAAAACTAAAATTGGGATTGCTAAAAAATATCTGATCAAAAACCGTAAATCGATTCAATTGGTTTGGGGAGAGTAACCCCCGCATATTTCTCAAAGTGCGCGAGCTTGAGAACCGACACTTAAGGATAGAGACAAAACCCCGTATTTCTTGCGGGATACTACTGGGTCCATACACCTGATCACTGTTCCTCAGTGGGTAAGCTCGGGTAGCCGGAAACGGTCCGGGTTTACTTAGCAGAGTGGGAGGTTTAGAGGACACTGCACAAGGCTCCGTCCTCAAGTAACACGGGTAGCCGGAAATGGTCCGTACTTACTCCCATACTGGCTGAGTGCGAGAGGTCTCGCGTAAGGATTCGGGCCAGTGTCTTGGAGAAACTATCGGGCACCTATTGGCTTGCTCAGCCGCATAACCGCAACGATTGCTAATCACAACCCTAAAACCGAAAAGACAAAAAGACCGAACTCTTACGGTCTTCATCAGGGTTGAGTTGGTGAAAATGGAGTTTGCCTTGTGTTTGTTTGCGGGGTGTGAGTTTCCGCGGCTTTCGCATTCCTTCTTCATTTGAATCGTACACGTGTTCTTCCAATCTTCTCTTGACATCGAAGATGACGTCTCGACGGATTTTCGGCTCAGACGCTGTGAGCTTTCGACCATCCACCGTCGAGCGTATGTCTTCACAGGCTCGGGATGACCCTCTTCCTGAGCTGGTCCCATCCGATCTCGAGGCGAGTCAGACCCAGACTCCCTCGCCTCCTGGCCAGATCATTGAGGCAGACCTCCGCCTCAATATAGAATCTAGATCTCCTGAGTATTTCTCGCTGAGTTCTTACGAGAGTTTTTATATTACAGACGACCAGATGGCTCGTGGGAAAGTATCAGCAGCAGACGAGAGGCCACCAGCTGAGGATCATCAGGAGGGAAGAGCAGAGCAGAACGGAGATGTTACGATAGGTATTCTCGATACATTACAGCAGATGAATCTACAGATTCGAGAACAGTATAGAGTTCAGAACGAACTGCAGGCTGAGTTAGCCGCACTGAGAGCAGGGGCCGGGAACCATTTACCGCCTGCGGTTCCCGTTACTTTACGGGACGAGTATGACCCTGGTGCTCGAACGCTCCATCACTGGATTCGGCTACCGCCGAATTAAGGGCCATTCGAACTCCGACCGTCCTTCATTTCTTTGCTTCCCAAGTACTATGGGAATGCCGCAGAGGAGCCATTTACGTTTTTGCAGCAGTTTGAGATGATCTGCGGAACGGCTTGCTATCCAGGAGTAACGCAGGAAGCCGTGCGCCTCAAAGCCTTCCCTTTTGCCTTAGCCGATAAGGCTCTTTATTGGCTGAGCCATCTGGGAAGAGAAATCTCCACTTGGGACGACCTGAAGTCCACCTTCCTGCGCAAATATTTTCCTCTAGGAAGGACGAACATGATGAGGAGTCAGATCTCCAACTTTACGCAATTGCCGAACGAATCATTCCATGAGGCATGGGATCGATTCAAGGACCTGACGGAGAGATGCCCACATCATGAGATACCAATAAAGGTGCTAGTGCAAAATTATTTCGGAGGACTCCAACCAGAAGTACAGGGGCTCGTAAGTGCCGCATGTGGCGGCAGTTACTTGAACAAGGACGCCTACTCAGTCTGGGCCATCTTCGAAGGGATGGCCGAGAACTCGAGAGTTGTAGATTCTACTCGGGCATTTCAGAAAGCCCCGCAGCCACCACATCACCGAGAGCATCACAAGGTGGCAAATATATCAGATTCTGAATCGAACACCAACGTGGGCTTTATTAGCGAGAAGTTGACGTTGGTGGACGTGATTCACAAGCAGGTCCAGGACCTACAACCGTTGCGAGAGTTGGAGAAACTCTCATCTCTACCTTAGCAGCTGAGTGATCTTTCGAAGAAGGTCTCTGATCTTCAGCTTCAGTACCAGCAAAGCCAGACTTCTTCACAGCCAGCACGGAGGATCGCACCCGCTCCACCCACCCAGCAGATATACTACGTTCAGAGCGAGCCCGAGATTCCGCAGATTGATTGGCATGAGGATCAGTCTCATACCAATGCCGGCTAGATCATCAGTACAGCTGAGATGGAGGTAGAGCCGCAAGCCACTTTCGAGATCAATGGGATTTGGTATACTCCGGTGCAGCAGCCAAGTATACCGAATCATCAGCAGCAACAGCTGTACGGTCATCCGCAGCATGGACGTCCACAATTCCAGCACCGACAGAGCTTCACGCCGCAGCAGTCTCATCCGAACATTTACCATCAGAGACCGCAACTCTCATATCAACACCCTGCTCAATTCTCACCGAATTATTCTTTTCAGCAGCCACAGCAGTCTTCTTCTACACCTCAGCGCTACTCTCAGCCTTCCACCTCTCAGAACTTCACGCCAAGGCAGGAGAGAGGAGCAAGCCAGGGCCACCACACCGAACCAGAGATGTCTTCACAGGCCCAGGCGCTCAACCAGATAATGGATATGCTCAGTACGCTCCAGATCGCGCACAAGACAGAGATGGAGCAGGTTAACCGTCGTCTGGACGAGTTAACCGTGCCGAAGACCACTCTTCCAGCCCAGCCTCAGATGAATCCGAACAACAAGAGGAGGCATCCAGATCAGGTAGATCCTACAGGTAAGATCTCGTTTCCTGAATTTTTGTCTAACTTCATTCGTCTCAGGAGTGGTAGATCACCGCAAACACCTACTGGAGAGGAGGAGAGGGTACTAGAGGAGCACGAGCATGATCCTAATGCTAAGGAGGAAAATCCGCAAGAGGATGAGGATGCAGAATCAAGAGACGGGAGCAATGCCAACAGTTCAGATATGGATACTGGTGACTCAGACGATGATATCACGCCAGATCAGGCAGAAGTCCTGGACAAAAACATTTCTTCCCCTGTTTTAGAGAGTTTTGTAAATAATTCTGAGACTCTCGATGTACAAGCTGATTCTACTGAGTTGAATAAAAATTCTGATTTTCTGACTCCTGATTTTATTCCTTTTCCTGATGCTTTGTTTGGAAAAGGAAAGAAAAAGATCAAAAATAATCATGAATCTCCACAAATCGAAAAGTTACTCAAAGATCACATCTTTCTGAAGATCCCTCTCCATGATGCCTTAGATCAATTTCCTACGCTTAAGAATCAATTGAAAAACAGATGCACCACGCGTAGGAAAAAGAGATCCCGAACAGAAAAGCATGTATTGACTAAGGCAACATCTTGTGTGATACAGAATAAGCTTCCAAAGAAGAAGAAAGACTCAGGTGCACATTATGTCAGATGCGAGATCGCAAAAGCCGAATTCGATCGCACTCTATTAGATAACGGTTCCTCGATTAATCTTATACCAGCTTCCTTACTCGAGAAGCTCGAGTTAGGTCCTCTTTACAAATCATGCGTGATCCTTCAGTTTGCTGATAGATCTATAAAGAGACCTAAGGGTATACTTAGGAACGTTATCGTAACCGTGCAGGGTCTGTAATTTCCAGTAGACTTTACGGTCTTAGATATGAATTGCCCTGCACAGTTACACCTTACCCCGATCATTCTCGGGAGGCCTTTTCTAGAGACCGCAAAGGCTCTCTTCGATTATGATACAGGGAAGGTATCTTTTCGCGCTGAGGGCAAAAAGGTACATATAGAGATGGCGAGAGAATCAAACACCTTCAGTGATGCATCTTCAGATTTTCTAAGTTCTTTAGCCTCCTGCGATTACATGGATGAGGTTCGTCTTGACGACCTCGAAAGATACCAGGTAGAGACCCAAGAATGTTTGACAGAGGACGGGACCGAGACTTTAGGAGGTAGTTCTTCCGATGGGACTTTATATTTCAGTTTGGATGATGATGAGCAAAGGGATCAGACTTTTGATGAAATTAATGCAGATCTTTCAGATTCAGAGACTCTACACAATTCCTCCATCTCAGATGAATCAGAATTCTATCTAGCTGAATTATTCTCTTCTGATTATTCTGAGGAGTCGGATGATGTCTTGAACATCTTCTGTAGTCCGACTTTAGAGCACATCGAGATGGTGAATAATCAGAATGCAGACACATCACCTACCGACACAGATCCCCATACAGATATAGATGATGTTTCAGCAGATCCAGATACTACCTTGCCAGAACTCAAGACTTTGCCACCAAACATGAAATATGCCTTCCTTGCGGGTCCACACCAACAGTTCCCAGTCATTATCAGCTCAACTTTGACCGATGATCAAGAATCTCGTCTGATGGAGATTCTAGAAAGAAACCGCAAGGCCATTGGGTGGACTGTATCCGATCTCCGCGGGATTAATCCTTCTTTGTGTTCACATCATATCTATCTCGATCATGACAGCAAACCCTCCAGAGAGTTTCAGCGTAGGCTGAATCCGGTTTTACGAGAAGTTATCAAGAAAGAGATCACGAAATGGTGCGACGCAGGGTTCATTTATCCCATCTCCAACTCCGAATGGGTTAGCCCATTACATGTTGTCCCGAAGAAGTCGGGAATTCAGATGGTGAAAAACGAGAGTGGAGAGGAGATTCCAAAGAGAGTAACCACGTCGTGGCGAGTATGTGTTGATTACAGAAAGCTAAACACCGCGACGAAGAAGGACCACTTCCCTTTGCCTTTCATAGACCAGGTCATAGAACGGTTGGCAGGGAAGGGGTACTTCTGTTTCCTTGACGGTTACTTCGGATGCAATCAGGTATCAATTGCTCCGGAAGACGAGGAGAAAACCACCTTTACTTGTCCGTTTGGCACGTATGCCTTTAGACGGATGCCCTTTGGATTGTGCAACGCTCCTGCGACCTTCCAGAGGTGCATGCTCGCTATTTTTGCGGACATGGTCGGTGATTTTCTAGAGGTTTTTATGGATGACTTTTCGGTCTATGGTGAGTCATTTGACGATTGTTTAGCGCACCTAGACTAGGTTTTGAAAAAGTGTTGTGAGGTAGATCTTGTTCTGTCCTGGGAAAAGAGCCATTTTATGGTTACTCACGGGATCGTGTTGGGGCACACCATCTCCCAGCGAGGCATGGAGGTTGACCCTGCCAAGGTGGACGTCATCAAGAAACTCGAGCCACCATCCAACATCAAACAGTTACGGTCATTTCTGGGGCACGTCGGCTTTTATCGACGGTTTATTCAAGACTTCTCCAAGATTGCCCGACCGTTAACTGAATTATTAGGAAAAGACATCGAGTTCGTTTTAAATGACAAATGTCTTCATGCCTTCCTTACATTTAAGGAAAAGATAATCAGTGCTCCTGTCCTACAGCCGCCTGATTGGTCTCTACCCTTTGAGATCATGACGGATGCATCAGATTTTGCGGTCGGGGCTGTATTAGGGCAGAGGAGGAATGGACTTCCCATAGCTATACACTATGCCAGCAAGACTTTAGATGATGCTCAGAGAAATTACACAGTGACCGAAAAGGAGATGTTGGCAGTAGTGTTTGCACTAGACAAGTTTTGATCTTATTTACTTGGCTCCAAGATCACAGTTTACACCGATCATTCAGCTATCAGATTTTTGATGGAAAAGAAGGATGCCAAGGCACGCCTTCTTAGATGGATTCTATTACTTCAGGAATTCGATTTGGATATCAAGGATAAACCTGGAGTAAAGAATGTGGTAGATGATCACCTCTCCCGATTGCAGACAGATCAGCCTTCAGATGAGTACATACCAGAGATCGCAGAGAGATTTCCAGACGAGAGCATCTTTGCGGTTACAGAACTTCCGTGGTATGCAGACATAGTGAACTTTCTGGTCACACAGAAAAGTCCTCAGGGTTGGCCGAAGAACAGAGTTGAGAAACTCGTCTCCGAGTCAAGATACTACCATTGGGAGGATCCGATTCTTTTTCGCGAAGGACCGGATTGCGTTTACAGACGATGTATTCCTCAGGAGGAATATAATAGTGTCCTCACTTTGTGTCATTCTTTAGAATCAGGAGGACATCATTCAGGGAAGAGGACAACGTAGAAGGTACTACAAAGCGGATTATGGTGGTCGACTCTTACCAGAGATGCTTGCACATTCGTAAAGAGTTGTCCAGATTGTCAGAGAGCTGTAGGGACAGTCAGTGCCAGAGATGCAATGCCGATGCGACCGTCATTATCTGCGAAATCTTTGACGCATGGGGCATAGATTTTATGGGACCATTCCCTTCTAGCAGTGGCTTTGAGTACATCCTTCTCGCTGTAGATTATGTTAGCAGATGGGTGGAGGCTATACCCGCACGAACCGCAGATAGTAAGACCGTTTGCAAGTTCCTAAGGGAACACATCATTTCGCGGTTCGGGATCCCTCGTATTCTTATCTCTGATGGGGGTAGCCATTTCATTAATAAGGAGGTGAAGAAGCTAGTGAAACAATACAGCATCGATCACAGAGTAACTTCTCCTTACCACCCACAGACGAATGGCATGGCCGAAGTCTCGAATAGGGAGGTAAAATCAATTCTCCAGAAGTTAGTACGACCGGATAGGAAGAACTGGTCACTTCTTCTAGACCAAGTTCTTTGGGCATATCGTACTGCATATAAGACTCCCTTAGGTACTTCACCATTCAGGCTAGTTTATGGAAAGCCGTGCCACTTGCCCGTAGAGATAATGCACAAATCTGAGTGGGCAATCCGAGAAATATTGATGGATATGCAGAAAGCAGGAGCCAAGAGAAAGATAGATCTGAATGAGCTGGTAGAAATCCGCAATCAAGCATACGAGAACATACTCATCTATAAAGACAAAGTGAAGAAATGGCATGACAGACATATTCGGTACAAGAGCTTTATTCCTGGGCAGAAAGTCTGGTTGTTCAATGCAAGGTTGAGAATTTTTCCAGGCAAATTGAAAAGCAAGTGGGAAGGACCATACATAATCAGAACGGTGCACGACAATGGCAGTATTGCGATATCAGATGCGTCACCTGGTGCAGAACCGTTCGTGGTTAACGGGCAGATGCTGAAGCACTTCGTAGAGACTACTGATCATCTGGCCCGTACTGAAGTGATCTACTATGTACAGGAATCATGATCATTCCTTCACCTTTTCCTGTACAAATTCTTTTGAGCCATTCTGGAGATTCACAACACTTGTATATTCTTCATAGACCACAATCGTCCCCGTTTTTGCTCGTCTTCTATGCTTAGGATACCAGATCCTAAGTATAGGGGGGACAGATTGCCCGTTGATTTACGTTTTATTTTTGTACTAATTCTTTTGTATAGCCATTCTTTTTCACGAATCACTGAGCCCCAATTTTTGGTTACATTCTTTTCTATACTTAGGATGCCTTATCCTAAGTATAGGGGGGACCGAGTGATTTCGATGATTTCGTATTCTTTCCTTTTGAATTCTTCGTTATTTATCCTTTTCATTCAGTCATCCCGTTTTTGCTCTCCCGTAATACTTACGATGACCTGATCGTAAGTATAGGGGGGGTTGACTGACTTGTCATCGATATCCCTCTTTCACCCACTTTTACTTAGCACGAGTTATGTCCTCCTTTTTCTCTTTTGACGCTATGAGGACATAGCTCAAGCTAAGTATAGGGGGGTGCGTATATATTGTATATATACTTTCGGCCATAACTCGTACTTTTATGTATCTTCTATATCTATAAAATCCATAAAAAAGTGGGAACGGGTTAATTTAAAATCCACTCTCTTATTTATAAAATCCTGGTAAATAAGTAAAACATGCTTAAAATTTGTAATTAAAACTTGTATTTAAAATTTGTACTTAAAATCTGTATAATACTTATTTAAAATCCTATTTATTAAAATTTGTATAAAAACCATTCAACCCTTGTAAAATACTTTGTAGATAAAATTTGTAAAATACATTAGACATTTAACTTAAATAAAATCTATCTTGTAAAAGTTGTAAATAAAACCCTGTTTATAAAAAATCCATAAAAATCACAAAGTCCTAAAATTTGTAAAAAATTACAAAATCCATAAAATCCATAAAAATGAGTAAAATCCAGAAAATAGACTTCACAAAAACATGGTTGCATTTGCATTCGCATTTTTCAGAATAAGTTTGATTTCCGGAACTAAAGACTGAGTCTAGTCTGAAGGATGGAGCTTGATTACGGCCTTTAACTCTCGTTGTAAGGAGCCTGATTAGGAACTAGAATTTAGACTCTTCAGGTCTGGTGACTTAAATTCTTTGGGTTCCGTAAGACCATATTCGGGAAATCAAGTCATATGAGCTTAAGTAGACCATTTGGAGTCATCCGTACAACTCTTCACCAGTGAACCAACCTTGAACACATGCACTCTGCACTTAGCTCGACTCGCATAGAGTTCCGAAGGGCAGTACACCTTGGTAGTGCATCCCTATCCTTATCTTTGCGGCATTGACGTCTAAAGACGGGAGAGATTGGGGTTGCGATAGTTGCTTCGGATGAGGGAAGGATCTGCTGACACAATTTTTCTAAGACCTCAAAAAATGGACGGATTAAAAAGATTCTATAACCGTCGAGGCACAAAAGATGAATGCAGTGCAAGCAAATTACAAAGTCAAAGCAAAGCAGAAGCCACCAAATAAGACCAAACTGGTCAAAGCTTCCACCAAATATGCCTGCACATCTTAGTGGAGACTCAGCTACACCGGTTGGGCTTCACAAGGAGATGCGTCTACACTGGTCGCACTCCACTTCTTTTCTCATTCTTCTAACTTCTCCCTATATTCGATTGTGGACATAGCAGAACTGAACTCAGAAGGGAATACCTCCCTCCCCGAGGAAAGAGTAGCGGGATGAGGAAGCCATAGGAGTGCATAGCCGGGATTGACGGTTTCTTCGGTTCTCTAAGCAGGAAGAGCTAAATCAATTCACACACTGTACAAGTTGACTTCAAGGATGATAGAGAGTTTGTGGCATGAATAAGTGAGTCTGAACTAGCCGATGAATTGATCTTGAGTAAGGATTATGGAACTTGAAGACTGTTGAGGATGAAATCCTAATCCTAGTTAAGGTTCCGACAAAATGCTTGTTTCAGGCCCGATCGAGCTCTGTCCTTTGTCTGTTCTCATGAATTGGTTTAGGAAAACAAATTCATTCTAACTTTCTTTCTTTTTCACTTACTTTTTCAAAATAAGTGTTTGCTAAGGGACTAGCAAAGTTTAAGTATAGGGGGTTGATGAATCCATGATTCATTAACTTTTCTGTCGCATTTTGTCCTAAAACCCTTAACAAATACATGTAAATACTCACTAATTCTCATACTTTAACAAAACTCCATTCATGTGTAAATATTCACTTTTAACCACTAAACTCATGTAAATAAATAAAGAATCAGAAAAGAAAGACAAAGGCATATGAAATATATGTATATATGCAATATGGCTTAAACTATAAATATAACTGTAAGATATATTTATAGCCTAACCCCCGAGACCAAGTCAGCATGGATTGGTCGACAAACCAATAAGTAGGGGGAGATAAGGAAAGAAAACCAAATGAAAATAATTTATCACATGTATATACACCTCTCACTATTTATAAAATAAATACAAAATTTCAAAGAATTTTAATTATTTCATCTTAACATATTTCTCACCAAATCTTTCTCCTAATTATTCATAAAAATGTAAATAAAAATATAAAAATAAGTTAAAAATATTACCCTATAAATATGCCAAGAAATCCAGCTTACAAATTGTCAAAATCTCAACTTCCGAACATCATAACTTCCTCATACGAACTCCAATTTCACTCTACTCACCTTTAAAGTTCATAAAATAATATTATCTAATTAATAAAGGTGGTTTCATTGAATTCGGAGTCCGTTTGAAAAAAGTCGGTTTTGGGACCAAAAGACAAAGGGGTTTATGGGCTATTTATTTTATGTAACACACACTATTTATTATTTTCTTAATTTTATAATTTTTAAATTATTTCATGATCTTGTAGTTTCATCATAAATTATTTCATAATTTTTGGAGACTATTTATTATTTTTATAAAATCAAACACCTCAAAATATAGGTATAATTGACCTATATAGACACTTACTCTATTTATTAGAATATGTAAATTAAATCATAAAAATCCATAAAAATTTGTACAAGTCTTATTTAATACCCTAATAATTAAGAAAATATAAAATTAATTTTTAATTAATTATTTATTAAATTAAAAATTCAAAACCTATTTATAAATACATATTTATTAATAAAATATTTATATCTTACATAATAATTATTATTTACTAAAAGTAATTATACCATAATTTAGAAAATAAATTTATTTAACTTTCTTGTATTTATACCTATTTAAAATAATGTAAGTTATTATTTTATACTTAATTTATAAGTAATTAACGGATCTGGACGAACCAAGTGCTGACACGTGTCAGCACCTGGAGTCTTCTTCTTCAAGAAGAAGTTGCGCCAGGTTGTTCAACTGGCCAACTTCCTTCATTTTTCCGGCTCAACCTTTAACCTCTCCGACCATCCTAAACCGTCGATCCTACTCCTCTAACAACCACCTCCATCGCCCACCCTTCATCCAACCTTGGAGCCCAAGCTACTCTCCTATATAAGGGCTCCAAGTCGCCATGGCCAAACAGACTAACTCCAACTACCAAGAGCCTCTGCTCCAGGTTACCGACTACCCACTTTCCAAGCTTCATTCCGGCCATCGACGGTGGTGACAGCACCGAGGAGAGGCTTCGCGTGGAGGAAGGACGTCGGAGGAGGAGTCCCAAGGCGGAGCAACGCCTTGAATCGCAGCATCGCGCCGCGTACAGCTCCGAGAAGATCGCTCGTCGAGCTACCACCTGGAGGTCATACATCTCCAGTTCCCAAGTCATCCCCTTCATCTTTGCGATTTTATTCCTCGATAATCGAGCCACGATTAGCGTGGCTAATCGCCTCTTTAGATAGACTAATCATTCAGCCACGACGTCAGCTCAAAATCCTTCTCGATTTATGTTTAAACTCGTTTCAAATCGATTTCAAACCATCACCCTCTTCACGCATTCTAGTTGTTGCTGGAGCTTAAGTTGTTTTTTTTACCATCTTTGGAATTTGATATCTTAATCCATCGACCGATTTTACACGAATCGAGCAGATTATGGTGTTATTTGCAGATCCAGATAGCTCGCGAGGTTGTTCTTCACCATTATGAACCTTCGAGCATCAATGAAATCCATCTCCAAAGTTGGACTATCAGAGCTGCATCAGTCCCAGGTGGTCGAGACCACCATCTTCCTCGACTTGTAACTGTCGCTCGGAGCGTCGCCACCACCAACCCTACCGCGGGCGAGCTCGAGGGGTGGAGGACCCACCTCTCTGGCCCCGCAGGTGCGCCAAAGAAGTTGTCGGCCGGCCGCGATAAATCGGAGAGGAAGGCCCGTCCGTCAGGAGCTGCAACTACTCAAGAACGCCCGGTGTACAGGCTGCTGACACGTGGCAGCGTGTGGAACGTCCGATCGGGCGCGTGCAGATCTAATCCTCGCCGTTCAAAACGAAATGGTGGAAAAATTTCATCATAAGCCCAGCTGACTTTCAGATATTCACCCCCGCCTCCAGACTTTTAAAGAACCGCATTTAGGTCCCTCTATAGGGACCTAAATGTAAAGATCTTGTACTTTTCTTTCAGAACAGTCCTCAAGGACCAAATTGAGAACATTTTTAAATAGTTTTCTTACGCTTATGCCCCTGGGCTGTAGGGGTTGTTTCTTGTTCTTTTGACCTCGGATTTCGACGATTCTTTGGGGGTAGTTACACAACTACCCCAACCACTTAGTATAAAGTTTTCGCGGCTTTTCGAAGAGTTTTTGACGTGTTTTGATTTTCTCGAAAACCGCTTCGTTTTGTTTTCGTTCCTTGTGTAGTTCGAGTACGCGGCTCGAACATCGTTCACCCTTACTATATAATATCACCTATATTCTATTCACCTACTATATAATAAGTAAATCTTTTGAAAAATATCCCTTTTTGAAACTTAAATAAAAATTTGAAGAGAATAAAATCATATAAAAATAAAAAAAAATAAAAATCACTAAAAAAGCGTTCTGACTTAGAGAAGAGTTAAAATAAAATTACGAGAAGAGAAATCTAGGGAATATATTCTGCTTCCTTGAGTTCGACCCAGAACACTTGCCTGGTAAAATATTAATGAACGGTTTTCCGACAGAAAACCGTATTTGTTTGATAGGTTTAAAGATCGAAATGAAATTCTCTCATTTCGCGGCTTCTGCTACAACCGACAATTTACTTTCTTCTTTAAAAAGTGAAAGCCGCGAAACTCGATCTTTAGACGCTTATCAATATGCAAGGCACAAAATCGCCCTAAACATAAGCTGCTATTAGCGTGAAGAACCATAAGCCGCTAATTCATCTCTAGCCCAAGAGAGTCCGGTCTTGGCTCACCCCTCCTCTGCTCAACAAATTGAGGGTAGGAGAAAGCGCTTTACAGGGTTCGCTACGGCACAGAGGGCTAAGAGACAAATTAACAACTTGTTTAAGTTTGACTAGATCCAAGCGAAGTAAACTATAGGAACATGCATTCTTATTAATGTTTGGACCTAGCTACCGAGTCAAGCAACCTATATCTAGGGGCTCCAAGCACATAAAACAAAATAAAAGAAAGGCGGAAAGCTCAAAACTTCGGGAAACAAAATGAAAGAAGGCGATGAAAACTCGAAAAAGCCGCGATGAGGCCCCCAGGTGAACAATCACCTGAGCACTGGACCTCATTGTGAAGATAGAGTCCTGTTTATATACATGCCAAAATAATCTCTCTCTCACCATAAATTACAAAATAAATAATCCTAAATATCTAGCTCTAACTAAGGCACATCTCCTTGCTTCTTTGGTGCTCTCTCCAGATGGTTATGAGAAGAAGACCATCCTCCTCCAAGCTTGGCTGCATTGGCCTCCTAAGAAGCCATCCTCGCGTGGCGGTCCCTCGCATCAAAGTCACAAAAAGAATGCATTAGTAAATCTCAATCAATTAAATAGAGCAGAGAAAATAATCACAATAAATGAAGAAATGAAGCATGGTGATTAATAGCAATAGAAATAGCTGCTCACAAAAATGCATGATGAATCAAGAATTTTTTTATACAAGAATGACAAAATAATTAGGCTATGCTTATTGCTCCCCAGCAACGGCGCCATCTGATAGCACAAAAGTATCATGCGAGGGTCACCATTAATAATATGAAAGGTGTCGCTGAGGCGACCGCTCACAAAAATACCCGTGTTGATCAGCAATTAACCCACAATCCAAAGAATACAACAATCAAGCTCAAAAATAAATGTGAATTAATCTTTATTTACTCTACCATAAAATGTACAGTGACAAGTATGTAGAGGTTGAACCACAAAGAGCAATACAAAATGTCATAGCCTATATGTAAATCACAGTCATCCTTGTGTGGGTTTTTGATTTTATTATTATTATTATTATTATTATTATTAATTTTTAATAATATAATTAGGTAACATGTATATATATTATAAATAAAAATATATGTATACACATAGAGGGTTAGTATATAGCTTATAATACATACAATATATATATATATATAGGTATATATAAAGATAATAATATATATATATATTTTTCTTTTTTTCTTTTTATATTAAGACGAATGAGAATACATATAAATAATTACATATATATATTATTATTATTATTTTTCCTTCTCTTTTTTTAGGATATATAGATATATATACATAAAGGGGGTATTATAATATTTATAGAAATACTCAAAAATAGTCAAAAATTAAGGAAAAGGGTCTTTTTGGAATTTTCATGGTTTTTTACTGTTTTTATGATTTTTGGGTATTTTTACAAACATTTTTAGTATTTTTAAATAGCGGAATAATAGCAAACAGTGGACTAGGTACTGGCTGTCACAAAAATAGATATTAAAAATAGCTAACAGCCTCAAAAATTTTCCACACTAATTTTCCAATAACGATAATAAAACATAGCATAAATAGGGCCTGAGTTTATATTTTTGTGATTTTTCTTTGGTTTTTAATATTTTTTTGAAGTTTTTGGGTATTTTTGAATTTTTAAGGTTTTCCTTTTGAGATTTTTAAGGATTTTTGGACTGACACTAATATAGGTCAAAATACACCATAGGTAATTCTTTTGGAATTTTTTGAGGCATTTTCATATTTTTTGGGGTTTTATAAATTGGACAGGGAATAAAAGACATGTTTTTGATTTTTAATAAATGCAAAAATGCAACAAAATGCAAAACTAAAAATATGGCGTGTAATGGTACACTAGCAGGAGCTTAAGTCTATTTTTATAAGAATTTTCGATTTAATATGGAGCACAAATAAATAGACAAAGCATTCAAAAATTAAATGGCCTGGCAGGGGTATTTTTGCAAATAAAATAGTTCACAGGGGCATACATGCAAAAATCACAATAAAAATACACTTTAACTTTTATTTTCAGGACCATTTAATAAATACAGAAACCCGGCAGGGTTAGATGCAAAATTTCACGCGCCTCACGTGGTTGCTGCACGTGAGGCGCGGAAGGACTAAAAAGCAAATCTTAAAACATCGGGGGTTGTTCTGCAAAATATACAATTTATTTACAACTGGGACTTTTATTTTTGTCATTAAATAATAATTACAAAAAGTAGAGGGCTTGGTATGAAATTTACCCCTAAACAAAGCTTTCATCCTGCGGCGCTGGAGGCGCCACTTATCCACGTAGCAGCCATCGGACGGCGGGCGTCGGTACGGCGATGAAGGGCCTTGATTAGAACCTCCTGGCTGATCTGACGGTGGACGTACGTCTTCATCGAACGGTCGGCGTTCAGTCTGGGCCACCCTCTCGATCCAACTGTGCTGAAGGCATCTGGAAGAACGGGGAAGAAGCTCACGCCCGGCGAGCTTCGATCGGGTAGCTCGGGCTCCTCCGGGCACCTCCCGCGCATCTGAAGCTCTCTGATCGTAGCTGGGAGGCTTCCGCATCGTCTGACGGTGGTCTCATGGCTCCTGGGGGTCCGAGTCGATGGAGCGAGGTCGGAGAAGAAGAGGACCCCCAGGAACCTCTTCCTGGGTCAATGCAAGCCCAAAAGGGCTCGATTCTTTGATATCCCTGCACAGGAAGAACCGCAGGCGGGAGAGCTTTCTCCTCGACCCGGGGTTTGGAAGCTGCAACACAAAAATGAGGTGGATGGAGGGGCTCCGGCGAACGGCGGAGGAGGAGCCCCGATTCGCCAAGACCTAGGGTCTTGGGTTGAACAAATATGGGCGTTCGATGGAGAAGGCGATGAGGAACGAGTTGGGGTGCATATAGAGGGCGGAGACAGTGAGATTCACGGTGAGGAAGTCGCCGGAGCCAAGCTCCGGCGAACTTAGAATTTCGATTTTAAAGCTACAGTGATTAACTAACAACTAATCTAATGACTGGAATGAAAAGCTAACATCTAAGACTAACTAGAAATGCATAAAAGATCAGCTCTTATACCTGGGGGCCTCCAGGGAGCAGGGCGGACGCCGGAGTTCCGCCGCGTCAAAATCTCCTTCCTCCGGCCGAGTCAAGATGCTGGGCTACTCCCCCTGTCACGAGGAACAATCCAGGAGCAAGATCTAGGCTTTAGGTTGGAATAAAAGTGGACAAATTCGAGGAAGGAAGCGGAGCTTGTTATTTATAAACATTGGCAAGGGGCCTTTTTACCCGGCGATTATTAACTGATCCAATGAACATCTCGTTGATCTATGATTTTGGCGGGCATCATGGAAGATTAGAGAACAATTCTTGTGAAGGAAGCATTGTCGATTGATGGATGGTGTGCCCGGGAAAAAGGCATGAAATCGAGGGAATGGACAGTTCAAAGACGCCAGGCGAGGGATGGGACAGTTGACCTGGAAGTCAACGAAGGCCGGCGCCTCATTGGGCCACGTCAGCCGCTACGAGACAAAATAGAAAATCTGAAGGAAGATTGATTTATTTGACGCCCTAAATGATTTTATTAATTTTTTCTTATAAAATAAAAAATGTGTATTATTTCATCTAGTATTTATTTATGATTTTTATTGAATTTTTCGAGGTGTTTTATTATAGTTTTATTTGAATAATATGTATATGTATGTATTTACATGTATTTTCATGTATTTTATTTTTAATTTGTTTATTTTCTTTTATTATTTTATTGGCTTATTTTATAAATTTATAATTTATTTTTGTGAGTATAAGGGTATTTTTGTTTGATTTTTATGAGTTTATTTATATTTTTAAATAAATAGATATAGGTGTATGTAGGTATACTTATAGGTATTTTATCTATGTATTTTGTACACTTAATTTATTTAATTTCTTGATTTTTATTTTGGTTTTGTATTTTTATTGAGTTATGTATAATGTATACATTATTATAAAAATATAGAATAGCAAAAGAATCAAGGATTAAAACCCTTTTTATTTATAGATAGGTACATATCATAGGTATTTTGTCTATGAATTTGTAGACTTATTTTATTTTACAAATTAATTTTGGTTTTCTTTAGCTTCTCTCATGTGTATGCATTAAGTACATTATTTACAAAATTCTAAAAATATGAATTTATACAAATAATGAATATTGAATAAAATGAATATTTTAATCAGTCCTATACACAAGGAGGGCAAAAAACCTAACTTCTGCATATGGGCTCCAAAAATTATAAAACCAATTTTATAAAATAGTTTATGGAATGCTATATACAATTAAAGGTGAGTTTGGGTGATTTGGAGTTTTTATTTGCAAGATATGGGTCTGTGAAGTTGAGATTTTGGCTTTTTATTCTGTGTATAAAATGTACACTGGGGATTATTTTTGTACAAACTCAATTTTGCATTTTTATTCATATTATTATCTACAACTTTCATGTACAAAGTTTCTTTATTTGATGAATAAATAATTATGTACAAAATAGGTATCAAAAATGCATAAATAAATGCATGAATAAATGAGGTATTTATTGTACACTGGCCCTTATCTCCCCCTACTTTATTCCTTGTCGACCAATACCATGCTGGCCTTGGTCTCGGGGTTTGGGTCATAAAATATTTACAACATTTTATTCCTTTTTCTTTTCTCCTCTTTATTCTATAATTTTGGCAGTAAAACCTTATTTAATGTAAAATAAATACAATGAATAATGAATGCTATTATGTACAATTTGATGCTATTTACATGCATTTGCTGGGGTTTTTGAGGCCAAAATAATAGAATAAAGGTGATGAAATGGAGATTCATCACTCTACCTCTGCCGACCTCGTCGGAGCTCCCCAGAGCTAGGATGGGTCATCGGAGGCCACCAGCAGCTGTGGAGCATCACGCCGGAGCTTCTCCGATCTTTGGAAGCAGCAGAGGAGGCTCGGAGCGAGCGTACTGGGCCGGCGAAGTTCGTCAGCCACATGTTCTTCGTGGATCTCCAGCAGCCGTCCGATCAGTCTCCTGCTCCAGTTTTCATCTGGGTCGTCCATTCCAGGAGCAGCATCCACCGTCAGATCAGTGGAGGACTAATCCCAGCCGTCGGTCCAGCGAGGTTTAGACACTGAGAGCCTGTACCGTTCGATCCACTACGTGGCATAGCCCCAGCCGTCCGATTACTGCGAGGACCTCAGCGTTGGAGTGCCACCCGATCCAGACCATCCGATTCTCCACGTGGCATCCATTCAGCGGCCTGCATTAATAAAGGGTAATTTACCCTTAGGCCCCCTCGTTTATTTTATTTAGTATTTAGTCTTGTAAATACATAGTGTAGTTGTTTAGTTTTTGGTACTTTTGCATAGATAACCCTGCGCTTGATTTTATTTGCTGATATGCCCCTGTGTATGGTGTGACACGTGCTTCGACACGTGATTTCCTGGTGTATTTGCATTTGATACCCTGTAGTTCTGGATGTTATGAATTGAATGAACATTTTTGTATATTTGCATTTATACCCCTGTGCGTGATTTATATTTGCATGTGCATATATTCGTGGGTTATTTGCAGACTACCCCGTAGACTTTTGGTACCTGTTACCAAATAGTCCTCGGAAGTAGTTTTTCTTACATTTGGGTCCCTGAGTGCCTCAGGGACGCGCGACGTGCGTGTTTACCTGGGAATTTTGCACCAGACCCCTCAGGACTTCGGGTATTTGCACTTAGGTCCCTGTGCACAGTACCCTCTTTCTATTTTTGAATAAAATAGCAAATCACCTCCAAATTTGATGAAAATTGGACATACGGATCCTGCCATGATGTAAAAATTTTTACAAATTTTGGAGACATTTTAGACACTGTTTGATTTTTTTAAAATTCAAAAACCTTTATTTTTGTTACTGGATAAGTTGAAAAACCACAAAAAAATATTAAAACTCATTTAAAAATTACAAAAAAATTAATTATTGTTTGTCTTTACTTGCTTGATTTTCTAGCCATTTTTGGCTATTTTTCATTACGTAAAACACCTAAAAATTGAAAAACACTTAAAATCTTATAAAAATTCTAGTAAATAAATTAAAAATCCAAAAATAATAATCTAGGTGCCCAATTTTTCCTTGATTTCTTTTCTTTACAGGAAAAATACCACCAGGCTTATTGGGGGCTCTTAGATATTTTATCTAAGATCCTTAAGCTCGGCTGGACAACACCTACTGTTTTTGACATTGTTTCATTGTTAAAAAATTAAATAAACAACAGAAAAATCTCAAAAATTCACTAAAAATAGTAAAAATTATAAAACACACAAAAATATTTTTATTTGAATTTTAGGTTGATTTTAGTTGTATTTAATAAATTGTTGAAGTGTGTAGTTTCGTTGTCTTTATTATTTTCTTAATTAACTAAAAACCCAAAAAAAATATAAAAAGCCTTAAAAACCACCAAAAATACATTCTTTATTTCTTTTTTTTCTTTTTGACTACTTTGTAGGCCACAAGGCCAATTCGTGCTCCTTGTGTTCGACCCTGGTCGCTATACCAGGTTAAATTAATAGCAAGACCGCTGTTGTGTGTGATTGATTTTCTCTTTGATTGGTGGTCTCTTCTTTTTCTTGATTGGCACGTCTGAGTGACTGAGGTCGCAACGACCATCTTAGATACACCTGATTACCTTAGTCGTTCGGATTTTCGTGTCATCAGAATGGCGCCGTTGTCGGGGAGCACGGCTTAGTAGTTTTTGTTTTTGCTTTATTTTTGTTTTCGCGGCTTTTCGCGGCTCTTTCAGAGTCCGCGGTTTTTCGCGGCTTTTTATTTTTGTTTTATTGTTGTTTTATTTATCTTCTTTTATTTTTGCTTTTGTTTGATTTTGAGTGTTGATTTTATTTTGCATTTTTGCATATATACCCTCATTTTATTTTTATTTATTTTTCTTATTATTATTTGATTATTTTTATTGGTTTGACCACTTATCTCTTTTCTTGTGATGGCCCGAGGACCGAGGCAGCCGATTTTGAGAAGCCGACGCAACCGAGGAAGTCGGAGGCAGCTCCCTTCTGTACGGAGCCGCAGGAGAGCGTGAGAGGAGAGCTGAGTGGGAGAGGTTTAGTTTAGGTTTTATTTTTCTTTCATTTGATTATTATTGTAATAATACAGGGACTCAGAGACTTGGACTGTGGACTTGAACTCTTAGCGGGTCTGTTTCACCGAGCACCGGTGTGCTCGGGGGACCCTTAGATTTTTTGCAGTTTTTTCTCGCGGTTTTGGTTTTCTTTTTACTAGCCTTGACGGTTTTCAACGGTTTTTCATCAAGCCCCTAGACTTAGGATTTTCTACTTGATTGTGTCGTAATTAGTAGGGTCCCCACACCTAATTATCTGCATGTTCCTATAGTGCGATTAATTGGACCTACTAATAATTGATTAATAAAAATAACTGACTCATCTCCTTCGTAGCCTACGTGTCGTAGCCTACCCCGCAAAGCGCTTTCTCCTACCCCCGATGTGTCGGGCAGAGGAGGGGTAGACCGAGACCGGACCTTTGGCTTGGAGGATCGGTGACCAGTTAGACGGTTCTGCGAGTAGACTTGCTCATCTAGGACTCGGTTTTCACCGCTGCATCATATAGGGTAGTTTATTTTCTGTCTTTAAATTTCTGCGCGGATCACTTGCATGTAGAGTGTTGGAGCAAGGTACGCATTTCTATCTCTGAATGCATCATTGATTTCATCGCGCATCGACTTTTTCGTCTTCTCCCCCTTGTTTTTGACTAAATAACCAGGAGAACCGAAAAATTCGTTAGGCCTTTGTTTTTATTGAAAAAAAATAAAAAGAAAAACCATAAAATTGGGACTGCTAAAACTATTGACCCTAAAAGATACTCCACCTAAAAATTTGTCTTGGGGAGAGCAACCCCCTCATTGGTTGGTTTGATTAAGCGAGAGAGTGACCCGCACCCTAGGTAGAGCCCTGCGGTGCTATTTCCAGCTGACTACCGACTCTTCCGTGCAGGACAGTCGGTAGGAGTAGCATCGGGTATCCTAACAGGTTACGTAAGCGCTCTGATAGATTGATTGTTCACCTAATAAAAATTGGACAAGATAATTTGACCGAGCCTTTACGATCTTCAGCTCGTGTTGTGTTGGTGAACAGAGGGTTTGGTTGCTCATCATAGTTTTTCCAGATCTCATCCGCCCTACTCGTCAGATCACGATGATGGGTAGACACTCTCTTAGGCAGCCTCTGGCTGCACCGCTTTCGGGCACGTCTACCCAATCATCTAGGTTGGCCCGCGAGAGCCGAGACCAGTTCTCCGAGCCCGAGTATGATTCCGCCCTGTTCCCCCTCGACCCCCTTTCTTTCGGTTCTGAGAGATATGAGCCAGAGGAGAGAATAACAGATTTGACAGCACCTGAGTTTGGCTCATTTGATTTTGCAGACGTCATGGCCGGTAGTTCTGAGGATCGTTCCCGAGGTCAGCCTGAGCACTTTGTGCTGGACCAGGGCGCGATCAACTCCACCCTGATCGCCTATTTAGAGACCGTTCAGCAGCAGCTGAGGGATCAGGGAGCATTCATGCTTGATATGAGGAGAGAGATGGAGCAGATGCGAGCAGAGAGAGCAGAGGAGAGAGGGACCGAGGATCCCAGAGGATGCAGATGCAGCAGCCGCAACAGCTGCCGCAGCAGCCGCCGCAACGGCAGCAGCAGCCGCAGCCGCGACCGGAGGACCACCGAGACTGATGCGGGAGTTACACAACCCCGGATCGACACTGACGCACCACTGGGTTGTACTTCCAGCCATCGTGGGGGACTTCAAGTTCCCCCCGAACACCTTGCAGTTACTCCCCCGCTTCCACGGACTCGCCACTGAGGAGCCCCATCTCCACCTCCAGGAGTTCCTGATGATTTGCAGCACTGTCCACGACCGTCAGGTGGACCATGATACGATCAGGATGATCGCCTTCCCCTTTTCCCTAGCAGACAGAGCAGCCACCTGGCTGAAGCACTTGGGGAAGTTCGTTTACACCTGGGAGCAGCTCCGCACCGAGTACTTGAACAAGTACTATCCACTTGGGCGGACCAATGCAGCGAGAGCCCTCATCAGCAACTTCTCCATGCTCCCCAACGAGCAATTCCATGAGGCATGGGAGAGGTTCCGTGAGCTTGCAGATCGATGCCCGCACCACGACATTTTGAAGCCGAACCTTGTGCAGAGCTTCTTCAGCGGGCTAACACCAGAGCTCCAGGGATTGGTGAACGCTTCTTGTGGCGGGTCTTACTTCGCCAAGGATCACGACCAGGTCTGGGCGATCTACGAGGAGATGGTCGAGAACTACATGGTGATGTCCCAGACCAGGTTGTACACTCAGGGCAGACCCCAGCAGCAGCCAGGACCCGTGCAGTACCAGAGGATAGCACGGGTCGACGCCGGTCCATCTAGTTCATCCGTAGTAGCAGCAGCACAGGCAGAGTCATCCGCTGCGGATATGGGTATCATCAGCGAGAAGTTGGACCGGATGGAGCTGATAGAGAAGAAGCAGTGCCAGGGCATCACTCAGATGGAGCAGATGGCACAGACTCTGAGCGACATGAAGACCCAGCTCATGTGTCTCCAGGAGGCACAGACGGCTTCACAGCCCTGTCTTCAGTCGCGAGGCGATACCGGCGGCAGCAGCAGCTCGTTCCAGTGCTCCAGCACTCATCAGAAGCCTAGACAGGTTCACCTTGTACAGGCGGAGCCGTACCAGCAGCCGCAGCCCACCTACCAGTCACCACCATCTCCAGACCTGCAGATGGTGGTATACCAGCCGGATCAGCCTCTGGCAGTACTCCCGCCAGCCCAGTACGATGCAGAGCCGTTGATGGATGTCAACGGGATTTGGTATGACCGTCCTCAGCCTGGGATCCGACGAGACCATCCCGGATTCAGGTGGGGGAGTGGAGGTACCCAGCCCCAGCAGCAGCCATCTGGCCAGGGAGGCTAGTACAGCTAGCAGAGGGATCACCACCAGCAGCAGCCCCCAGTTTACCAGTCACAGCAGCAGTCATCCTTCGTTCCTCGTCCCTATCAGCAGCAGGGACAGTCTTGGAGGCGAGAGCAGCCTCACCAGCCACACCAGCAGCAGCACCCTTCTGCTTACCCCTCTCAGCAGCAGCAACACCAGTTCCAGCAGCCTCATCACCAGAGAGGCTACCCGTCGGGCTCTCATGGTCCATCATACGAGAGCCCCGCCTTGGACGACATAGCCCTCCTTTTCATGGACCAGCAGGCTACTTTTAGACGGGAGATGGATGAGTTCCGCCAGGAGATGCGGGACATTGTGAGAGGAAAGGCCGCCATTCTTGCCCAGATAGAGTCGAATCCCAACAGCCTGAAGCAGAAATCTGAGCAGGTAGATTCCACTGAGCATGCCACTCCTAGTGATCCATTTGATGATATGTCTTCGGATCTTTTTGATGCTGATTTTGTTATGCTTAGGAGCGGTAGGACACCAGCAGGCGGTGGCGCCTCGTCTGAGATACACCACGAGGATACATCCGGGGCGCCAGATGAGGAGGAGAGCGGTACTGAGGCTGCTCATGATGATGGTGGTACTGATGCCACCAAGGATGCTGATCCCACTGGTGGTACTGAGGCCGCCGCTTCACCAGTTCGAGGAGGTGGTACTGACACCACCCGAGTTGCCGCCACCCGAGTTGCCGAGCCAGCACGCGGTACTGAGGCTGCAATACGTCCAGCAGAGCCAGCCCATGGTGATACTGAGGCCACCTGTGTTCATGTAGAGAGAGTTGTTGTTTTTCCTCATTCTGATGTAGTTCGGAACCATGTTTTGAATAAAGGAAAAGGTTTAGTTTACTCGGGTCCCACTGTGGTGCTTGATGTATGTGCGGATCTGGCCGTCGAGCCGCCTAGACCTATTCCTAGTCCTTCATCTGAGAAGGACCCTGTAATCCCCTTCCCTAGAGCCCTTCAGATGGGGAAGGGGAAGAAAAGAGAAAAAGATCCAAAAAAGAGAGAACATGAGGAGTTCAGCCAGAGCATGATTGATCGTTTCCATATTCAGCTGACCCTTCAGGAGGCTTTGCAGCACATCCCCCTTCTTCAGCGTTCTTTGAGAGACATGACTACAGTCGGGAGGAGGAGGAGGAACCACCATTCAGAGATACATGTGCTAACGAAAGCCACGTGCTTCACGATCCAGAACCGTCTGCCGGCCAAGAGGCCAGATTCAGGAGCCCCATATGTCAGATGTCACATTAGTGAGCAGAGGTTCGACCGGACTCTATTAGATAGCGGATCGTCTATCAACCTCCTTCCGGCAGCCCTTCTCGACCGCTTCGAGTTGGGCACTCTTAGACAGAGCAGGACAGTCCTTCAGTTTGCTGATCGATCTGTCAAGAGGCCGAAAGGGTTGTTGCGAGACGTTATCGTCACTATTCAGGGCCTGCAATTCCCCGTGGACTTCGTAGTGTTGGACATGGAGATCCCTGATTCAGTGGCCAATACCCCCATCATCCTCCGTCGTCCGTTCTTGGCCACAGCCAAGGCGGTGACTGACCATGATAGTGGGAAGGTATACTTTCGCGTCGATGGCGAGAGTGTACAAATAGAGACGGTCGAGGACTACAGAGCCAGAGAGAGAGAGCATGCTCAGAGACCAGCACAGATACAGAGCAGCTGACAGATGTCGGGTTAGACATCCACCAGGACTGTGATTTTGTGATCACAGATGATGAGGCAGCATGGGCAGACCCTGCAGCACAGGCCATCCTCTTATATTCAGACACCGCTGATGCCGAGTTGATAGCAGAGGAGAGCTTGGAGAGCACAACCCTGGTCCAGGATACTTCAGAGGCAGCAGAGCCGGTTCTTGACCGCGACACGATTTCTAGTGATGGTGGTACTGAGGCCACCTTGTGTGATGGTGGTGTTGATGCCACCTTGTTTGATGCAGATCCCTCAGATTCAGAGTCTGATTGGGCAGATTGCGATGATCAGATGCTAGACATGAGTCCCACAGAGCCTACAGCTGAGGAGGAGGTAGATGCAGAGTAGAGCAGAGACAGTTCAGTTGAGCAGCCTTCTCCAGATCCAGTTTGCGAGAGTTCGTTTTCATTCTCCGAGGCAGACTTGGCAGCTTACACGCACCTTCTTCCGAAGCCAGATTTGCCAGCACCCAGCTGTCTAGAGCTGAAGCCGCTCCCTACTTCGCTGAAGTATAGATTCCTTGCGGGCGAGCCTGAGATGTACCCAGACATCATCTCCGCCGATCTGACTGGAGAGCAAGAATCCCGTTTGATGGGGGTTCTAGAAAAGAACCGCAAGGCAATCGGATGGAGCGCAGCAGATCTCCATGGGATTATTCCAGCGTTGTGCTCCCACCATATTTATCTCGAGGAGGGGGCAAAGCTGTCGCGTGAGTTCCAGCGGCGGCTGAACCCCAACCTGAGAGAGGTCATCATGAAGGAGATTTCCAAATGGTGGAGTGCAGATTTTATTTGTCCCATTTCCGACTCCAAGTGGGTCAGCCCCTTGCATGTGGTGCCCAAGAAGACGGGCATCACGACTGTGATCAGTGAGTCGGGAGAGGAGATTGCTACACGAGTACCCACCTCTTGGCGGGTCTGTGTTGACTACAGGAGACTCAACCAGGCCACCAAGAAGGACCATTTCCCCCTGCCTTTTATTGACCAGATCATTGAGAGACTGGCAGGGAAGAGCCATTATTGTTTCCTGGATGGGTACTCGGGCTACAACCAGGTGGCCATCGCTCCTGAGGATCAGGAGAAGACCACCTTTACCTGTCTCTTTGGTACATATGCCTTTCGACGCATGCCATTTGGGTTATGCAATGCCCCTGCGACATTTCAGAGATGCATGCTGTCGATCTTTTCGGACATGGTAGGGGAAAGTTTGGAGGTCTTCATGGACGATTTCTCGGTCTACGGCGACGGATTCGACGCATGTCTTGACTGCCTAGACTGAGTACTCCAGCGATGTATAGAGGTCCATTTGGTGCTTTCTTGGGAGAAGAGTCACTTTATGGTGACTCAAGGGACGGTGCTTGGCCACATCATCTCCAACAGGGGCATGGAGGTTGATCCGGCTAAGGTTGATGTCATTAGAAAACTCGCACCGCTGTCCAATTTGAGGCAGCTACGGTCATTCCTGGGGCACGTTGGTTTTTATCGGAGATTTATTCATGATTTCAGCAAGATTGCCCGGCCGTTGACTGACCTCTTGACGAAAGACACCGAGTTCCTTGTCGATGACAAGTGTCTTTCGTCCTTTGCGACTCTCCAGCAGTGTGTGATTGAGGCTCCTGTTCTCCAGCCACCCGATTGGTCTCTACCATTCGAGATCATGACGGATGCCTCCGATTTTGCCGTAGGGGCCGTGCTGGGATAGAGGAGGGATGGAGTCCCCTTTGCTATCCACTACGCTAGCCGCACATTGGATTCCGCCCAGCGGAATTATACGGTCACAGAGAAGGAGATGCTAGCCGTAGTTTTCATCCTAGATAAGTTTCGATCTTATATCATTGGATCTAGAGGGACCCCGTACACCGATCACACCGCCATACGATACCTCATGGCAAAGAAGGATGCCAAGGCCAGACTTACTAGATGGATCCTTCTACTCCAGGAGTTCGACATTGAGATCAAGGATAAGCCTGGAGTCAAGAATGTGGTGGTGGATCATCTCTCCCGTATAGAGCAGTCTGAGGAGTCTGAGCAGATTGATCCCATTTGTGAGACCTTCCCATATGAGGCGATCCTTGCTATCACCTCACTCCCGTGGTATGCCAATATTGTGAACTTTCTCGTTGCTGGGAAAATCCCACAAGATTGGCCCAGGCAGAGGCTTGAGACCTTCCTTGCGAAGGCCAAGTCCTACTACTGGGAGGATCCCATCCTTTACCATGAAGGAGGGGATAGCATCTGGCGTCGGTGCATTCCTCAGGAGGAACACCATAGCGTCCTCACTTACTGCCACAAGCTTGAGGCAGGAGGACATCATTCTGGGAGGAGAACGGCACAGAAAGTGCTCCAATCCGGCTTGTGGTGGCCTACCCTCTTCAAGGACTCTGATGAGTTCGTGAAGAGGTGTACTGACTGTCAGAGAATGGGCACTTGTGGACAGCGTGATATGATGCTGATGCAGCCCATTCACTTCTGTGAGGTTTTTGACGCATGGGGCATCGATTTCATGGGTCCATTCCCTAAGAGTCAGGGATTTGAGTACATTCTGTTGGCCATGAACTATGTTAGTCGTTGGGTTGAGGCCATCCCCTCCTGAGCTGCTGATGCGAGGACAGATTGCAGATTTTTGAGGAAGCACATCATCACGCGGTTCGGGGTTCCTAGAGTTCTGATTTCAGATGGGGGGTCTCATTTCATCAACGACCAGGTGAAGGCCCTTGCTAGCGAGTTCGATATAGGCCATCGTGTTGCTACACCTTACCATCCACAGAAGAATGGTCTAGCCGAGGTGTCAAATAGGGAGATCAAGACTATATTGCAGAAAGTCGTCCGCCCTGACCGAAAGGATTGGTCACAGCTTTTGGACTCGGTCTTGTGGGCATATAGGACGTCTTTCAAGACACCACTGGGCACATCTCCCTTTCGCCTCGTTTATGGCAAGCCGTGCCATTTACCTGTTGAGCTGAGGCACAGGTCACTTTGGGCAGTTACAGACATACTTATGGATCCAGATGGTGTAGGAGACCAGAGGAGGGCAGAGTAAGCAGCCCTGGAGGAGTTGAGAGATATCGCCTTCTCAAACAGCCTACAGTATAAGGAGAGAGTGAAGGAGTGGCATGATTCTCATATCAGCCACAAGCATTTTGAGATTGGACAGAGAGTATGGCTGTTTGATGTGAGGCTTCGTTTATTTCCAGGGATGCTACAAAGCAAGTGGAAGGGACCCTACTTGGTCAGAAAGGTACACGACAACGGTAGCATTGATATATCCGAGTTGTCTTCTGAGAGTACCTTTCGAGTGAACGGCCAGCGGCTCAAGCCATTTCTAGATCATGAGCCGCGGGTCGTTGATCTTGCCCCTATTCATTTTGCGTGAGATGTGGTCTTTGACTCACATCTAATGCATCTCACGCCTGAGTTTCACTGATCTTCCGCCTTGTATAGATCCAGATGTCTATATCACTACATTCTTTAGTCCCACATCCCTTTCTTCATCTGTTGATTATGCTATACTTAGGGTGCACTTTACCCTAAGTATAGGGGGGATGTAGGACCTTTGGGTATTTCTTTTGTTTCCGTCTACTCCTGTTTTTGCTGCCTATACTTAGGGATATTTTACCCTAAGTATAGGGGGGGTAGACCCTGTACATTCTTCACTCGATTTTCCCTTAGTGTACAGCCTGCTATACTTAGGATTACTTGATCCTAAGTATAGGGGGAAGACCTGAGATCCCCTTGATTTCCTATTTCATTCATTCGTCTTTGTATATAACCTTTCTTTTCACTTCCCTATACCTAGCACGAGTTATGTCTTCTTCATCACTCTTGACTGAGAGGACATCGTTCGAGCTAAGTATAGGGGGGTGTGTATATATTTCATATATACTTTAGCCATAACTCGTACTTTGTGTGAGTGTTAATAAATAAAATGGCTAAAAACCTTGAATATCACAAAAATTAAAAAAAAAATCATGTACATAAACATTCTTTTATTTGCACATAAATAGCTAGTGTACAAATTATTTTTGTAAAAATGTTTTCAAAAATCTTTTGTGTAAATATTTTCTTATCAAAATTATGTATATAGTACAAAATTTTTCCAAAATGTTTTGAAAATCAAAAGTTTGCAAAAATCTTGTGTAAATGTGTGTAAATATCTTTTTTGTAAAACTTGCACCTCATGCATAATCCATTCATGATTTCAAAACATTTTTCAAAAATTTTGCATGTTTGTAAAATTTTGTGTAAGTAGCATCTTTTATACATATGTATATAGTTTTTTTCTGGATGATAGTTGACATTTAAACTAGCCTGGAATCAAATTGAGAAATGGAGCTTGATTAAGATCTTAATCCACCTAACTTCTAAGAGGAACCTTATAGGGCTTAGGTTTAAGGCTTTTCAGGTCCATGGTGACTTAATTCTTTGAGTCCACTAGGCTATGATCACATGTCATCTCAGTGAGCCTAAGTAGAGCATTTAACAACAACACATGACTCATATAGATTATGGCTTTACTTGGACACCAGCACTTTGCAATGAGCTCTCTACGGATGAGGTGGTGAGGAGGCAATCTTGCTTGACTTGGGGTAGCATATGAGGGTAGTACTTCTAGGCGGAAGCTCTCTTCTTCTTTTAGTGAAGGAAGTGCGTCTCAACTTGGTCTGGTTGCCATGAGGTCTAACGACGGGAGTTGTGGGTTGCAATAAAGCTTCAAAAGAGGGATAGTCTACTGGCTCAAGAGGAAAAACTCCTTGTATATATGCTGCACATGTATATGTTGTATAGATGCACTTGAAAAAAAAAAGAAAAAAATGCAAAAAGAAAATAACTCCAAAAAAGTGGTGGGTCTGATAGAAAATGATAATCCCACCGGAGTATGTATATAGAGTGCAATAAGCAAAGCTTGAGTTTTATGATCCACCTGATGTAGCTTGCAGCAGGGAGACTTGGCTACACTGGTCAAGCTCCCAAGGGTACATGGCTACACTGGCCTTGACCCATTCTCTTCTTCCTCCTCTTCTTGAGCCGGTTGAACTTGAACTTAGAAGGGAATACCCCGCTCCTCGAGGAAAGAGTGGCCAGATTGAGGTCATAGAGTTACCTTGTTGGGGAGGGTTGTCAAGTTGCCATTTCTGAGGTGGAGAGCTTAGACCTCACATTCACAGGACAAGAAAAGATTCATGGTCTTCAGGGTTTGTGATTGATGACTTGTTCTGACCTGGAGCATTGAGGAGTCTTGGTTATAGATTAGTGGAACTTAGAGGCTTTTGAGTTTTAGACTTAAGTCCAAATAAGGTTCCGACACATTAATAATCCAAAGATCTAATCGAGCTCCATACCTTAATTTAATGGAGGCAAGTTTAATAATCAACCTTGATCCATGTACATTCTCTTTTTCTTTTTCTTTCTTTTTCACTTCTTTTTCAAATAAGTGTTTGCTAAGGGACTAGCAAAGTTAAGTCTATGGGGGTGATGAATACTCATTCATCACTCTTTATTCTTATATTTTAGCTACAAAAACTTTTGCAAATGCATGTATATAGTTGTAAATAGAAATAATTACCAAAAGCATGCATTGTGTAAAAACCTATAATTAGCACGTTTTTGTGCAAAAATAAAAGAATAAAGATTAAAAAGAAAAAGAGGGAAATATTTAGAATAAATATTGAGCAACCTAACCCAAGGGAGGGCTCAGCATGGGCCTGACCGCATAAAAGCCAAAGTAGAGGGAGATAGGGGCTCATGCGTGTAAATATTTGTGTAAATAAAATAAAAGTATTTTCCTCACAAAAATAGACTCAAATTGGCTTGTAAATACTTGTATATATTTCTAAACATAAAATCAAGATAAAAATATAAAAATTAAAAAGAAAACAAAAACATCACTCATGTATATAGCTACCATGTATATAGTCCACTTTTATTTATTTAGCCTTATAAATAAACAAAATTAATTTCCAAAAGTTTTGTAAATATTCTATATTATATAGTGTAAATAAATAAAATAAATTAAAACAAAAACAAAATAAAAAGAACAAAATTAAAAATAAAAAATACTTTGTAAATATACCATGTATATATATGTACATACCTATTTATTTCACTTTAAATAATAAAAATAAAATAAAAATATCTTTTTATTCCTTATTTTATGATATAAATAAATAAAGTATAAAATGGGAATAAAATTGTATAAAAATAACAAATTAAAAATCAAAATTAAAATCCTATATATTGCATATATACCTATATATAACCCTACTATGTACATACCTTATTTTTACTTTAAAAAATTAATTAAAAATCACTAAAAAACAGAAAAAATTAAAAGGAAAATCTTTCATGTTTTGACTTTTTAATAAATCGGCCATTTTCTAATTATTATGGATTTTACAAATATTTTCCATGTGGTCGCTTCCCATTGGCCCTGGGGATTGTTGACCGCCCGGTCAACTTCCCACCCAGGACCACTTCTCACGGGTCCTTAGCGGGTAACCCGTCTTCTCGGATTTTTCTCATGTAAACCCGATCATGCTTCGCCTAAACCCCGGGTCCGACTCGTTAATGATGCATCCGAGACCCTCGCTGGAACCACCATCTCGGGATCCACGCTCCAGATTGCCCTACCCGCGCACTTCTTTCCGGACCCTCCAGCGTATAAAGCTTCAGCTCCGCCTCCTCCATTCGCATCTTTGGCCACTCGTTCCACCCCCCAGTGACCTCCATTGCATAGGCGAGAGTGACAGCTCGTCCCCCGTGGTGTGGCAGCGAGGAGGGAATGCGAGCCCATCGATCCGGTGAGCAAGCGTCGCCGTGCTCCTCCCACAACAGGAGCTCGAGCCTCGGAGGGAGACGCTCCTCGAGGCCACGACCCAGAGCATCGCCAGCTCGTCCACAGTCTCATCATCCACCCAGGTAGACCCTTTAGCCTTTCTTTTTCGCTAATTTTAGATTTCCCCTATTTCGCTCCGCCAACGTGTTTCGCCGATTCCGACCACCCCATAGCTCCATTCGATCATCGGAATCCACCGTCACCTCCGCCTTCCTCCCGCGCACCTTCTCCATACCTCCATCCAACCCAGCTCGCACAAGAGCTGGGGCTCGAGCTCCTCTGTCCCCACCTTCGCCGGAGCTCGCCCATATCGACCCTCCGACCATCTTCACCCCGCCTAACCGGGTCGAGGCAGTTTGCCCTCGAGCCGCGAGTCTTCTAGTCTATCTTGCAGGTACATCCAAGCCCATCTGAGGGCTTGGACCATTCGGTTCAGGAGCTCTAGCTCCACCGACCTCGCCGGAGCTCCCCAGAGCTAGGCTGGGTCATCGGAGGCCACCAGCAGCTGTGGAGCGTCACGCCGGAGCTTCTCCGATCTTTGGAAGCAGCAGAGGAGGCTCGGAGTGAGCGTACTGGGCCAGCGAAGTTCGACGGCCACCTGTTCTTCGTGGATCTCTAGAAGTCGTCCGATCAGCCTCCCGCTCCAGTTTCATCTGGGTCGTCCATTCCAGGAGCAACATCCACTGTCAGATCAGTGGAGGACTGATCCCAGCCGTCGGTCTAGCGAGGTTTAGCCACCGAGAGCCTGCACCATTCGATCCACTACGTGGCGTAGCCCCAGCCGTCCGATTACTGCGAGGACCTCAGCGTTAGAGTGCCACCCGATCCAGACCATCCGATTCTCCACGTGGCATCCATTCAGCGGCCCGCATTAATAAAGGGTAATTTACCCTTAGGCCCCCTCGTTTATTTTATTTAGTATTTAGTCTTGTAAATACAAAGTGTAGTTGTTTAGTTTTTGGTACTTTTGCATAGAGAACCCTGCGCTTGATTTTATTTGTTGATATGTCCCTGTGTATGGTGTGACACGTGCTTCGACACGTGATTTCCTGGTGTATTTGCATTTGATACCTTGTAGTTCTGGATGTTATGAATTGAATGAACATTTTTGGATATTTGCATTTATACCCCTGTGCGTGATTTATATTTGCATGTGCGTATATTCGTGGGTTATTTGCAGACTACCCCCTGGACTTTTGGTACCTGTTACCAAATAGTCCTCGGAAGTAGTTTTTCTTACATTTGGGTCCCTGAGTGCCTCAGGCATGCGCGACGTGCATGTTTACCTGGGAATTTTGCACCAGACCCCTCAGGACTTCGGGTATTTGCACTTAGGTTCCTGTGCACAGTACCCTCTTTCTATTTTTGAATAAAATAGCCAATCACCTCCAAATTTGATGAAAATTGGACACATGGCTCCTGCCATGATGTAAAATTTTCTATAAATTTTGGAGACATTTTAGACAATGTTTGGTTTTTTAAAAATTCAAAAACCTCTATTTTTGTTACTGGCTAAGTTGAAAAACCACAAAAAAATATAAAACCTCATTTAAAAATTACAAAACAATTACTTACTGTTTGTCATTGCGTGCTTGATTTTCTAGCCATTTTTGGCTATTTTTCATTACGTAAAACACCTAAAAATTGAAAAACACTTAAAATCTTATAAAAATTCTAGTAAATAAATTAAAAATCTAAAAATAATAATCTAGGTGCCCAATTTTTCCTTGTTTTCTTCTCTTTACAGGAAAAATACCTCCAGGCTTATTGGGGGCTCTTAGATATTTTATCTAAGACCCTTAAGCTCGGCTGGACAGCACCTACAGTTTTTGACATTGTTTCATTTTTAGAAAATTAAATAAACAACAGAAAAATCTCAAAAATTCACTAAAAACAGTAAAAATTATAAAACACACAAAAATATTTTTATTTGAATTTTTGGTTGATTTTTAGTGCATTTAATAAATTGTTGAAGTGTGTAGTTTCCTTGTCTTTATTATTTTCTTAATTAACTAAAAACACAACAAAAAAATATAAAAAGCCTTAAAAACCACCAAAAATACCTTCTTTATTTCTTTTTTTTTCTTTTTGACTACTTCGTAGGCCGCAAGGCCAATTCGTGCTCCTTGTGTTCGACCCTGGTCGCTATACCAGGTTAAATTAATAGCAAGACCGCTGTTGTGTGTGGTTGATTTTCTCTTTGATTGGTGGTCTCTTCTTTTTCTTGATTGGCACGTCTGAGTGACTGAGGTCGCAACGACCATCTTAGATACACCTGATTACCTTAGTCGTTCGGATTTTCGTGTCATCACTGACCCACCCCATTTTTGTCAATTTTTTAATTTTTTTTGAAAATATCATCATGTATATTCATCCCTATATCCCTCCTATATGTCATTCGAATTTCATCAGAAACAGAGACTCATACGGTCTCCATCCAAACAGGATCGATTTAAAAAATCCTACGACCGTTACAAAAATGACGTCTAGATGGAGGCCGTAGGAGTCTCTGTTTCTAACGAAATTTGAATGACATATAGAAGGGATATAGGGATGAATATACATGGTGATATTTTCTCAAAAAATAAAAACATTTGTGAAAAATGAGGTGGGGGCAGCCATGTTTGCTGCCCCTAGGGGCAACCCCATTTTTCCTATATATATATATATATATAGAGAGAGAGAGAGAGACGGGGGGGGTTGATCCTGTGATAGTCAAAAACTGTGTGAGCATGAGAGCCGTGATTATGAACCAGTAGATTATGTCTTCTCTCTCCTGGTTGAATCTAGGTATCCAGAATCACTGCACTCATGCTCTCATAGGTTTTGACTCTCGCATGATCAATTCTCTCTCTCTCTCTATATATATATATATATATATATGAGGGTTGATCCTGTGAGAGCATGAGAGCAGTGAATCCAGACCATTAGTTTACGCTCTTCTCTCTCCTCCTCCAATCAACCAGGAGAGATATGACAAAATCTAGTCACAGGATCACCCCCCTCACTCTCTCTATCTATGTATATGGGTTAAATGAGTATGCTTCTTGGGAGTTGATGAATCCCTGATTCTCACTCTTTATTCTTTTATTTAAGCTCTTTTTCTTGGCAAAACATCATGTGAATATCTGTAAATACAATAACTTAACAATTTACATGCTTGTATTAATATTGCATAATTAGCAGGTTTTTGTGAAAAAATAAAAGAATAAAGGAAAAGAAAAATAATGATGTATTTAAAATAAGTACAGAGTGACCCAAACCCCAAGAGAAGGTCAAGCCTTGACTTGATCGCAAAATAAAATAAGTAGAGAGAGATAAGGCTCACTATGTATTGTAAATATTACCTATATTTGTACACATTATTTAATTATTTGTACACTTTTTATTTTAATTTCACTTGCTATCTTTTATTGAATTTTATATTCCAATTTTCGGATTGGACTAGAGGGCTTCGTTGACTCCAGTCAATGCCTTCTTCAAGACCGGGTCGGGTCGAAGACCTCTCACCGGAGCTGTTTTTCCACATTTTCATGCCCAAACCTGATCACATCTCACCCCGATTCTTCGCCTGAGCCTCCTCCTAGGATCTGTGATCCTCACGGATCCCTAGGAAGGTGCCGATCTTCCTAGGGTTGCATGCTCTTGCTCGATCTTTCCAGGCCCTGAGAGCATCCTATATAATCTTCTCTTCCGCCTCCAAGCACGGTTGCTCGTCCCTCGCACCACATTCCTTCCCTAGCGACCTTCAGTGAAGTGACAACCACTCAAGGCACCACTCAGGATTGTTGGGAAGCACCTGGAGACTTGTAGCTCACGACGTGGCTGGAGCTCCACCGCGTGAAGCCTCCCGGCTAGCCGCAGCTTGGTTGAGGCCAAGACCTGACCGCCCACCTTGGCCCGACCTTACTGAGCACCTCAGTAGCTTCAGGTACCGCTCATATTCATTGCATTTCTCATTTCGATTCATCTTTTCATTCCATCTCCGTCAACATTCATTTGTTTCAATCAACTGGTCGGAGCTCCGTTCTCTAGATTTACCCGCTTCGATCTACGCTGCATCTCACTCCACACCGTCTCATGCAACCCAATCATCCCGAGACTCGACCATCAGGTCGAGATTAGGCTCAGACCTCCTTCTCACGCCTTCGTCGGAGGTCGATCAACATTCACCGTTGCTTCCCTTACCCTTTGAAGCAATAACCAGGGTTGGAGCGTAGCCCCGAGCTTTCTTTTCCCCTTGCAGATCTGCAAGCGCGCCTCGAGATCACTTTGGAGCCTCTGCTCTAAGGTGGGGTAGCTCCAGGAGGATCATCCACCATCGTACCAATCCGACCATCGTCACCTCCATCGGATCATCCATCAGAAGCAGAGCACCCTCGCGACACTGTAGGACCCTTTGGTGCCCTCATCGGAGCAGTGGATCACCCCCATTTCTCGATCAAAGGTCACCCAAGGGGGTATTCTTCTATACCCTCCTTTAGCGGTTGAATGACGACGCCTCTTCCAGACTCCATCGCGTCCATCCGATAGAGCAGCTTTTGGGCATTAGATTAGACCCTCTAGAGCATCTGACACGTACATAGCCGACAAATCAGATCCGTCAGATTAGTGTTACAGAGGTGTTCAACACCGTCAGTGGTTCCCTACACTAAGCACGTGCCCCAAGGGGTATATTTCCATGTTATCCTTGCATGTCTCATTATTTCGCTTTAGTCCCTTAAATAAATGTTGTAGTTAAGTACTTTTGCAGTCTGGACCTCGTATTTAAGAATATTTGCATATCAGTTCTACCGAGTCTGTATCGCTTGCGTCCCCACATGGTTTGCTAGGTTATTTGCATTTTGTTCCTTGAACTTTCGGTTGGTTATTGAATGCATGTTATGTTTTGAGAATTACATTTATACCCATGTGAGCATGGACCACGTGTTATGCATGCGTTATTAGGGTTAATTGCAGATCTGGCCCTGTGTTCTCTTAAGTTGTTATTATTTGGCCCAGAGGTTTGTTTTAACTATGAAGTGGTCCCTGTAAACTGTGTTTATTTACTTATTGTTTTTGAACTTAACAAATAGCAAATTAATCCTAAAAATTATCTAAAAACTACCACCAACTCCTGTTAACGTGTAGTATTCAGTATAATTTTTGTGGGTTAATTTCTTTACGTTTAATATTTTTTGAAAAATAAAAAACCTATTAAAAGTGTGCTGTCTATTTTTGAAAATCCATAAAAATTTGAAAATTATCTTTAAAAATTCCAAAAAAAAATCATGTCAGTGTCTTCTTTTGTGCTTTAGCTTCAGTAGTAATGTTTTTTGAAATTTCCCTATAAAAACCCTATAAATTACAAAACACATAAATTCTTATAAAAAATCACATAAAATCATAGAAAAAAAATCCAAAAATCCTCATTTTAGTTCATGTTTGTAGGTTTTTCTTCATATTTTCTCATAAAATTACTATCTAGGATTTTAGGCATTTTAGTTATATTAACTTGTAATTTAATCCTTACTGTGCATTGTTTACTTTTTTAGTCATTGTTTGATTTTTATAAAATTATAAAAACATTTGCAAAACCTCAGAAAGTTACCAAAAACATTTCAATCCTTAAAAGCCCAAATTATTTTTATCCTAATTTTTTGAATATTTTTAGCCTCAAAGAAAATTACCAAAATAGTGTTGTGTTGCTTTGTTTTCTTTTTTTACTGATTTTGTTTACTTATCAGAAATCATAAAACAAAATTTGCAAAATTAAAAACCACTAAAAACATTTTAGTGTGTTTCTAAAACTTGACTACTTCGTAGGTTTATTCATGCTCCTTGCATTCGACCCTGCTTGCTATACCATTAGCAAACCGCTTATATTTTGTGCTTGATTGTTTGATCTGTTTTGAGTGGTTTATTTTTCTAGATTAAGCCCAGCTTGTTGATTGGAGTCGCAACGACCTTGATATTTCTTGATTCTTAACCCCAATCGATAAGCTGCCTCATCAGAATGGTGCTGTTGTCGAGGAGCACAGCTTAGTAGCCAATTTTCTTTTACTTCTCTTTTATTATTTATTTGTCTCTATTTGATCTGACGCACCTTTGTTTTGATTTTTTGTGTGAGGAACCGCCCGAGGATGCTTCGGCTTTCTGTTGGAGTACCTGCATCTGAGGAGGAGCAGGGGAGCAGAAGAAGATAGTTATAATAGATAGAGTAGTTTCATTTTGTGCAGACTTATTATTATTGTAATGTTTTGACTTGGACACTCTTAGACTTAGACTCATAGGGGTCTATTTCGCTGAGTACAGGTGTACTCAGGGGACCTCACCGGATTTTTCGTGGTTTTGTTTTGAACGCCTTTTATTTTCTTTTGATTCTTGAAGATTTAGCCCATAGACTCAGGACTTTTGTTGATTGTGGCATAATTAGCTAAGGTCCCACACTTAATTACTCATTCTGTTCCTATTGAATGTAATTGGACCTAGCTAATAATCAATAAGAAAAAAAAATAATTTAATCGATTGAGAGGCTACACACCGCTAGAGGTTGTATACAATGCATGCAGGATCTATTGTGGCGGACACCGGTCGACCTCTAAGACCGAACTCAGGCCTCTCTCTTTCCGATTAGTTAGCTATATGATCTTCACGATCAGTAGAAGTTGCTCGTCTAAGGTCGATTTCTTCGTTGCATCATTTAGTTAGTTTACTTTCTATCTTTAATTTATGTGTGGATCACCCTGCATGTAGAGTACTGGAGTCAGGTACGCATTTCTATCTCTGCATGCATCATAGTGTTTGATCGTGCATCGGCTTTTTCGACTTCCTCCCCCTATTTTATTGGACTCAAAATAACCCAGGGAATCGAAAAATTCATTAGGCGTTGTTTTTATCAGAAAAATACATAAAAAGTGAAAACAAATAAAATTGGGACTACTAATGCAAACTAGACCCTAAAATATACCTCATCTAAAAATCTTTGTTTTGGGGAGAGCCACCCCCTCATTGGTTGATTTATCTGCAGCGAGAGAGTGACTCGCACACTAGATAGAGCCATACCTGAACTCCTTTTAGACTACTGGTCTTGTGGTTGGTTGTTCTCTAGTGAGGATTTTACCCGGTAGCTGGTAATCGGTCCGTGACTTCCTTAGCAGATTGGGCAGATCGGGTAGCCGGTAAACGGTCCGCACCCATGCTGGCTGGGAAAAACTAATTGTGGGATTGGGCCAGTCTCCTAGGAGCATCGGGTTCCCAACAACTTGCTTAATCGTTATGATATCTTGATTTTTCACCTAAATAAAAACATACAAGATTAACAGTCGATCTCTCACGGTCATCAGCTCGAGTGTTGAGTAAGTGAATTGAATTTGATTTCTGATCATGTTTGCATTTCAGATCTCATCGTCATAAATCCCTACATCACGATGATGGGAAGGAGGTCCCTTAGGCTGCCTTTGACAGTACCGCTTTCGAGCACTCCTTTCCATTCATCAGGGGCAGTTTTAGAGAGTTGAGACTCGCTCTCGGAACTTTAGTTCGCTACTACCCTGTTCTCCCTCGACCACCCTTCTTCTAGTCCTGAGGTGCTAGAGCAGAGGCCAGCACGGTTATACGTTCATTTGACGGCAACAGAGTTGGGGTCTTTTGCCTTTGTAGATACCTGAGAGATGGCCAACAGTGAGGGACACACCGATGAGCAGCTGCAGGGATCAATGCACGTACTTGTCCTGGCCACCATCAACAACACACTTTTAGCCTCCCTGGTGATGATGCAATGCCGAATTAGAGACTAGGGAGCATTCATGTCAGAGGTGCATCGAGAGCTGACGGAGATGAGAGCCGCCAGAGGAAAGATGCAGAGACCAGCCGGTGGAGAGATACCTATAGCTGGAGGAGGAGACAGACATCCAGATGATCAGCCCGAGCTGAGGCCACCACGCTCGATGAGGTAGTTGCACAACCCTATAGCAGCTCTCACCCACCATTGGATTCAGCTCTCGAAGATCCTAGGCGATTTTAAGCTTCACCCCAAGACTATTCAGCTTTTGCCCAAGTTCCATGGGCTAGCCACCGAGGAGCCGCACCTCCATCTTCAGGAGTTTGAGATGATTTGCAGTATTGTCCGTGATAGATTCATGGAAGAGTACACGCTCAAGATGATCGACTTCCCATTCTCATTAGTTGACAGAGCAGCCTATTGGCTGAAGCATTTGGGGAGGTATGTCACCACCTGGGAGCTACTCCGGACTGAGTACTTGAACAAGTACTATCCACTCGGCCGGACCAACATAGCTAGAGCTATGATCAACAACTTCACCATGATCCCAGATGAGCAGCTTCACGAGGCTTGGGATCGATTCAGAGAGCTCATTGACCGATGTCCACATCACGAGATATCCAAGCTCAACTTAGTCCAGAGCTTCTTTTATGGGCTGACACCGTAGCTACAGGGGTTTGTTAACGCCTCATGTGGAGGGTCCTATTTCGCAAAGGATGAGGACCAAGTCTGGGCCATCTACAAGGAGATGGCAGAGAACTACTCAGTGATGTCCTAGACTAGGATCTATACTCAGGGGAAGCCCCTCCCACAGCTCGTGTCCTATCATATGATAGCACGAGTTGTAGGTCCATCTACTTCATCAGCAGCAACAACAGCACATGCTGAGTCATCAGCCGTTGACATGGGGATCATCAGCAAGACTTTTGACCACATCGAGATCATAGAGAAGAAGCAGTGCCAGGGCCTCACGTAGATTGACCACTTGGCACAGACACTGAGTGACCTAAAGACTCAGATCATGTGTCTCCAGGAGGCACAGACGACTCCACAGCCTTGTCTCAGGTCACGGGCTGATCCCACTAGCAGCAGCTCCACCCAACCTTCTGCCACATACCGTCAGGTGCATCATATTCAGGCAGAGTTGGTCTAGCTGCTGCAGCACTACTCCTAGCTACCACCCTCTCAGGACACTCATATGGTGGTATATCAGCCGGATCAAGAACCCCTGGCAGTTCTTCCTCTTTCACCTTACGAGTAGGAGCCGTTGATGGAAGTCAACGGGATTTGGTACGACCAGTATCAGCAGTAGCCCAGGATCCGTTGTGATCATCCCGGATTCAGATGGTCTACCAGAGGCACCTCGTCCCAAAAGTAGCCTCCAGCTCAGGGCGGGCAGAGCAGCCAACAGCAGCAGCAACCCCATAACTCCTAATATCAGCATCAGCACCAGCAGGGTCCTCGTCCCTCATATCAGGGATAGCAATATAGGCAATAGCAACATCCTCACCAGCAGTACTCCAGCAAGGCAACCTCACTATTAGTAGACTAAACCTCATTTCTAGCGAGGCAACCCGTCCGGTTCTCATGGACCCATCTATGAGAACCCAGCCCTTGACGACCTCACTTGCCTACTTTCATATCAACATGCATCCTTCCGGTGAGAGATGGACGAGTTCCGGTAGGAGATGAGGGATATCATCAAAGGCAAGGTCGCCATACCCGCTCAGATCAAACCAAACCTGAACAACCTCAAAAGGAAGTTTGAGCAGGTACAGTTCACAGAGACTACCACTCTTAGTGATAAATTTGGGTGATATATCTTTGTATATGTTTGATGTTGACTTTATGACACTTAGGAGCAGTAGGATGCGAGCCGATGGTGCCTCGTCTGAGCGACGACCACATGGAAATTCTGGAACGCTAGACGAGGAGGATAGCGATGATGAGGCTGCTCGTAACGATGATGGTGGTGGCACTGAAGAAACCAAGGATGTATATCCAGCCGACGGTAATGAGGTCGTCATCATTCCAGATGCAGTCGATGGTATTGAAGCCACCATTCTTCCAGTTGCTGAGCCAGAGCGCGGTATTAGAATTGCGAAGACAGATGTTGTGGGTGGTGCTGACGCCGCCATTTCTACTTCAGATGTGTTACCTTCTATTGTATTTCAAGACAATTCTAGAAAAATCCAAAAAATGGAAAATAGAAAAGAACAAAAATATGGATAAAGGAAAGGTTTCTGCATCTTCTTCGACTCCATATGTGTTGCATGATGATGATTGTGCGGATTCTATTCCTTCATACACACATGAGCCTATTCCTGACCCTCATCTCTCCGGAGAGAGTCCATACATCCTTTCCCTCAAGTACTCCGCTTAGCGAAGGGGAATAAACTAGAAAACCCCAAAAAGAGACATCAGTTAGAGTTCAACGAACATATGGTAGATAGATTCCAGATTCAGCTGACTCTACAGGAGGCACTAGAGCACATCCCTCTCTTCCAGAAGAATTTGAGAGAGAAGACCACCATCCGTAGGAAGAGAAGAAACCACAATGCAGAGATCCATGTGCTGACTCGTACCACTTGCTTCGCCATTTGGAACCGATTACCAGCCATGAGGCCAGATGCAGGAGCACCATATGTCAGATGCCACATCCATGAGTAGCAGTTCGAACGGGCTATCTAATATTACAAGTTACCTTACATAGGTTATATACAGATATATTCATCTATATATTTTAATAATTTATTTTTATTTTGTACATTTTATTTTATTAATTTTGTTTATTATTTTATATGTTTGTAACTTATTTTTATATACTTAAATATATTTTTATTTTATTTTTCTGAAGTATTTTGTATAATTAAATAAATAGATGTATTAAGTATATAGGTATATTTATAGGTATTATACATATGTATTGTATAAAAGTATTTTATTTTGTGTTTTCTTTAATGTTTATTCATGTTTTAATATACACATATATTGTAAATAATATTTACAAAATTATAAAAATATGAAATTACAAAAATAAAGAATAATAAATAAAATTAATATTTTAATCTGTATAGCTATACAATAGGTGTCCAAAACCTAACTTTCAAATCGTAACTCAGAAAAATATGAAACCACATTCATTAAATAGCTTATTGAAAATTATATACAATTAAAGGTGATTTTGACATGTTTCAAGTTTTTATTTGGGAGATACATGTCTGGGAAGTTGAGATTCTGGAATTTTATTTAGATCATAACTTTTTATCAGTACATTATTTTTGTGTGAAATCAATTTTGTATTTTTCTATATTTAATTATCTACAACTTTCATGTACAAAGTTTTTTTATTTGAATTATAAAAAGTGGAACAAAAAATAAATAAAGAATGAATTAAAATAAAAGGAATTTTTATTGGTATCTGGCCCTTATCTCCACTACTTTATTCCTTATCGAGCTACATCGAGATGCTTAGGTCTCAAGATTTCGAGTCATAAAATATTTTCAATATTTTATTCTTTTTCTTTTATTTTCTTTATTATATTATTTTGGCTTTAAAAATAATATTTTAAACAATACTTACACGCACATGCATAAATGCTAAAATGCGGGAATTAGGGGTATTTACATGCATTTACTAGGGTTTTTGAGGCCAAAATGATAGGATAAAGATGATGAAATTGAGGTTCATCATCTATTTAGGCTCATCAAGATGACATGTGAACATAGCCTAGTAGACTCATAGAATTAAGTCACTACTGGACCTGAAAAGTCTTAACCCAAAATCCTATAAGGTTCCTTAGTAGTTAGGTGGATTAAGGTCTTAACCAAGCTCCGTTATCCAATTTAATTCCAGACTAGTTTAAATGTCAACTATGATTCAGAATAATATAAAAATAAATATGTACAAAACTCTTTTTTGTGTAATTTTTCAAAATATGCAAAATTTTATGAAAAATGTTTGAATGCAAGGAAGAGGATGTTTTGCAAACTATTTACAAACATTTACAAACAAAATTTTTGTAAAATTTTCCATTTCAAACATTTTTCAAAATTTTTGTACTATATACATAATTTTGATACAAAAATATTTACAAAAGTTTTACACATGAAACATTTTTACAAACCTTTGTACAAAAATAATTTTTATAAAAAACTATTTACAAACATGTATGTACAAGAAAGAATTTTATATGCAAGAAAAATTTTAAAATTTTGTGATTTTTAATTTGTGATTTTTAGCCATTTTATCTATTAACACACTCACATAAAGTACGAGTTATGGCTAAAGTATATATACAATATATACGACACCCCCTATACTTAGCTCAAATTATGTCCTTAGAGTGATCAAAGAGCGACGAAAGGAAGACATAACTCGTGCTGAGTATTGGGAAGTGAAAAGAAGGCTATACTACAACGGCGTATAAAAGAATGCAACGAATAGAAGTCGGTCATCCCCCCATACTTAGGATCAAGTAATCCTAAGTATAGAAGTCTATACACAAGGGGAAAACCGACGGTTTGAATGTACAGGGTCTACCTCCCTATAATTAGGGTAAAGTATCCCTACGTATAGGCAACAAAACAGGGGTAAACAGAATAAAATAGGTAATCACAAGTCTGGCACCCCCCATACTTAGGGAAAAGTACACCCTAAGTATATCATAATCAAAAGATGAAGATGGGGTGTTTAGATAAAAGAATGTGTGATATGGACAACTGGATCTATACAGCTGTGGAGGAGAAGTGATAATCAGGCATGAGATGCAAATGATGTGAGTCAAAGATCACATCTCATGCAGAATAAATAGGAGAAACGTCAACGATCAGTGGATCATGATCTAGATATGGCTTCAGACGCAGACCGTTAACTCAAAAGGTGGATTCATATGATATTTCAAATATATCAATACTTCCGTTGTTGTGCACCTTTCGGACCAAGTATGGTCCCTTCCATTTGCTCTGCAACTTCCCTAGAAATAATCTCAACCTAGCATCAAATAGACATACTCTCTGGCTCAGCTCAAACTGCTTATGGCTGATATGAGAATCATGCCATATCTTCATTCTCTCCTTATATTGTAGGCTACTTGAAAAGGTCGTGTCTCTAAGCTCCTCCAGGGATGCCAACTCTACTTTCCTCTGATCTCCTATACCCTTTGGATCCAATAATAACTCAGTGACTGACCATAGTGACTTGTGATTGATCTCCACAAGTAAATGACATGACTTGCCATAAACGAGATGAAAGGGAGATGTACCCAAAGGTGTCTTGAAGGAAGTTAGATAGGCCCACAGGACCAAGTCCAAAAGCTGTGACCAATCCTTTCGGTATGGGCAGACGACCTTCTGCAATATCGTCTTGATCTTCCTATTCGATATTTCAGCAAGACCATTGGTCTGAGGGTGATATGGAGTGGCAACTCGATGGTCTATGCTGAACTCATTAGCAAGGACCCTTACCTTATCATTGATAAAGTGAGTCCCCCCGTCAGATATCAATACTCTAGGAACCCCGAATCGTGAAATGATATTCATCCTCAAAAATATGCAAATAGTCTTAGCATCTGCGGTTCCGGCAGGGATGGCATCAATAAAACGACTCACATAATCCACAACAAGCAGAATATACTCAAATCCCTAACTCTTAGGGAATAAACCCATGAAATCGATGCCCCATGCGTCAAAACCTCATAGAAGTGAATGGGATGCATTAGCATCATATCACGATATACACAGGTGCCCATCCTCTGACAGTCAGTACACCTCTTCCTGAATTCATCAGAATCCTTGAAGAGGGTAGGCCACCATAGGCCATATTGGAGCACTTTCTGTGTTGTCCTTCTCCCAAAATGATGTCCTCCTACCTTAAGCTTGTGGAAATATGTGAGGACGCTATGGTGCTCCTCCTAAGGAATACTCTGATGTCAGACGTTATCCCCTCCTTCATGATAAAGGATGGGATCCTCCCAATGGTACTAATTGGCCTTCGCAAGGAAAGTCTCAAGTCGTTGTCTGGGCAAACCTTGTGGAACTTTCTTAGTGACAAGATAGTTCACAATGTCGACGTACCATGGGAGCGAGGCGATAGCAAGGATCGCCTCATCGGGGAAGGTCTCTGTAATAGGTGCCATCTGCTCTGAATCCTCAAGGTTCTCTAATCAGGAGAGATGATCCGCCACCACATTCTTGAATCCAGGCGTATCCTTAATCTCAATGTCAAGCTCCTGGAGTAGAAGGATCCATATGGTCAATCTGGCTTTGGCATCCTTCTTTGCCATGAGGTATCGGATGGTGGTGGATCTGTAAAAATAGTCACACATGATCCAACAATATAAGATCTAAACTTATCCAAAGCAAAGATTAATGCTAGCATCTCCTTCTCTGTAACAATCTAATTCCATTGAGTGGTATCCAAAGTCCAGCTAGCATAGTGAATGGAAAACGACAATTCATCCCTCCTCTGTCCTAGCACAACCCCTATGGAAAAATTAGAAGCATCCGCCATGATCTCGAATGTGAGAGACTATTCGGGTGGCTGAAGGACAGGAGCCTCAACAACTAATCCCTTGAGAGTCTCGAATGATGCTAGACACTTATCATCTATAATGAACTTGGTGTCTTTCATTAGCAGATCAATACGGTTGAGCAATACGACTAAAATCCTGAATGAATTGTCGGTAGAAACTTGCATACCCTAGAAAAGACCGTAACTGCCGCAAGTTGGATGGTGGATTGAGTTTTCTGATGATGTACACCTTAAACAGATCAACCTCCATGTCCCTATTAGAGATGATATGGCCAAGCACCATCTCCTGAGTTACTATGAAGTGACTCTTATCCCAAGATAATACGAGATGGACCTCAATACAACACTAAAGTACGTGATCTAGGTAGTCAAGACAAACATCGAACCTGTCACTGTAGACCGAAAAGTCATCCATGAAGACCTCTAAACAGTCACCTACCATGTCCGAGAAGATGGACAACATGTACCTTTGGAATGTAGCCAAGGTATTAGATAAACCAAAGGGCATCCTTCTGAAAGCATATATCCTGAACGGACAGGTGAATATCATTTTCTCCTGGTCTTCGAGCACTATGGCCACCTAGTTATAACCAGAGTACCCATCAAGAAAGCAGTAATGACTCTTCCCAGGTAGCCTATCGATGATCTGATCAATAAATGGTAGTGGGAAATGATCCTTCTTGGTGGCCTGATTCAATCGTCTGTAGTCCACACAGACCCTCCAAGAAGTGGGTACACGGGTAGTTATCTCCAGTCTAGACTCGCTCATAACTGTAGTGATGCACGTCTTCTTCGGCACCACATGTAATGGACTAACCCACTTGGAGTCGTAGATTGGGTAGATAAAATCAACGCTCCACCATTTTGATATATCCTTCATGACCACATCTTGAAGATCCGGGTTTAGTCGTCGTTGAACTCACGCGATGGCCTGGCATCCTCTTCGAGGTAAATATGGTGGGATCACATGGTCAGACTTATCCCATGGAGATCAGATACGCTCCATCCAATCGCCTTGTAATTTCTGTAAAGAACCTCCATTAGACGAGATTCTTGATCTCCAGTCAAATCCGTTGAGATGATGACTGGGAACACTCTAGCTTACTGTAAGGAAACTGTACTTCATCGACTGCGATAAGGTCTTCAACTCGGGACAACTGGGAGTTGGCAAATCTGGCTTCTGAAAAGTCTAAGTGAAGGCAACCAGATCTGTATGGGAGAACTCTCATAGTATGTGAATATCTTACGAGGACGGCCCTACTGGTGTATCTGTAATCTACGCTGGCTCACTCTCAACCCTAGTTGCCAGCTTTGAAGGAATCGGACAAGGCAAATAGTCATCAAAATCATCCCAATCAATGTCTGAGTCCGAGAGATCTGGATAGAAGAACATGAAACAAAATCTGCTTCACCATCCGTCCCACAACTGTCAACCTCGAATGTGTCCGGTACCAATAGTGTGCTCTCCGAGCTCTCATCTGCCATACTCTGCAAATCCTCTATGCCTGAAGGCGTATAAGGGCTCGTGCTGCAGGGTCTGGCCATACGTCTTTATCATCATATAGATGAATAAACTTGTATATAACCTATATGAGGTAACTTGTAATATCAGATAATCCGATCGAATCGCTGCTCATGGAAGTGGCATCTAACATATGGAGCTCCTGCATCTGGCCTCTTGGCTGGTAATCGGTTCAGAATGGCGAAGCAGGTGGCACGAGTCAGCACATGGATCTCTGCATTGTGGTTTCTTCTCTTCCTACGGATGGTGGTCTTCTCTCTCAAATTCTTCTGGAAGAGAGGGATGTGCTCTAGTGCCTCCTGTAGAGTCAGCTGAATCAGGAATCTATCTATCATCTGTTGGTTGAACTCTAACTGATGTCTCTTTTTGGGGTTTTTTAGTTTATTCCCCTTCGCTAAGCGGAGTGCTTGAGGGAAGGGATGTATGGACTCTCTCCAGAGAGGTGAGGTTCAGGAATAGGCTCCTATGTGTATGAAGGAATAGAATCCATACAATCATCATCATGCAACACATATGGAGTCGAAGAAGATGCAGAAATCTTTCCTGTATTCATACTTTTGTTCTTTTCTATTTTTCCATTTTTTGGCTTTTTCTATAATTCTCTTAAAATACAATAGAAGGTAACACATCTGAAGTATAAATGGTGGCGTCCGCACCACCCACAACATCTGTCTTCACGGTGCTAATACCGTGCTCTGGCTCAACAACTGGAAGAATGGTGGCTTCAATACCATCGACTGCATTAGGAATCACGACGACCTCATTACCATCGGCTCGATCTACATCCTTGGTTTCTTCAGTGCCACCATCATCATCGTCATGAGCGGCCGCAACATCGCTATCCTCCTCGTTTGGCTCTCCGGAATCTCCATGTGGTCGTCGCTCAGACGAGGCACCATCGGCTGGCATCCTAACTGCTCCTAATTGTCACAAAGTCAACATCAAACATATACGAAGATATATCACCCAAAGTATCACTAGGAGTGGTAGTCTCTATGAACTGTACCTGCTCAGACTTCCTCTTGAGGTTGTTCAGGCTTGGTTTGATCTGAGCGGGTATGGCGGCCTTACCTTTGATGATATCTCCCATCTCCTGACGGAACTCATCCATTTCTCACCGGAAGGATGCCTGTTAATATGAAAGTAGGCAAGCGAGGTCGTCAAGGGCTGGGTTTTCATAGATGGGTCCATGAGAACCAGACGGGTTGCCTCGTTGGAAAATGAGGCTGAGTCTACTAACAGCCTCAAAAAAATAAATAAAAATCATAATAAAATAATTTACAAAAATAATAAACATTTTTCATTTAATAATCTAAAATTAATAAAATCTTTTATTATTTTTAAACGAATTAAAATAAAACTTTTGCCAAGGAATTTTCTGGTTGGTCCACGTGGACCAACCAGAAGCCTCCGTTGGTTGACCTCGGTCAACTCTCTGACCGAGGTCTAGCCTGTGTCAGAACTGCATTTTTGGTCAACTTCAACCTTTTTTCGAGGCCGTTCGTTTCATTTTTTCGCCTTGGTCCCTCTTTGACTTTTGTGCTCGTTCATTGCTCTTACATGCCCAAGTCTCTCCTAGGGTTGTGGACCATTGATTTGATCGATCTCCCTCGATCTTTGGAGCACCAGAGCACTTTGTCAAACTGTTCAAATACACAACCCGATCTTCTCTCTCGATTTTGAACAGTCTTTGACCTATTTCTTCTCCACCTTTCATGCGCATCGGAGAAGGGAGGTGACAACTTCCAGTTCCAGCCGTCAGGAGGATTGAGGAAGCAGCTTAGGGGTCATTCCAACCACCTTCGGTGAGCCTAGCCATTGAGGTTTCACCTCAGGTGATCCCACATTCGAGTCTCCTTATTTTCACTATTTTCTTTGCGTTTTTTGTTTACCATAGACGTAGGAGTAGATCCCCCTCTTCCTTTTTGCGGTTCACCCATCGAATCACCTCGCTGCACCCTCATCGGAGCTGAGCTCCGGCAAGCTCCCATTTACGCCATCTACGCCCTTTCCACCCCGCTGCGGGGTTGAGGCAGTTTGCCCTCGACCTCTTCACCCTCTTTTTGCAGGTCTCGCGCAACAGAAGAGCCTAGGGCTCATTTTGGTCACTCGTCGAGGTTCCTGGAGCCCCCTAGCTCCACTGCTATCTCGAGCGAGCTCCGACCATCGCCGGAGGATTTTGGAGCCACCAACACCAAGAGAAATACGCCAAGAGCAGTCCCGGCTACTTTTGAGATCAAAGGGAAGCTGGAGGACGGAGATCGAGGGCGGGGAAGGTCGCTTCGCCGGCAGCTCTTCCCTGTTCTTCCTCCTAGGTCCCCCGTCGTTAAATCAAGGTTGGATCGCCCAGGAGTACAACAACCGTCTGATCGAGTCCCCCGCCAGCCGTCGGATCATCAAGGAGCTTCTAATCCTGGCTGTGGAATTCGAATCGTCATCGACCGTTGGATCTTTGACACGTGGCAAGTGAAGGAAAACTCGTCGTCGGATCTGCCTAGCTTGGATATTTTGCATATTCACCCCATGCCCTTTTTGTATTTAACATTCAGCACGCAAACTTTCATCTGAAGTTTATTATCTTTGTGAAATTTGCAAAAACACCCTTGTACTTGTTATTAATCGTGCTTCAGTCTCTGTCCACGTCACCTCACGTGACTCGTGCACGTGGGGTCGGGGTATTTTGCGCAGGAGCCCTCGCGGTTTGTACTATTTCTGTTAAGTCCAGAAACTATTTTATAACATTGTAATATGTGTGGTAACTTTGCAAGTAAGCCCTTATGATTTAAATAATTACAGAAAGGTCCCTGCTAGGTCACGTGTTGCGTGCACGTGACGTTGAAAATTTTGCACAATTAACCCTATAGTTTTGGCTTTAATATTTAGTCCACAAATTTTTATTGCATTGTATATTTTCTGGACAAATTACACTTTGGCCCTTGTAGTTATGGATATTTACAAATATACCCATGCTAGTAGTGTAATTTCTTTTTGTTTCTAGTATTTGTTTCAAAACCCTAAAAATCCAAAAATTACATTAGCTTCATGTTTCATTGACCTATCATGCCATATTTTTATTTTGCATTTTGTTGCATTTTATATTTATAAAAATTCAAAACACATATTTTTATCTCAGTTGGCATTAGAAAATACCTAAAAATATAAAAACTCTTTGAAAAATTCTCAAAAAATATATTTTGCTTATTTAAGTGTGTTTTATGATTAACCCAAAAATAACTAAAAAATACAAAAGAAAACTTATAAAAATAATAAAACCCCAAAAATCTCTATTAAATCATTAAAAACTCATAAAAATAAAAAAAATATAGTTTATGTTTCCTAATTTTCTCTAGTTTATTCTATTTATTTTAAATCTAATTTGTAGAATTTTGCTTCTTGTTTGATATTTTTCATCTCCATTTTAATTTCAGTCATTTACATAATTCACTGTTTTCAGTATTTTTGACAGTAAAAATACCAAAAAATTAGCAAAAATATAGAAAAATCACAAAAAATACTATAAAAAATATAAAAAGCCTAAAAATATTTTATTCCCTGTACTTAAACTATTTTTACTTATTTTTATAAATATATTAGCTCTTTTTTCTTTATTATATATATATATATATCTTATTTTATAGAAAAAGAAAATATCAAAAAATATAAAATATAAAAAGAAAAAATAAAATCAGAAAATTAAAAATCAAAATGTAAAAACATAAAATCAAAAATTAAATAAAAAAATATAACATTAAAAAAACCACAAAAATAGCATTCATAGACAAAACATCACATTCATTCTTGAGCATTGATTTTTCCCGAACTGTCCGGCTTGTTCCATATGTTCGACCTCTACATACTTTCTCCTATACACATATTTCGTCTAGAGTTATAATAAATTTTAACTTCGCATCTTGCTTGTCATTATTTGATCATCTATTGTGGGTTAATTGTTGACTAATTGGGGTTTCATGAGTGGTCGCCACAACGACTTTGTCTCTGCCTTGTGTGAGACATATTTTGACCCTCGCAAGATCCCGGTTATCAATAGAACACTTAACAACACACACATGACTCTCAGAGACAATGGATTTACTTGGACCAACACCTTACACATAGCTCCACACAGATGACGTGGTGAGGAGGCAGAATTCCTTGGCTTGGGGTAGCATATGAGGGTAGTACTTCTAGGTGGAACCTCTCGCCTTCCTTTAGGGAGGGATGTGCACCTCAACCTGGTCTAGTAGCATTGAGGTCTAAAGATAGGAGTTGTGGGTTGCAATAATGCTTCAAAAGAGGGATAGTCTACTGGCTCAAGAGGAAAAAGTCCTTATGTACATGATGCACCATGTAAATATGTTGTAAATATGCACATCAAAAAAATGTGTGCAAAAGTATGAAAAACTCCAAAAAAGTGTATAGGCCTGACTGAAAATAAAATACATGCTGAAGTGTATATATTGAATAAGCAAAGCTTATGTGTTCTACCTTCTCATCTCATGGAAGCTTGCAGCAGGAGACTTAGCTACACTGGTTAGGCTCCCAGGGATACGTGGCTACACTGGTCACGATCCATTCTCTTCTTTCCCCTCTTCTTGAGCTGGTTGAACTAGAACTTAGAAGGGAATACCCTGCTCCTCGAGGAAAGAGTTGTTCGACTAGGGAATTAGAGTTACCTTGTCGAGGGAGGCTTTTGCTTTGTCATTTCTGAGGTGGGGAGCTACATATCACTTACATAGTACAAGGAAAGGTGCATAGTCATTAGAGTTTGCGTATGTAGACTTGTTCTGATCTAGTTTATTGAGGAATGTTGGCAATAGCCAAAGGTATGACTGAGCTCCATACTTTAACTTAATGAAGATAAGTTTAATAATCAACCTTGATTTTTTTTCTTTTCCTTCTCTTGTTTCACTTCTTTTTCAAATAAGTGTTTGCTAAGGGACTAGCAAAGGTAAAGTATAGGGGGTGATGAATCCCTGCTTCTCATTCTTTATTCTTTTATTTTAGCTCTTTTTCTTGGCAAAACATCATGTGAATATATGTGAATACAATAACTTAACAAATTGCATGCTTGTGTTAATATTACATAATTAGCATGTTTTGTGCAAAAATAAAAGAATAAAGGAAAAGAAAAAGAATGATGTATTTAGAATAAATACAGAGTGACCCAAACCCCAAGAGAAGGTCAACCCTTGACATGATCGCAAAATAAAATAAGTAGAGAGAGATAGGGCTCACTATGTATTATATATATTACCTATATTTATACACATTATTTATATAATTATTTTTGACAAAATAAAATTAAATTAATATTTTTCCCTTTGTATATAATACTAGAAATAATATAAAAATAAAACAAAAATCAGAAAAATAAAATAAAAATAAAAATAAAATCCTTTATCCCTTGTACAAAACACACTTGTATATATTACATCCATCATTTATTACATACCTTTAAATAATATTTAAAATTAAATAAAAATTTGTTTATATTTCTAGAATTATGTTATAAATAAATAAAATACAAAATAAAGGTAGTTGTGTAATATAATAAAATAAAAATACTTGTACAGAATACATATGTATATTATACCTATATAATACTATATAGTGAATATACATTAATTTATTTTTCATAAAAATAATTAAAAATAATAGAAAATTACTTTTAAAAAATAATAAACATTTCTTATTTTATATACTTTTTATTTTAATTTCATTTGCTATTTTTTATTTTGTTTTTATATTCTGATTTTCTGATTGGTCTAGAGGGCTTCGTTGACTCCAGTCAACGCCTTCTTCAAGACTGGGTCGAGTTGAAGACCTCTCGCCGGAGTCATTTCTCCACATTTTCACACCCGAACTCGATAACATCTTGCCCTGATTCTTCGCCCGAGCCTCCTCCTAGGATATATGATCCTCGCGGATCCCTAGGAAGGCACAGATCTTCCTAGGGTTGCACGCTCTTGCTCTATCTTTCCAGGCCCCTAGAGCATCATATATAATCTTCTCTTCCGCCTCCAAGCATAGTAGCTCGTCCTTCGTGCACCATTCCTTCCCTAGCCACCTTTAGTGAAGTGACAACCACTCAAGGCACCGCTCAGGATTGTTGAAAAGCACCTGGAGACTTGTAGCTCGCGACGTGGCCGGAGCTCCGCTGCGTGAAGCCTCTCGATCAGCTGCAGCTTGGTTGAGGCCAAGATCCGACCGCCCACCTTCACCTGACCTTGTTGAGCACCTTAGTAGCTTTAGGTACTGCTCATAACCATTGCATTTCTCATTTCAATTCATCTTTTCATTCCATCTCCGTCGACGTTCACTTGTTCCGACCAACTGATCGGAGCCCCGTTCCCTACATCTACCTGCTCCGATCTATGGTACATCTCACTCTGCACCCTCTCATGTAACCCAATCATCTTGAGACTTGACCATCGGTCAAGATTAGGCTCAGACCTCCTTCTCACGCCTTTGTTAGAGGTCGATCACCATCCATCGCCGCTTCCCTTACCCTTTGAAGCAATAACCAGGGCCGGACCTTCTCTTCCCCTTGCAGGTCTGCAAGCATACCTGGAGATCACTTTAGAGCCTCTGTTTCTAAGGCGGAGTAGCTCCAGGAGGAGCATCCACTGCCGTACCAATCTGACCGCGAGGGGTGTAAACGGACCGAACCTGAGCGAACCTATATTTTTTAGGTTCGGTTCATTTATTTAATCGAGCCTAAACTCGTGTTCAGGTTCGATTCGTTTATTTTCGAACCGAATCCAATTCGAATCTCTTTTTAAATGAATCGAACTTAAGCGAATATCGAACTTAAGAATTCTCTAATAAGAGGGAGTAAAAAGAAGAGAAATGGATATATATATATGTATGTATTTACAGTTAGAATAAATATTCATTTAATTTTTTCTTTATCTAACTCATCTTCATCTATTGAAAAAATTAGATTAATAAGGATTCATCTCTTTGAAAAAAGTATAATTACCATATATTTTATATCTATTCAGACGGGGATAAGGAATAAGAATAATGCGGAGATATTTGATAAGTAATGTTTGTACTTGTTCTGTTGATTTGAAGATAAAGAAGGGAAAAGTACTAGACCATAGATGATAGCTGTTGTAAACACGATGTGACTATTTATTTTTGGATAGTTTATACCGAAACAAAACCTAGTTATCCCGTAAATATCTAGTTATCTCTAGACAAAATTCACTTACCTTGGGATAAAAATCACTCATCTCAAAAAAAGTCCACTTCTACGGATAAGGATTTGTAAATATGTATATATGTATGTTTATCGAACTTTTAGCGAATCGAACCTGAGCGAACCTATGATTTTTAAGTTCGGTTCGTTTATTAATCGAGCCTAAACTTGTGTCCAGGTTCGGTTCGTTTATTTCCGAATCGAATCTGAATCAAACTTTTAGCGAGCCGAACCTGAGCGAATATCGAACTTGAGAATTTTCTTACACCCCTACTGACCGTTGACACCTCCATCAGAGCCATCCATCGGAAGCAGAGCACCCTCGTGACACTGCGGGACCCTTTGGTGACCTCATCGGAGTAGTGGATCACCCCCAATGCTCGATCGAAGGTCTCCCAAGGGGATGTTCTTCCAGACCCTCCTTAAGCGGTTGTGATGATTGTGTCTCTACCAGACTCCATCACATCCGTCCGATAAAGCAACTTTTGGGGCCATTAGATCAGACCCTCTTGAGGATCTAACACGTATGTACCCGACAAATCAGATCTATCAGATCTGCTTTGTAGAGGTGATCAGCATCGTCAATGGTCCCCCACGCTACGCATGTGCCCCAAGGGGTATATTTCCATCTTATCCTTACATGTCTCTCTATTTCGCTTTAGTCCCTTAAACAAATATTGTAGTTAAGTACTTTTGCAATCTAGACCTTGTATTTTTGAATATTTGCAAATCGGTCCCATCGAGTCTGTATTATGTGCGTCCCCACGTTGTTTACTGGGTTATTTGCATATTTTCCTTGAACTTTCTACCGATTATTGAATGCATGTTATGTTTTAAGAATTACATTTATACCCCTGTGAGCCTAGATCACGTGTTATGCATGTGTTGTTGGGGTTAATTGCAGATAAGGCCCTGTGTTCTCTTAAGTTGTTATTGTTTGGCTCAGAGATTTATTTTAATTACAAACTGGTCCCCGTAAACTGTGCTTATTTACTTCTTGTATTTTGTACTTATAAATAGCAAATTAATCCTAAAAATTATTTAAAAATTACACCAACTCTTGTTGACGTGTTGTACTTAGTGTAATTTTTGTGGGTTAATTTCTTTTCATTTAGTATTTTTTTGGAAAATCAAAAACCTATAAAAAGTGTCTTATCTATTTTTGAAAATCCATAAAAGTTTGAAAATTATCTTAAAAAATTCCAAAAAAACCTTTTAGTGTCTTCTTGTGTATTTAGCTACAATTGTAATTTTGATTGAAAATTCCCTATAAAAACCCTAAAAATGTAAAAACACCTAAAATCTTATAAAAATCACATAAAATCCTACAAAAATCCAAAAATCCTTATTTCAGTTCATGATTGTAGGTTTTTCTCCACATTTTCTCATAAAATTGTTATCCATGATTTCAGGGCATTTTAGTTATATTTAAATTGTAATTTAATCCTAGCTGTTCATTGTTTACATTTTAATCATTGTTTGATTTTTATAAAATTATAAAAACATTTGCGAAACCTAGAAAATTACTAAAAACATTTCAAAACCTTAAAAACCCAAAAATATTTTTATCCTAATTTTCTGAATATTTTTTGCCTCAAGGAAAATTACCAAAATACTGTTGTGTTGCTTTGTTTTCTTTTTTATTGATTTTGTTTACTTATTAGAAATAATAATTTTTTTTGTAAAATAAAAAACCACTAAAAAACATTTTACTTTATTTTTGAGACTTGACTACTTCGTAGGTTTACTCGTGCTCCTTGTGTTCGACCCTGGTTGTTATACCGGGTAAAATAAATAGTGAACCGCTTACATTTTGTGCTTGATTGTTTGATCTGTTTTGAGTGGTTGATTTTTCTCTATTGAACCTGACTTGGAGTTGCAATGACCTTGATATTTCTTATTACTTAACCCTAGTCGATAAGTCGCCTCATCAGGAGCATATAAGAGTATTCTACCACCTTTATTTCTGTATTTTTTTTATTTTTCCAAAATGAAATCTGAGGAGTTTTTACTTAGAATAATAAGTAGAAATATGTGTTAAATTTTGTTTAAAACAGGTGATCTTAACACTTCCATCTAAAGGGTATCAATTTCAACAATTATGAGATCGTTAAAATTTGACAGTCTTGATGGAGGGGATAGAAGTCTCAATAAGTCAAATTTTGAATAACACCACGATGACATATTGTGATTAAATTCCACTAGGTTTCATATTGAAAAGTAAAAAAATACAGGGAAAAAGGGTGCGAGCATGTAAGTTATATGCTCCAAAGGAGCATTCTCTTTTTTCCCTATATATATATATATATGCATGTATCTATGTGTGATGTATGTATGTATGGATGGATGGATGCATGCATGCTTGCATGTATGGGTTCGGGGAGTCTACACCCATGTGAATGTAACTCTCCTACACCCTCCCTCTTTTCCCTTAATTTTTTGATTTTTTGAAACGAATCCTTAAGGGATTTACTTAGAATATTAAGCGGAATATGTGTTTTAAATTTCATGTAAAATAGGTATTCCTAGAATGTCCATCAGAATTGATCGATTTCCGCAAATATGAGACCAATAAAATTTGACTGTCTTGATGGAAAAGTTAGAAATCTCAAAATGAATTAAATTTTGAGTGATGTGACAATGATATATTCTGTTCACAATCCCAAATGATTCAATTCAAAAAAAATCAAAAAATATAATGAAAAAGGAGTGGGCGTAGGAAAGTTACATACACATGGGTTTAGGCTCTCTTTTCCCAATATATAAATGAACAAGAATTTTCTTTCACCCAAAAGTTTATTAAAAATAAAATAAAACATATTATAACACCATTAAAATGAAAAACAAAATAAATAGTTCATGTTATAAAAAGAAAGAATTGGGAGAAGGACATCAAATTCCATTATTTGTATTTAATAAAACTGTCTATTGAAAATGAAAAAAATTAATAATACTCGATAATATGCAATAGTAAAAAAGAGAGGTTCGATATGTTTTTGAAATCCTATGCAGTAAGTAATCTATTATCTTCACCGATGAAGATAACTTTGACTATTGTTGTCAAGCTCTATTATGGACATTTGATTATATTCTTCATAATGCACTCTTATTTATCTCTTCTATCTCTGAGCTCAGATTACATTATATGTACACACACGCACACATACATACCCATAAAAAGGGATGATCTTGTGAGAGCCAAAATCTGTGAGAGCTTGAGAGCAGTGAATCTAGACCGCTAGATTCTGCTCTTCTCTCTCCTCCTGCAATCAACGAGGTGAGAGATGACAGAATCTAGAGGTCCAAAATCATTCCTCTCATGCTCTCACAGTTTTTGGCTCTCACAAGGTCAACCATCTATATATACATATATATAGAGGGTTGATCCTGTGAGAGCCAAAATTGTGAGAGCATGAGAGTAATGATTCTGGACCACTAGATTCTATCACCTCTCTCTTTAGTGATTGCAAGAGGGAAGAGAGAAAAGCAGCATCTAATGGTCTAGATTCACTGCTCTCAAGCTCTCATAGATTTTGTCTCTCACATGATCAACCCTCATATATGTAGGGATGATCCTATAAGAGACAAAATCTGTGAGAGAATGAGAGCAGTAATTCTAGACCACTAAATTCTGTCATCTCTCTCTTCATTGATTGCAAAAGGAGAGAGAAGAGCAGAAACTAGTGATCCAGATTTACAGCTCTCACGCTCTCACAGATTTTGGCTCTTATAGGATCAGCCCTATATGTGTATGTGTGTGTGTGTGTGTTCTCACACGATCAACCCCATATATATATATATATATATATAATCTTGTGAGAGCATAAGAGTAGTGAATCTGGACCATTAGATTCTGCTCTTCTCTCTCCTCCTACAATTAATGAGGAGAGAGATGACATAATCTAGTAGTCCAGAATCATCCCTCTTATGCTCTCACAGATCCCTCATATATATACATATATACACGTAGAGAGAGAGGACTGATCCTATGAGATGAGATTTTGTGAGATGGTGAGATGGGAAATTCTAGACCACTAGTTTCAACTAGGAGAGAGAAGACAGAATCTAGTGGTCTAGAATTTCTCATCTCACCATCTCACAAAAATCCCATCTCACAGGATCGACCCTCTCTCTCTCTCTCTCTCTCTCTCTCTATATATATATATATATATATATGAGTGTTGATCTTGTGAGAGCCAAAAACTGTAAGAGCATGAGATCAGTGAACCTGGGTCATTAGATTATGCTCTTCTCTCTCCTCCTGCAATCAGTGAGGAGAGAGATGACAGAATGTAATGGTCTAGAATCATTGCTCTCATGCTCACACAGATTTTGGTTTTCACATGATCAACCATATATATATATATATATATATATGAGGAGTAATCCTGTGGGAGCAAAAACTGTGAGAGCATGGGAGCGTTGATTCTGAACCACACGATTCAACCATGAGAGAGAAGACTAGGAGAGAGAAGACATATTCTAGTGGTCCAGAATCACTGCTCTCATGCTCTCACAGGTTTTGCCTCTCACTGGATCAACCCTCATATATATAGGGTTTTAATCAGTTGTGCCCTCTGAGATATTGCAATTTCAGTTATTCCCCTCCCTTTTTTAGGAATATCAGTTGTGCCCCTCAAATTAGTTGCCATCCATCTCCAAGGAAAACAGACGTTAACTTTGATGATACAACGAGAATTAGTTTTATAAAATGGACCGAGATGTCCAACCTTTCTTCTTCCTCCTCCTCCCCTATCCTCTTCCTCCCCTTCTCTTTCTTCTCCCAGCCACCTGCTCCTCGACTGGCTCCTCTCGACCGCCCTCAGCCCTTCCCTCCGGCCCCATGCCTCCACCTTTGCCCCCGAGCTCCTCCCCCTCTGCCCCAACGCCTCCCTCTGCCCCAAGTAAACACCCCACACACCCGCGCCTCCCCCTCTCCGCACGAGCTTGTCCCTCCGCCCTAAGCTCCTCCCCGGACCTCGTGCCTCCGCCTCCGCTCCTCCACGGCCCCTCTGCCTCAAGCTCCTCCTCCGCCCCTGCTCCTCCACGCCCCCTCCGCTCCAGCTCCTCCCCAGCCTGCCCCGAGCTCCTCCCCATCACCCCTGCTTCCTCTACTTCACACCTCCCCTTCCGTCCTCCCTCTGCCCTTGCACCACCCCCTTTTCCCAAGCTCCTCCCCAGCCCGCCCCGAGCTCCTCCCCATCACCCCTGCTTCCTCCACTTCGTACCTCCCCTTCTTCCCTCCCTCTACCCACTTGGAAGTAGACCGAGACCACATAGAGGGAGCTGAGCACGTACATGGCGATCTTTAACCAGTAATAGCCCAAATCCCTGGACATGTTAGTGAAGGATCTCCTTGTTAGCGTCACCAGCTGCATACACCAACTGGACCGACTACCTCTGTAGTCGAATCCCTTCTTGAGCCCTTTCTGAAATATGTTGTTGTTAAGCAACTTTGGTTTTTTATTTACATGATATCTCAAGGGGTGCATGTATGTACGTGTATACCGTATCAGAAATGATCAGGATCTGCTTCTGGACGAGGGGGGAATGCTCCGAGGAGTGGTATTAATTAACGAGCCTGGATTTGACGAGGGAGGTATGGATGTTGGCCAAGGGATCATGTTGGCGTGCTGGTTGTGGGTCGTCATCGTCGCGGCGTTGAGACTGGCAGAGGAGCAGTGCTTGCGAGATCTGGTGATCTTGGCGTTGACCTGATCGATGTCCGTGTTGGTGCACCAGAAGAAGTGGTCCGATGGGTTGCGCCTTGTCGGGCACAAGAATCAAGGAATCAAACACAGAGGAAGATGATAGATGAATCTGGAGGGTTAATGTGAGGTTCCAGGAGTTCCCTTTGTCCAAAATATCCCTCTTAAGCACAATTTGTTTGAATAAACCACAGTTATTTTAATTCTTTAACGGTCAATCAAACGAAAGGGCACATGTGATAACGGAGAAAGAAGTTAGGGGCACAACTGATATTTCCAAAAAGGGAGGGGCATAACTGAAATTGTTGTATCTTAGAGGGGCGCAATTGATAAAAACCCATATATATATATGTGAAAAAAGGAGTATGCTCCCTGAGTGTAGCTAGTTTACATGCTCCCGCCCCTTTTCTCCTGTATTATTTTTATCTTTGTAAAATGAAACCGATTGGAATTCAGATCACAATATGTCACCATAGTGTCACTAAAAATTCGACTTAATTTGAGACTTCTATCCCTCCATCAAGTCTGTCAAATTTTAACGGTCTTAGAATTGCTGAAATTGTCCCTCGTCAGATGGAGGGCATATGAGTCTCTGTTTTGACGAAATTTGAATGACATGTTAGGGGGATATAGTGATGAATATACATATTTTCATTTTCCAAAAAAATAAAAGTGGGGAAAATAGGGGGTGGAAGTAGCCTATTGGCTACACCCAGGGTGTAGCCTCATTTAACCCATATATATATATATATATATATATATATATATATATATATATATATATATATATATATATATATGGGGGCTGATCCTGTGAGAGCCAAAACTTGTGATAGCATGAGAGCAGTGATTTCTCTCCTCATTGATTGCAGGAGGAGAGAGAAGAGCAGAATGTCGTGGTCCAGATTCACTGCTCTCATGCTCTCACAATTTCTGACTCTCACATGATCAACCCCCCCTCTCTCTGTGCATATATATGTGCGTGTGCGTGTGTGTGATTTGGTGCAAAGACGTACTGTGCGTTTATTTGTAAAATAAATTGTAGTAAAAAGATCTTTTCAACATCTTTTTCTAATACGTGTTAAGTTACTGTTACACATTCAATTATTTATATTTTTTTAGTTCTTCGTATAATTTCAATATTACAAGTTATAAAAATACGTAAGACGATACACATATCAATATTATTATTATATGTAAGCTAGTGTTTTATATACGTATTCCTACATTTTTATTTTTTTAATAAGATAACATAAGAAATTATTCTATCACTTCTTATCTATTATTAGACTTGACCAAAGTACGGGATGGGACGAACAAACCGAGGTTCAAAAACTTCTATCCAAAGCCCTCCATAGGCTGGCCCATAGTCCATTTTATTCTTTTTCCATTGAATTTTTTAATAGAATTTAATAAATATAAATGATTTTATTAATACTATTTATACTTTATATAACTAATATAAGTAGAATACATGTTACTTGACATTTAACTATTATATTTTATTTAAAAGTAGTCTCACATATGAAAAACTTAAAGTCTATCGTATCAATACATATATTATTCAACTAATATCAATATATTTTTATTTTTTGTGATCAAACCCTGTCTCAAATATCCCAGCCCAAGCCCGTCCTATTAACGGGCTGGACAGGTTTGATGAGCAGGCCCCAACTTGTTAGTGAGGGTATATCTATTATCAACCGACGTAATCCAAATTTGGACATGCGTCACTTTCAACGGTAAGATAGGATTGCCATTATGAGGAGACATGACTTGTACTGAAATCAAGTGAAATGGACACTGGAGATCGCTTTCAATTAATTTTTTATTCCTCAATTTCATCTTTCTAATTTTTTTAGGTTTTTATCAGGTGTACCCTTTCAGCATGTTCTTTTCTTTTAATGTGTGAATTGTTGGTTGGCATAACATCGCTTTCAATTATTTTTTATTCCATAATTTTTTCATTAGATATTTTTTATTTTTATCAGTTGTGCCACTGTCATGTTTTCTGCTATATTAATGTGTGAATTGTTGATTGGCATAACATCCCTTTTACTTTGCGTCTACAAGAGGGCTTTCATAAAATGTACAAAATGTAAAAAATTGCGAAGATGTTAGTAATAGACAGAAAATCAAATGAACAATTAATTTGATATGTGAAAAGGCGTTCTTTGCTCGGACAAATATTTTGAAGTAGAGGCATAAGTTTAAATGAGACTATCATGATAACTATATAAATATAATGTTATACATGATGTATTATATCATCTACATTTTTCATTTAAATATTCGTAGTCATTTAAAAGTTTTTTTAAAAATCTAACCTTATGGGTCAATTTGGTTCTGTATAAATCGATATCACATGTGTTCCAAGTTTTACTTCAAATTGAAATATGCATGAATAATTACATGTAATAATTTTGATATGAAAGTCTTAAAATTCCTCGTAGATGATAAAGTTATGTTCATAAATTCCAAAATTTTTTTGATATTTTTGTCTGTTATCTAAAAATAATTCTTATGAATTGATTCTTCACAATTAAATTACATTTGTCTCGACTAAAATATAAATACATACATATATATATATATTTAAAAAAGCTAGAAATTAGTTTAATGAATGAAAAAAATATTGGTCATGGAGTATTGCATATTAAGTTGATTTAATTACTATAAAGAGAAGTTCGGATGCTTGAATATATCGATTTTTTTAAAAGTGCTGCAATTGGATTCGAGAGATATTTGATCATTTCCATACATGATTTGGTCTTGAATATGAATATCTAATAAGATGAATTGGCTAGGGTATCAAATATATGTTGATTCATATGTAGAATTATCTAATAATTGTATATTAAATTATTTTTCAATCTAAGATTAAGCTCTCTTTCAATCTAAGATTAATGTGATCTGTGTACTTTTTTCAATTCTCAAAGAAAGTTCCTGAAGAATGTTTACTTTTGACCTATAAGAGTGCATTTCATATTAATACGATCATTGAAAAAACCTTCCCACTATCAACCGTTATGCTTCTTGTTACTCTCATCGATAATAAAACAAAAGTCATCAGATGATCAAATTATGAAATCCATATAATAGTTAAATGTTATTAAAGAAATTAATAACAAAAATAAGCCACTGCTAATAAAAACTATTTATCAATCAATTATTAAGTAAGACATTTTTAAAAACAATAATGGCTATATAATCTAATTTTGAATTTTTTAAACTTCAAAATAAGTGAAAACTTGAGAATCTTAACATTCTACGATTCCTCTAGAAAATGAGGGGGGGGTGTCGAAGCTTTAGACAAGGGTACTATTGAGATATTGGATCCTTATGGTATCTCCTACACATTCTGACGATTGGCCCACCGAATAAGTCAACTTCAAAGTGGATCTATTGTGTGAAGAGTGTGTTATGAACCGTGGCCGCCTGCCTGGTTGGTGGGGTGGGTCCTCTGTTGTGGGAAAACCGGAAACCCGACTCTACGAACCCGAGGAAAGTCTGCACCAAATCCAAATAGGCTAACTGCTCTCTGATAGCACCTGCTCCGGTCGAGATTTCTCGATTTCGAAATGTCTCAAAGCGTCAAAAAAATGGGATGTTGTCAGCCTGATTTCATATTCGAATAAACTGTCAGAAAGTAGGTTTTTGAGTTATGGGCCTAGCAAAAGCAAAATCGTTTCATAACCCCTTCTTTTAGGCATCTCCTCTGTAAGGATTTTTTTCCTTTGAGAAAGAGGCAAGAGAATTAACTGTAAGGATTTTTTTTCTTTGAGAAAGAGGCAAGCGAATTAGCTGGCTCTAGGCAGTATTACATGTCGCCAAATTATATAGTAAGTTATATCACTGATGCCATTAAAGGAGAGAAATCGATGGCAATCCTTGATCTTGAAAAAAGCTTTACCAAGGGATAGGAAATAGTGAGCTTCAGTACCCAAGTTTATTTATATCAAGGTAGGTTTTGAAAAATTCAATCGCTTGTGTCGGGTCGAATTTCGACACTCTTGCTCCAAGTGCTTCGGCCCGATTGAATCACGCCTCCTTAGTTGCGGTGATAACCGTATTATTTGCTAGCTCAAAGGAAGAGGGAATCAATCACTTGGATAATTCTGCATTAGCATTAATGTTCGTGTACCAAAACAACAATCCCTTTCGGCATGTTTGGTTGTTGGGTTGGACTGGGTTGGGTTGGGGTACACCGGTGTACCCCTTCTTCCAACCCACTCAATCCTCCACACAATTTACTATGGGTACAGTTTATTGTTCACCGGTGTACCACAATCCAACCCAACACAGTCCAACCCAGCAACCAAACAGGTCATTTATGTTTTGAATTGCTTAGCATTAATCTGCGTCATCAAGAGGGAATCATTTGAATAGAATTGATCCTCTGACTCGTTGAGCCTGCAATTATCCTCAAACGCAATCCATGCAGATGTGCCACAACATAATGATGGTGCTCTTCCTCTAATCAGTTTGGCACTCGATTATCATTTCCATCTGGTCGTCTCTTCCAATACTGTATTTATGTTCTTTATTTCTTCGCTTAGTTTATCATTGCGTCAGAAAGTAATGAGTAACAGGGGGTGGATCATTACATTAATGCATCAATACTTATGGTCTAACCTCACCATCTACGTGGTTATTCATCCCAGTACTCTTTTCCGTATTCACGTCGATGCAACGATCATCATTGCAAAAGTTCAATTATATTTATTGCTTCCAACATGTACCTAATGCTTTGCCATCTGCTTTTAGTAACCACATAGTAAGTAAAACGTAAGAAATAAATAAATTGTTTTGGAGATAATCTGTGTCGTCAACGTTCATAGTGGTCGCCCCGCATCTGGTCAGTCATATTGTACTTTGGAATCATGCGCAGAACAATCTTGCAAGGTTTTTTAAACTTAATCAGAAATCCTAACAAAAAAGTTGGATCAGGTTGGAACATGGAATCAAACCGGTTCAATTGGATGATGATGATGCCATTATTTTTTAAAATCGAACTAAACAAAATCGGTAAGGAAAATATGGTTGAACCAGGTAATTAAATCGGAATGTATTAGAACATGTACAAAATACACATTCAAAAATACTTGAAATAAATATAAAATAACCAAATAATTAAAATATATTACTTTATAAATAAAATATTTTCTTGAATATACAACACTAAATGGTATTCATATAGATAAAAATAATATTTAAACTAAATATTTTAGAATATTAATAGCTTAATTATACTTATTATCTAATTTTTTAAAAAGTTGAATTGGAGTAGTTGGTTAAAATTTTGCAATGGGTTACAGAAAGTCATGAGTTCATCACTCATCACATCTATTATTATTTTAATATAAACTCAAATTTGGATTGTGATTAGTGGTTCAATTTCGACTGAACTAGATTAAACATGTTTGGATTGCAAACAGTAGATAGGTCCGGTGGTTAACATTGCAATCTTGTGGATTTTACCTGTCTTTAAATGTGGCCGCACACATCCACTATTGTACTGCACATCAGATATAAGACATCAGCCGTCATTGAGAAATAAATATTACAACGATATACAAATAATGGAAGCATTGCTAACATAGTCAGCCATAGCGTAATTTATGTACATCAACTCCAGATTAAAAGAAATTCAGCCAACAAAGTCAATAAAAAATAGTAGTCGATTATGATGCCATTCTGTAACCCACTAGCTGAGATTACCTGGAGGAGCGGCGTGGTCCGGCGAGGAGCTAGGAGGAGCAGCTGGCTAACTGGAAGGTAGGTCAAATGATGAAGTGGAGTGATCACCTGGAAGAAGGATCAAGCTCCGATGTCCTTACTCAAGAGCTCCGACGAGGAGGAGGAGCTCTGCAACTTGTGGGGGGGGAGTAGAGGAGGCTGTTACACGACCGAGGAAGGGAGGCTACAAATCGCACCAAGACACGCCTCTTGTCATTGCCCTACAAAGGACACCACAGTGATGAACCATATTTTCTGCCTCTTTAATAGTCTTGTTTTATCGTAGCATAGGAGGAGAAACGGATCCAAGTAGAAACCACACATTGGATTACAAGGAAAATTTAACGTGGTAAGTGTACTAAGGTCGAACACAGGGACACGAGGTATAAAATTGATTAATCAGAATTTAATACTCTAATGAAGCGATTAAATCATCTACCTAGGACAACCAACAGACACAAAATGAACAAAATGCAAGAATGATGCAAAAGGTTATGAATGAAATCAATGCATTTTTATTTGGCTTTTTATGGAAAAATGAACAGAAAATGCAAACAAGATGATATATAATGCAAATAGATATTTATATGTACAAAAATTCTCTTTAAATTAACCAGATGATTGAGCAATACAAGTAAATCAGTTTCATTAACAGTTTATGCATCAAATTTAATCAAATATTCAACGCACGACATTGAAAATCATGAACATGAGACACAATATACCTCAAAATTATCATGATATTCTATATGTCATAATAAAAGAAAATAATTCCATTAAATAGAGAATATAAACAACACAAAGAAATTGAAATTATTGAAAAAGGAGCACATATGCTAAAGATATCAAATAAATAGACGAAGGGCATAATCGCAAGAAAAACATAAAAAATAATTATGAAATCATATCAAAAAGGTCCTACGAGGGGTATAAATGTAATTATTAATAATCGGTAGGCCCTCCCTATAATTTTTCCTAGTGCAAGGGTATTTTTGAAATCTCACGATGTTGGCAGGGCCTCTATGCAATTTCACCAGACATTGCATGTAGAGCGTGTGAGTCAGGACCTAGATGCAGTTTTGAATAAAGTGTGGGCTCGGTTGCAAATTCCCTCGCCCGCATGTGAGTGACACACGCTTGTGGCTCGAGCAGGGAGGCTCGGTGTGGTAGGCTCGGTCCACATAGGTGGCCCGAGTAGCTTCATCTCGGATTGGTCCCATCAAGCATGGGTGTCTGAAGATCGTGGAGGAGCGAGTAATTGATAATGAGGTGGTCGGTGTGCATGCAATTAAATAGGAGAAAATAAGAAGAAAAAGCAGAGTGGAAGCTCACTTGATCGAAGAAGGACCCTCTATGGAAGAAGAGGTCTGGTCAACCTGGAAGACCTATCCATGGATCTTGAACAATAATCCTAGGGGCGTTGTGACATGGCCGGAGCCATGGGTCAACACCAGCTCAAAGGACCATGATCGTTCATCTATCCCTCCTCCTCTGTCACAGGAGGAGGAGGATAACTAGGGTTCAAGCGTGGATTAGTGGATGAGGTCAAATGAAGGCAGGGGAGGCATGTTTGAAAGTGGTCTCCAGCCGTTATAGAAGTGGTGGAGCCGTGGATTTGTAACGATCACGTGTTGCCTTAGGTTTTGGGACATGAGGGTTTAGTGGTTGCACCAGGAAGGTGATCTTAGGGCTACGTGGGGTGGCATTAGGTCGTGGGAAGGTGGCCTGAATAGGCTACTAAAAAATGTAAAGGGGGAAGATTGCGGTGAGGCGTTACGTGGGAGAGAGAGTCGACATGAGGAAGAAAACGAAGAGGGGTCGTTAGATCACAAGATCCAACGATCCCGGAAGATGCGCGAGTGTAGCGATGGGATGTGCATGATGAGAAGGGATATGTCAGTGGAGATTGGAGTGGGTACGGGCGATCCAGATCAAATCTAGAGAGTTGATCTAAGGGCTGAAGAGTAGGCTGTGAGGAGCAGTTCTAATGCAATCAGAGTGATCGTATTGGACAATGGGAGATGTGTGTGGTGACTAATGAAGGAGCGGGCCACATGGTTGAAGGTGGAGATGCCACATGGCTCAATAAGAAAAACATGAAAAGATAAAAAATAAAGAAAAATCAAAATAAAATAGATACAAGCCGAATTAGAAAAAGTGCAAAATATGAAAGTTGTAGATCTCGATGAGATCTACAAGTTTCTTGTTGGACACAAAGTTAATATAGACCATATATACATACTTATATTTTTGTAAGCATTTGTAATAAATTAAAAACACTGGTTTTGTTTTCTTTTGTAATATTTTTGTATTTCCAATTTGTATTTAGTGTCAAAATCAAGAACTCTTGGTTTAAGTGATCCTAAAATTATAAGCTAAACCAAGCTCTAGTCAAAAGGAATCCAACCCCTCTAATTATCGAACTCTTTGTATGTACATATAGCATAGAGATTTGACATTTAGTGTGTACTGCAATCGTGAGAGCTGAGTTGAGATGTCACCTAAAGTCCTGATCCAAGAGAATCTCCTCAAGACCTAATCCTCGGCACTAGGGAATAAGTCAATTCTTGCACTCAATCCATTGTCTCAGTAGTTTGTCAGATTTGAAAGTGAATGTGAAAGGCCAATTGATGGATGGCATATGTTTGTGTAATTTCTTCTCTCCCCATATTGGAACAAGAGTACTCTCGAGTGCCATGTGATTTTGGTTATTGATCAGTATGTCCATCAAGAGAGTTTAGAGTCGTCAGCACTTGTTTTCCTGGGAATGAAACAGGTGTATATCTTTTGAGTATCTAAGATACCTTCGACACCCAGACTTGTATCATTATATAATGCAGAGCCCTATTTGGGTTCTAGCCTGACTCTTGGTCCAAATAGCTTTGATCAAGTGGACACTTTGAAATGGTTGGGAGCACTCGCCTTGATGTAAGCTCTTGGTATATGGCTTTTATTGAGAGGGATTTCTTTCAACATTTCTTTTTTTCTTTTGGCTAGCTCCACTGCTTTTATCAAGTTGGTGCAAACTGATCAACAAATTATTAAGTTTCATCACATCCTGACACATAGGTCAATATCAAGAGATAGCATAAGAACTTGTTCTAATACTAGCTAGGGTTGTTGACTCTCAGGTTTCATGAAGCTTTTATTGATATTATCCCATCATCGAGCTTCATTAAATTAGGTCTAGATTTCAAATTTCAAATCCCAGACTCTCAAGTAAAACCTCGACTCATCTCATTATTCATGTAGTTGTGCAGATGTGCTGATCATATTCTTAAATGTAGAGATTAAGTGTGCAAGATAGCACCCATATCTTTCAAACTTGGGAAATGTGGATTATTAATGCTCAAACCCTAATGACCAAGGCTAGTTAACTCAAATTCTTGAGACTTCATAAACCAAGTGTTCTCAATTCCTCAAGTCTTGAGTGATAGTGATTGTGTCAGGGATACACCAACTCAATAGTTGTTACTTTTTGTGATTTTGTTAACTTCTTTAGAGAAATAATGACTGGCCTAAACTCATATGACTAGTTACATCTACTTTAAGCCAGTATGGGTGTAATTACGGACCGTCAGATGGCTACTCGTGTTACTTTAAGACAATGCCATATGCATTATCTTCTAACCACCCAATCTGCTAAGGGAGACCATAGTTCCCTCACTTAAAAGTAGCTAACCATTTTTAAGTTAAGTAGTCAGAATTATTACTAAAGAAAATCTTAGTTTGTCTGATTCTTATGATTTTTTAAAAAGGTTAGATTTATTTACAAACACAAATTAGTCTCATTTTCATCCTCATTTTTGAAAGAAATTTGAAAATACCATGTCACATAATATATAGATTTTACAAACATTTTTTAAATAGTTTTTAAAACAAGTAAAATCTTATTTTTCAAACCACTGTTTAATATTTTTCAAAACAGTGTCACATAATCAAAAAAATCAAATCATTTTCAAATATTTTTACACAAATCAGTTCAATGATATATTACCCTAGCCCAAAAAAGTTTGAAAATTTTCAAAATATGAGATATGGATAAAGTATATATAAAATATATATGGTACACCCTCCTATACTTAGATTTTGTTATTTCCTCATAGCACAAAGTGATATGAATCCATAGCTCATGCTAAATAACAGGATATATACGAGAACTGACTGTGATCTCCCCCCTATACTTAGGTTAAAAAGAACCTAAGTATAAGAAGAGGACTAAGAGGAGGGATTAAATGAGTAAGAATAGAAGGAGAAAGGGGATTGGGTCTCCCCTATACTTAAGTTGAGAAAAGCCTAAGGATAGATATGTGACAATGAAAGTGGAGGGACCCTGGTGAACATTCAAAGATGGACATGGTTCCCACTATACTTAAGTTGAAGAGTAGCCTAAGTATGATGAATATGGAACTGAAGATGGGGAACTGGGACACCAGTTAGGGTTAGAGAGGAATGGATCTACAAGATGGTTGAATCTTTGAAGATGAATGATTCTATATAGATGTAATAATGGAGTGTCTAGGGTTATATGAGGGTTGGGAAGAATACACAATCATGGCTCAACCAATCAAGCAAACACCTTTGATTTCACCAATTTCACACATGAAGATCAAGAACTGTTGGTCATTTAGCTTTTCTATTTTATTGGTGATCATCCAAAATTTGAATATGTTATATGGGGTACATGATAGGTTTTGGGTACTATCCTATGGATGCGCTCGTACCTCTCAACATGCAATCACATCCTGTGTACAATTTGAGGCTTGCTCTCTCGTAAAATAAATGTAATTTTTACTCCATTTTTATTTTGATCAATTGCATTAGTTTAAGCTTAAGGTCATCACCGAATTTAATGTGAGCATAAATCATGCATTTACCGTCTAATGACCATTCTCAATTCTATGTAGATCCTAAGTGATGAGTCAAGGTAAAGAAATCGAGAAAAAGATGATGCATACGATAAAACCATGATGCATGCTTAAGAGAAAACTTACAGTGCCTCTAGCATTCTCTATGAAAATGCAAGACTGAATTTAAATCTACTTTTACATGCATGCATGTCGAAAAAACCGCATCATAAACATGTCACTATTAGCGGGAAGAATTGAGTTATTTTTGGCTAAGTGGAACGGAGTATACGTGCGTCTTATTGAATTAGAGGGGATGAAGTGGATCTCCCTGATTCTTATTAGTGTGTCCTACCTGCGTTCAAGAACAAGAGATATAAAATAAAAGAAACTCGAAGAGTTGTGTGTCTAACTTAGGTTGATCACTCGAGTGGAGCCCCACCGAATGAGGGATGAAACAAGCTCCACACACAACGTGCAGGTCCAAAGTCCATGAATACACACGCGAGCCCTCGAATGAGGACCTCTAGAAATGCAAGTATTATAGATAAATCAAATAAAATGAACAAAAATGCTCATTTAAAAACTTTATGCTTCAGGAGGTGGTTCTACAACTCCTCACAACGGGAGCTCCTGACTCTCTCCTCCGTGTCACCCGAGTGTCCTTACCCTCCACGGGCCCTTCCACAAAAGCCATGCATTAGATATTTGATCAAGAAATTTAATGAACAATAAAACAATGCAAAGACAACACAGACATGTAGACCTAAATAACATAAATAGTCAACTTAATTAAATATCAAAATCTAAGAAATCACGAAGATGAGTTGTGTCCCCGACAATGATGCCATCTGATGAACCCCATTTTTGCCTCTTTAGTAGTTGTGTTTTATCGTTGCACAGGAGACAAAAATAAATCCAAGCAGAAACCACACATTGGATTATGCAGAGAATTTAATTTGGTAAGTGTAGCAAGGTCGAACACATGGACATGAGCTATAAAGTTGATTATTTAGAAATTATTACTCCGATGAAGTGATTTAGCCTTGATTCAGTGGTCTTAAGTTCCACACAAGGTGGAAACTCAGTCGAAGCTTTGACCACACAAAAATCTCAACTGAAGTCAACAATTAACCACAATCAATAAATCAAATAATGACAAACAACAGTGGAGTTAAAATTTATTATAACTCTACAAACAAGATGTATAGGTGTAAGTATGTAGAGGTCGATCACAGGGAGCAAAACAGGATAGATCAAGCAAATGTGTGTGTGTGAGTGTGATGTGTTGTCTACACTATGGAAATGTTTTTGTGGGTTTTTTTAATAATTTTTTTAAAATTTTTGATTTTGTATTTTTGTTTTTAATTTTCTGATTTTATATTTTCTTTTTATATTTTATATTTTTTTATTTTATAAATAGAATATATAAATAATGTAAGAAAAGAGGTGAATAGATAATTATAAAAATAAGGAAAAATGCTCAAAAAAAGGAAATAAAATCTTTTTGGTCTTTTTATAATTTTTTCACTGTTTTTGTGATTTTGGGGGATTTTTCTAAATGTTTTTGGGATTTTTAAAAGTCAAAATAAAGAAAACAGTGAATAAACTTGTTGGACGAAACTAAAATGGGAATGAAAAATACCAATATCAAAATTTTCCCAAATTAATTTTAAAATAAATATAATAAAACAGGGAAGCTAAAGAACTTAAGTTTGCACTTTTTTGATTTTTTTAGAATTTTTTAGCATTTTTGGAAGTTTTTAGGTATTTTCTAATTTTTATGGTTTTGGTTTTGAAATTTTTAGTGGTTTTTGGACTGACACTAGAATACAAAAAATACACAATAGGTAATTTTTTTGGAATTTTTCAAGGTGTTTTGATAATTTTTATGGATTTTCTAAGATAGACAGTACTGAAAATGCATGTTTTTTATTTTTAATAAATATGAAAATGCAATAAAAATGTAATGCAAAAATATGGCGTGGATCAGCAAGTTAACAGGAGCCTATGATATTTTTTGGGATTTTTTTGAGTTAAAAAGATGCTCTAAATAAATAGGATAAGCATGCAAAAATTCAAGGCCTGGCAGGGGTATAAGTGCAAATAAGCAAACATCCAGGGGTTGTACTGCAATTTTCTCACAAAATATACTACTGAATAAAATATTTAATGGGCCAAACACAAATATCCTAATCCGTAAGGGTTTCCCTGCAAATAACCCACCAGGGCGTGTGACTGGCACACGCTTGGGAGGGACCTGTTCGTAATATCCAAAACTCCTAGGGGCTTAGATGTAATTTTTCCAAAACTTCTACACTTAATACAAAAATTAGTGGACTAAAGCGAAATAAGAAAACCCTGGAGGGGGTCCTCGCAAAATGCCCTTCACCTCACGTGTACAAGTCATGTGAGGTGACGTGGCCAGGACCTATTTGCAAATATTGGAAGTTCGGGGGCCTTGTTATAAATATTACAAAATAATTTAAACTACAACTGAAAGTTTCTGGACTAAATAAAAATTACAAAAAGTTGTGGGGCAAAGATTGCAAAATACCCCTCGCTAGTCGATCCAACGGCCGTGGCTGATTCACTTGACACATGGCGACGATCTGACGGCCGATGACGCTTCATCTGCAACGGCCAGGATTAGAAGATCTGGGCTTGATCGAACGACCTAGGCTCGAGCAGATCCAACGGCGGCTGCGCAATCTAGGGCTTCGCCTTGATCCGACGGCTACGAAGGCCAGAGCAAGAACCGCGGAGGAGCGCCGGCGAAGCGACTTTCTCTGAGGTATTGCTCCGTCTCCGGCGGGCTTCTGGGCTTTAAAATGAGGCTGGAGCCTCCTGACGGCTAGGGCTGGCTCCTAGGAGTTTCAAAATGCCTCGACGGTGGTCGAGGCTCGCGGAGGAGGGCGGCGAAGCTATGAAGCTCCACGGAGCTCCGGCGAGTCGCAAAATTGCACCCAGGCACGAGTCAAAGGACTTTGACCTGCAAAACAAGGTGAGAGGACCCAGGGCAAAATGCATGGGTCTCGCGGTGGCTAAAAGGTGGTGCGAAATGAAGTGGAGGTGGTCGACCAGAGGTGCACTCCGGCGAGGGTGACGATTTGGGTGATTTACTCGATGAAAATGGAAGATCTTTGAGGGCTTTTGATCCTAAGGATACTGAGATTAAAATGCGAACAAAATAAAAGGGGATGGTGGCATCCTCGATGGCCAGAGCCAGAGGGAAGGGGTACCTCGACCGACAGCGAAGAGGGAGGTTGTGGAGCCGCCTCAGGCGACGCTCGACCCACCTGAAGGGCTCAACAGGGAGCTGTCACCTTCCTGGAGCTTCGAGGCACGAAAGGGGAGCTGAACCTATGGGGTGAGGCGTTCAATTTCGAAAAGGAAGTCGGGGGTCCGTTATATGTGGTTTGACTCGATGACTGGGGCGCTCCAAAGACCAAGGTGGACAGCTCGATGCAGCGATCCACATCCCAAGGAGAACCTTGGGTGTGAATCACCACAAGTCGAGGAAGAAAAGTCATGAAGACTTTGACGCAAGAAGATGCAAGTAGCATCCTCGGAAAATGTGAGAAGCGGGGTCAAAACCTAGCTCTGACAAGGGCACATGGGGGAGGACGACCAGTTGACCGGGGTCAACTGGGGCCGTCACCTGGTTGGTCCACGTGGACCAACCAGGAAAAACCCTGGAAAATTATTTTGTAAATTCAATAAGAAATAGAAAATGAACGAATTAAATTTTGATTATTAAATAAAAAATGTTTATTATTTTATAAAGTATTTTTTTCTGATTTTTAATGATTTTTATGAGGTATAAAAAGTACAAGTTTCCTTTTATGCCCTTTGTAGGTATATATACCTATATATTTTATTAATTTATTTTTATTTTGTGTTTTTAATTTCTTTAATTTTGTTTCTTATTTTATAAAATTATAAAATACTTTTCTACACTTAATTATATTTTTATTTTATTTTTCTGAATTGTTTTGTATATTTAATAAAAGATAAGTGTGTATTATGTAGGTATATTTGTAGGTACTATACCTATGTGTAATATATACAAGTATTTATTTTGAGTTTTATTTAGGTTTTTATTCTGATTTTAGTGTACATATATATTATAAGTAATATTTACATAATTATAAAAATATAAAAATTATAAATATAATGGATAAAGAATAAATTGAATATTTTAAAATGTACAAGTATACAAGTGGGGTCCAAAACTCAACTTTCAAACCGTAGCTCCGCCAAATGCGAAACTACCGCCATTAAATAGATTATTTTATACTATATACAATTAAAGGTGAGTTTACTGCATTTGGAGTTTTCATTTATGAGATACGGGTCTTGGAAGTTGGAATTCTGGATTTTTATTCAGACCATAACTTTTTATCTGTATATTATTTTTAAATGAAATCAATGTTGTATTTTTCTTTATTTAATTATCTACAACTTTCATGTACAAAGTTTCTTTATTTGAGGTATAAAAAGTGGAACAAAAAATAGGTCCCAAAATGAATAAAGAATGCATTAAAAAGAACAGGTATTTTGACTGTATTTTGACCCTTATCTCCCCCTACTTTATTCCTTGTCGACCTATTCATCAAGATGCCTAGGTCTCAGGGTTTTGGGTCATAAAATATTTACAATATTTTATTCTTTTTCTTTTCTTTTATTTATTCTATAATTTTGGCTTTAATTACAGCATTTTATACACTATTTACATGCACATGCATGGATGCTAATATGCTCTAATTAAGGGTATTTACACGCATTTACTAGGGTTTTTTAGGCCAAAATGATAGAATAAAGATGATGAAATGTGGATTCATCATCCCCCTATACTTTACCTTTGCTAGTCCCTAGCAAACACTTATGCAATAAGTGCAAAAAGAACAGAAAGAAAAGAAAAAGAAGAAAGATGGATTAAATTTAATTGTCAAACTTGTCTTCACAAAATCAAATTTTGGGGCTTAAGTCGGACCTTTGGAATTTTAGTGCGGTCGGAACCTTAATGAGAACCGAATTTGAAATCCAACAGTCCTTGAGAATCACAAAACTGTGTTCAAGTCTCATCAGTAGCCAGGTCAGAAATATCTCAACTCATACGCAAACCCTTAAGACTATGAAGCTGACTCGTACAGTGTAAGTGATTGTGGCTCTCCCCAACTAGAATGACAAAGAGACTGACTTCTCCAGTACGACAACCCAATGATTCCCCAATCCAACAACTCCATCCTCGAGGAGCGGGGTATTCCTTTCTAAGTTCAAGTGGCAACCAACTCAAGAGGAGGGGGTGAAGAGAAGAATGGACGGTAGCCAGTGTAGCTACATATCCTAGGATGCAAGACCAGTATAGTCAAGTCTTCCAGCTGCAGGCTCACATATTTGACTTTGGAACTCAAGCTTGCTTATTGGCTTTACAAGATTTGTACATACTTTGCAGGCATTTTATTTTTGTACATGCCTGACCATTTTTTTTTTGAAATACTATTCACAGCAACATTTACATAGGGAGTTTTTCCTCTTGAGCCAGTAGACTATCCCTCATTTGAAGCTTTATTGCAACCCACACTCTCCTGTCTTCAGAATTTCTCATCACTGGACGGGTTGGGGTGCACTTCCCTCCCTAGAGGAGGACAAATGTTTCCACTTGTGTGCATCTCATACCGGCAAATCCAATCCCCTCACCACTCCAACTAAGTTGAGCCATGTGAAAGGTGCAGGTGTCCAAGTTAGGCCATTATCAACAAGAGTCGTGCGTGTATTCTGAAATACTCTACTTAGGCATTCACGGATCCATTGAACCAAGTCCCGTGATCCTCAAAGAATTAAGTCAACTAGACCTGAAGTACCTCAAACCCAGTTCCTATAAGGTTCATGTTATTAGGTAGATTTTAAGGTCCAATCAAACTCCAGTCTCCGGATTTTACTTAGACTCGTTCAACTATCAAACTCAATCCGAAAAATGCTCATGCTATGCAAATGCCGAAAATCTTTTTGTGATGCAATTTTCAAGATTTTGAACTTTTTCTGGATTTTTGAAAAGATGATGATGATGCATATGCATTTTTTAAAAAAGATTTTTCAGATGTTTTTGGATTTTAATTTTGCAAATGTTTTTGGTATTTTTGAAAAGAAAAGATTTTGGCTAAAAGCTAGGTTAAAATATGTATACGGGAGTGCTTCTTATATTTACAAGAAGTGGATTTTAAGAATTTACAGGGTAAGTACTCAATTTTATACATATATATATATAGTGGATTTTGGTGTGATGTATGTATTCCTCAAACTTATTTGACACAGGTTTTTTTCAAACAATTTTGAAAACTATAGTCCAAAATAATTTTTACAAACAGTTTACAAACATGTACACGCATTTGAAAATCATTTTGCAAAAAATTTTCAAAATAGAATAGATAGATTTTTCAAATATTTTTGCAACCATTTTTCAAATCATTTGTAAATCATTTTTCAAACATTTTTATTTCACACAAAGAAAATAAATTTGACAAACCACATATTTTTACAAAGGTTGAAAACATGTAACAAAATATTTTCAAAATAGTTTTCAATAAATGTTCACAAAGATTTTCAAACTATTTTTCAAACATTTTGCAAAAAACATTTTCACCTGATTCATTAATCAGTAAATATAGAAAGAATTTGAGGAATAATCACATCTTTTTTTTACGGATGTTAATGAATTTTAAGGAATTAATAGCCGTACTTATTAGGAAAATACGAAAGTACGAGTTATGGCTAAAGTATATACGCAGTATATACGACCCCCCTATACTTAGCTTGAGCTATGTCCTCATAGATCGGAGAGAAAAGAGAAGACATAACTCGTACTAAGTATAGGCAAGTCTAAAGAATAAATAAATGAATGAATGAACAAAAGAATGAGAAGTTGACCATCCCCCCTATACTTAGGATCAAATAATCCTAAGTATAGCAGACTGTACACAATGCAGGGAGGGTCAAGGGTGGGAATGAACAGATCGTACTCAGATTGTCTCCCCCTATACTTAGGGTAAAATAGCCCTAAGTATAGACAATAAGAGGAGACAATGGAGAGGATCGAAATGAATGAAAACTCGGGGTGCACACCCCCTTATACTTAGGACAAAGTAGGTCCTAAGTGTAGAAACTAACAACAAGGGGCGACACCTTTTTGGTAGATAAAGAAAATAGAAAAGGAAAAGAAGAAAGAAGAAAAGAAGAAAAGATATCAACAGATGAGAGAATGATATAGACAGATGAATCTATACAGCGGAAGATGGAATTGATCACCATGTATGAGATGCAGATGATATGAGTCAAAGAACACATCTCATATCAGAAGAATGGGGGCAACGTCAAGGTTCGGTGGATCATGATCTAAATATAGTTTTAGGCGCTGACCGTTTACACGGAAGGTAGAGGAAGATGACGGTTCGGATATGTCAATACTGCCATTGTCATGTACCTTCCTGACCACATAAGGGCCTTTCCACTTGCTCTGTAATTTTCCTGGGAATAATTTCAGCCTGGAATCGAACAACCATACATGCTGATCGGGCTCAAACTGTTTATGGCTGATGTGAGAATCATGCCATGTTTTCACTTTTTCCTTATACTGTAGGCTGCTAGAAAAGGCTGTATCTCTCAGTTCTTCCAGGGCTACCAACTCTGCTCTCCTCTGATCTCCTATACTCTCGGGATCCAATAATAGCTCCGTTATGGCCCAAAGTGACTTGTGCTTTATTTCCACAGGAAGATGGCACGGCTTGCCATAGACGAGTCGCAAGGGAGATGTCCCTAATGGATTCTTGAAGGAAGTCCGATAAGCCCACAAGACCGAGTCCAAAAGCTGCGACCAATCTTTTCGGTCTGGGCGGACAACCTTCTACAGGATAGTCTTTATCTCCCGGTTCGATACTTCGACAAGACCATTAGTTTGAGGGTGATACGGTGTGGCAACCCGATGGTCAATGCCGAACTCGTCTACAAGGGCCCTAACCTTGTCATTGATGAAGTGAGACCCCCCATCTGAAATCAAGACTCTAGGTACCCCAAACCGTGAAATGATATTTTTCCTCAAAAATTTACACACAGTTTTAGCATCTGCGGCTCGGGCGGGGATGGCCTCAACCCATCGGCTGACATAATCAACAGCGAGCAAAATGTGCTCAAACCCCTGACTCTTAGGAAATGGGCCAATGAAATCAATCCCCCATGCATCAAAAACCTCACAAAAGTGAATGGGTTGCATGGGCATCATGTCTCTCTGTCTGCAGGTTCCCATCTTCTAACAGTCAGTACATCTCTTCACGAACTCATATGAATCCTTGAAGAGAGTAGGCCACCAAAGGCCGGATTGAAGCACCTTTTGTGATGTCCATCTCCCAGAATGATGTCCTCCTGCCTCAAGCTTGTGGCAGTATGTGAGGACGCTATGCTGCTCTTCTTGAGGAATGCACCTCCTCCAGATGTTGTCCCCTCCTTCATGATAAAGGATGGGGTCCTCCCAATGGAAAGACTTGGCCTTCGCCAGGAAGGTCTCAAGCTTCTGCCTGGGCCAACCTTGTGGGACCGTCTTGGCAACAAGATAGTTCACAAAGTCGGCGTACCATGGGAGCGAAGTGATAGCCAAGATCACCTCATCTGGAAACGTCTCTGTGATAGGTGCGCTGGGCTCAGATTCCTCAAGGTTCTCCAAACGAGAAAGATGATCCGCCACCACATTCTTAACTCCAGGCTTATCCTTAATCTCAATTTCAAACTCCTGGAGTAGAAGGATCCATCTGGTAAGGCGTGCTTTGGCATCCTTCTTGGCCATTAAGTACCGGATGGCGGTGTGATCTGTGTAAATTGTCACTCTAGATCCGAGAATATAAGATATGTACTTATCCAGAGCAAAGACTACGGCCAGAATCTCTTTCTCTGTCACAGTATAATTCCGCTGAGCGGCATTCAAAGTTCGGCTGGCGTAGTGAATGGCAAACGGAAATCCATCCCTCCTCTGTCCAAGCACAGCCCCAACGGCAAAATCAAAAGCGTCCGTCATGATCTCGAATGGGAGAGACCAATCGGGTGGCTGAAGGACAAGAGCTGAAACAACCATACTCGTGAGAGTCTTAAAAGACGCAAGACACTTATCATCTACAATGAACTCGGTGTCTTTCATCAGCAAATCAGTAAGGGGTCGGGCAATTCAACTAAAGTCCTGAATGAACCGTCAGTAGAAACCGACATGCCCCAGAAAAGACCGCAATTGACGTAGATTGGACGGTGGATTGAGTTTTCTAATGATGTCCACCTTGGCCGGATCAACCTCCATGCCCCTGTTGGAGATGATATGACCAAGGACCGTCCCTTGAGTCATTATGAAGTGACTCTTCTCCTAAGACAAGACAAGATTGACCTCTATGCAGCGCTGAAGCACACGGTCTAGGAAGTCAAGGCAAGCATCAAACCCGTCGCCATAGACCGAGAAGTCATCCATGAAGACCTCTAAACAGTCACCCACCATGTCCGAGAAAATGGACAACATGCACCTTTGGAATGTCGCGGGAGCGTTACTGATGAATCTCCATTTCATCGCCTTTATTCTATCATTTTGGCCTCAAAAACCCCAGCAAATGCATGTAATAGCATCAAATTGTACATAATAGCATCCATGATTCACTGTATTAATTATACATTAAATACTCTGTTTAATGCCAAATTATAGAATAAAGAAAAGAAAAGAAAAAGGAATAAAATATTGAATATATTTTATGACCCAAACCCCGAGACCAAGGCCAGCATGGTATTGGTAGACCAGGAATAAAGTTTGGGGAGATAAGGGCCAGTGTACAATAAATACCTCATTTATTTCTTCATTTATTTATGTATTTTTGATACCTATTTTGTACATAATTATTTATTCATCAAATAAAGAAACTTTGTTCATAAAAGTTGTAGATAATAATGTAAATAAAATTACAAAATTGAGTTTGTGTAAAAATAATAATCAGTGTACATTCTATACACAGAATAAAAAGCCAAAATCTCAACTTCACAGACCCATACTTGCAAATAAAAACTCCAAATCACTCAAACTCACCTTTAATTGTATATAGCTTTCCATGAACTATTTAATAAAATTGGTTTCATAATTTTTGGAGTCCATGTGCAAAAGTTAGGTTTTTGGCCCTCCTTGTACATAATACCTGAATAAATTATTACATTTATTCATTATTCATTATTGCAACAAATTTATAATTTTAGAATTTTGTAAATGATGTATATAATGCACACACACATTAAAAGTGAAGGAAAACCAAAAATAATTTCAAAAATAAAATAAGTCTACAAAATTCATAGACAAAATACCTATACTATATATCTTTATATAAATAAAAAGGATTTTATTCCTTGGTTCTTTTATTCTTTTATATTTTTATGATAATGTATACATTATACATAACTCATTAAAAATGTAAATCCAAAATAAAAATCAAGAAAATACATTAAATAAATTGAGTATACAAAATACATAGGTAAAATACCTATAAGGATACCTACATATACCTATACCTATTTATTTAAAAATGTAACTAAACTTCTAAAAATTAAATAAAAATACCTTTATACTCACAAAAAGAAATTATAAATTTATAAAATAAGCCAATAAAATAATAAAAGAAAATAAACAAACTAAAAATAAAGTACACAAAAATACATGTAAATACATACATATACACATTATTAAATTAAAACCATAATAAAACACTTCGAAAAATTCAATAAAAATCATAAATAAATACTAGATGAAATAATACACATTTTTTATTTTATAAGAAATAAATAATAAAATCGTTTGCTATGTCAAATAAATCAATTTCTAATCAGATCTCCTATTTTGGCGTCTAGCGGCCAACGTGGACCAATGGGGAGCCGGCCTTCATTGACCCCCTGGTCAACTGTCCCATCCAAGCCCTGCGCCTCTGAACTGTCAACTCCCCGATTTTCCTCCAATTTTTGCGGCCATCCCTTCCATCGTTCAAGCTCGCTTCCTTCACAAGAATTGCCCTCTGATCATCCATGATGCCCGCCAAAATCTTAGATCAATTAGATACTCATTGGATTAAGAAATAATCGCCGGTCAATAAGGCACCTTGCCAATGTTTATAAATAAGTAGCTCCGCCTCCTTCCGCGAATTTGGCCACTTTTAATCCAACCTTAAGCCTTGATTCCATTCCTGGGACATTCCTCGTGATAGAGGGAGTGTGCTGGCATCTCGAATCGGCCGGAGGGAGAAAGATTTTGTCGCGGCGGAGCTCCGGCGTCCGCCCTGCTCCCTGGAGGCCCCCAGGTATAAGAGTTGTCCCTTTTTATGCTTTTTAGTTAGGTTTTAATGCTTGCTTTCAATTCCATTTGTTAGTTTAGCTTTTAGTTGATCCCTGTAACTTAGAATCCCAAATTCGAAGTTCGCCGGAGCTCTGCTCCGGCGACTTCTTCACTGTGAAATCGACTGTATCTGCCCGCCATTCGCATCCCATTTCGTCCCTCATCGCATTCTCCATCGAACGCACATCTTGGTCCAACCCAGGACCTTCGGTCTTGGCGAATCGGGGCTCCACCTCCGCCGTACGCCGGAGCCCCTCTGCCTCATTCCATCTAGCTGCCAAGCTTCAAAACCCCAGGTCGAGGAGGTAGCTCTCTCGCCCCCAGTTCTTCCTATGCAGGTATCACGAGGAACGGAGCCCATCTGGGCTCGCATCGAACCAGGAAGAGGTTCTTGGAGGTCCCCTTCTTCACCGACCTCGTCCGAGCAACTCGGACCTCCAGGAGCCATGAGAACACCATCAGTCGACACGGGATGCTTCCAGCTACGTGCAGACTACTTCAGATCCGCGGGAGAGCCCTGGAGGAGCCCATGCGTCTCGATCGAAGCTCGCCAGGCGCGAGCTTCTTCCCTGTTCTTCTAGGGAGTCTCAGCGCCGTTGGATCAGCAGGCCCGACCTAGATTGAAGGACAACTGCCCGATGAAGACATGTGCCAACCGTCAGATCTGCAAGGATCGTCTAATCCGTGCCCTTCATCGACGAACCGGTATCCACCGTCAGATGCTTGACGCGTGGATAAATTTCACATCTAGCCCCCTGCTTTTTGTATTTATAGTTTAATACCAAAAATAAGAGGTTAAGTTGTAAATAAGTTGTATAAATTGCAGAAGGACCCTTAAGGTTTTTATATTTGTGTTTTAGTCCCTCCGCGCCTCACGTGCAGCAACCACGTGAGGCACGTGAAAATTGCACTTAAACCCCGCCGTGTTTTTGTAATTGTAACATGGTCCTGAAAATAAAAGTTAACGTTCATTTTTATTGTAACTTTTGCATGTATGCCCCTGAGAGATATTTTAATTGCAAAAATACCCCTGCTAGGCCATTTATTTTTGAATGCTTTGTCTATTTATTTTGTGCTTTATATTTCTTCGAAAAATTTCGCAAAAATAGACTTAAGCTCCTGTTTGGTTGTTCTTGCACGCTATATTTTTAGTTTTCAATTCTGTTGCATTTTTGCATTTATTAAAAATAAAAAACATGCATTTTATTTACTGTCTAGCTTATAAAATACCAAAAAAATATGAAAAGGCCTCGAAAAATCCCAAAAAAATTAGTTATGGTGTATTTTGATCTATTTCAGCGTCAGTCCAAAAATCCCTAAAAATCTAAAAAGGAAAACCTTAAAAATTCAAAAATACCCAAAAACTTCAAAAAAATGTACAAAATCAAAGAAAAATCAGAAAAATATGAACGCAGTCCCTATTTATGCTATATTTTATTGTCTTTATTAAAAAAATAGTGTGGAAACTTTTTGTGGCAGTTTGCTATTTTTAATGCCTATTTTTCTTACAGCCAGACCCTATTCCATAGTTTTCTCTTATTTTGCTATTTAAAAATACTAAAAATGTTTTGAAAAATGCCCAAAAATCACAAAAACAGTAAAAAATCATGAAAATTCCAAAAAGACTTCATTTCTGAATTTTTGACTATTTTTGTATATTTTTATAAATATTATAGTACCCCTTTATATACATATACATGTATTCCCAAATATATATATATATATATCTAACTACTTATATGTAATTATATATCTATTTATTAACCCTAAAATAAAAAATATATTACTATCATACTTATATATACCTATATATATTGTATGTATTACAAGCTATATACTAACCCTCTATGGGCATACATATATTTATATCTTTATATTATATATATATTACCTAATTATATTATTAAAAACAAAACAAAAAAAGAGAGAAAGAAAAAATAATAAAATAAAAATAAAAAAAGTATAAAAATTAAAAAACCCACTTCACACAAGGATGACTCTGTAGCTCATGTAGGCTATTGCATTTTGTATTGCTCTCTGTGGTTCGACCTCTACATGCTTGTCGTTGTACATTTTATGGTAGAGTAATAAAGATTAATTCACATTTATTTTTGGATTTAATTGATACATTCTTTCATTGTGGGTTAATTGCTGATTAACTCGGGTATTCTACGAGCGGTCGCCTCAGCGATACTTTTTATATTATTCATGGCCACCCTTGTAGAATATTCGTCGTTATCAGATGGCGTCGTTGCCGGGGAGCATTGAGCATAGCCTACTTTATTTTTGTCATTCTTGTGTACATGTTTGATTTATTTATTTCATGAGCATCTATTCCTATTGTCATTAATCACCAGGCTTCATTGATTCATTTATTGTGATTATTGTATCTGTTGTATTTGATTGATTGAGCTATTCTAATGCAATCTTTTGTGACTTTGATGCGAGGGCCCGCCTCGCGAGGATGGCTTCCTAGGAGGCCAAGGCAGCCAAGCTTGGGGGAGGATGGTCTTCTCTTCTCATGACCATCTGGAGAGAGTATCAAGGGAGAAAATAGATGTGGATTAGATAGGTGTAGATATTTAGGATTATTTATTTTGTAATTTATGGTGAGAGAGAGAAAATTTTGGCATGTAATTAAACAGGACTCTACTCTTTACAATGAGGTCCAGTGCCCGGGTGATTGTTCACCTGGGGGCCTCATCGCGGCTTTTCGAGTTTTCATCGCTTTATTTTCTTTGTTTTCCGAAGTTTTGAGCTTTCTGCCTTTCTTTTACTTTGTTTTGTGTGCTTGGAGCCCCTAGATGTAGGTTGCTTGACTCGGTAGCTAGGTCCAAACATTAATAAGAATGCATGTTCCTATAGTATACTTCGCTTGGATCTAGTCAAACTTAAACAAGCCGTTCAGTTATCTCTTAGCCCTTTGTGCCGTAGTGAGCCCTGTAAAGCGCTTTCTCCTACCCTCAATGTGTTGAGCAGAGGAGGGGTGAGCCAAGACCGGACCCTCTTGGGCTAGAGATGAATGAGCGACTTATGGTTCTTCACGATAATAGCAGCTAATGTTTAGGGCGATTTTTGTGCCTTGCATACCGACATGTAGATAGGTTTAAAAATTCTGTTTTGCATACCACATGGAGAGAGCTGGGATGCACTGTAAGTCTTCTAACTCAGCATGCGTCATTCGGTTCAATGGTGAGATTTCCATCATGGAACTACTTGCACGGCTTTTCCGCTATCTCCCGCTGATTTTGAGCACCTAGGACTTAAATGAAAATCTACAAAAACGTTAGGCGCTGGTATGAAACAGACTCAAAAAAAAGTGAAAACCCAAAAACTAAAACAAGGGGACTGCTAAAAAAACTTTGACCTTAATTAAAATCTGTAATGGACTATCATTGTACTGATGAATACCCATTCATCACTCTTTATTCTTATATTTTAGCTACAAAAACCTATGCAAATGCATGTAGATATGTGTAAATAGGAAAAGTTAGCAAAAGCATGCATGTTTGTAAATATAGATAATTAGCATGTTTTTGTGCAAAAATAAAAGCATAAAGATGAAAAAGAAAAAGAGGGAAATATTTAGAATAAATATTGAGCAACCTAACCCAAGGGAGGGCTCAGCATGGGCCTGACCGCATAAAAGCCAAGTAGAGGGAGATAGGGGCTCACACATGTATATATTTGTAAATAAATAAATTATATATTTTCCTCGCCCAAAAATATGTTGTAAATATTTGTACATATTTAAAGCTATTAAAAACAAAACAAAAAGTCTAAAAATCAAAAAGACTAAAAATTACCTTTCACCATGTACATAAACCACCTTCCCTATTTATTTCACCTTGTAAATAAACTTATTTATTTTCTAAACTTTTTGTAAATATTCCATGTAACATATTGAAATAAAATAAATAAAAAGAAACAAAACAAAAATCAAATAAAAATTACAAAATTAAAAATGCAAAAACATATTGTACATATGCCATGTATATAGTGTACATAACTATTTGTTTCACCTATGTATATAATTAATAAAAATAAAATAAAAATAGCTTTTTATTCCTCATTTTATCCTATAAATAAATAAAATATAAAATAGGAATAAAAATGTATAAAAATAACTAATTAAAAATCAAAAATCAAAAATCTTATATTGTATATATACCTATGTATAAACCTATATTGTAAATACCTTATTTTTATTTCCAAAAATTAATTAAAAATCACAAAAAAATAGGAAAAATTCAAACAAAAATATTTCATGTTTTAAGTTTTTGAAAATTCGGCCATTTAAAGGCCCAAAAAAATCAAATAAACAATTAATGCATGGCGGGCTCTTATTGGTCCACGGGGGATTGTTGACCCCCGGTCAACACCTCCCCCAGGACCACCAGAGCCGGGTCTCCTGCGCCCGACCTGTTTTCTCCCCTTTTTCCACGGGTGACCCGATCGCCAACCTCCCCAACTCCAGGTCCGGATTGATCACGTCACACCCGAGAGCCTCGCCGGAGCCCTCGCCTTGGGATCTGTGCTCCAGCTCGCCCTACCCGATCGAGTTTTGCCGGACCTTCCACCATATAAAGCCTGAGCTCCGCCGCACTTTCTTTCCATCTTTGGCTCCCCATTCTCACTCCCGTGACCTCCAGAGCAATCACCGAGGTGACAGCTCGCGTTTGCCCCTGTTGCAGCGAGGAGGAGGTGGCCGACCATCGATCCGGCTGCTTCGCGCCGCCGTGCTCCGCCACCCGACCGGAGCTCGAGCCTCAGGCCTTGACGCCCTTCGAGGCGACGACCAGGAGCTAGCCAAGCTCCAGCCCAGTCTTTCGCTCCACCCAGGTAGCTCTCTAGCCTTGCCATTTCGTTTAATTTTGAGTTACCCCCAAATCGACTCTCCGACGTGTTCCTCTGATTCCGGCCATATCGCGTACTATCTCGATCATCGGAGCACACTATCACCTTCGCCACTCCCTCACGCACGTTCTTCGCCCAATCATTCAACCCAGCTCGCCCCGGAGCTGGGATTCGAGCTCCACCATCCCCAGCTCGCCGGAGCTCATTCGTCCCGACCCACAGTTCGCCTTCACCCCGCTTCTTTGGGTCGAGGCACTTTGCCCTCGACCCGCGAAGCTTTTGGTGTGTTTTGCAGGTCAAGAGGAGGCCATCTGAGGCCCCCTCACATCCAGACCAGAAGCTTGTCGCCGCCGACCTCGCCGGAGCCCCTCCAGGGCTTGGCCGGGTCATCTGAGGCATTCACCAGCTGCGGGACTTCACCGCCAATCTTCTCCGATACTTGGAGGCAGCTGAGGAGGAGCCTAGCACGCACACGAGGCCGGCGAAGCTCGCCGGCTGAGTGTTCTTCCACCATCCTCCAGCACCATCCGATGGCCCCTCCGCTCCAGTTTTGATCGTGTCCGTCCGTTCACCGAGGAGCAGCATCCATCCGATCATCCAGAGGAGCCATCCGGACCGTCAGATCAGAGAGAGGGAACCCACAGCACCTGACCCGTTGGATCATCCACGTGGCCCCCTCTGCACCGTCGATCGGGCACGTGCGGAAGAGAAGAGGAGCGCCACCCATTCTGAGCCGTCCGATCACCTACGTGGCGCCTATCCAGCCGTCGACGAATAAAGGGGTAAATTACTTAGGGCCCCCTCTTAGTTTGGCTTTTTAGTCTTAGTCCTGTAAATATTTTAGTAACTTTATTTACGTAGGGTAAATTGCACTATGGACCATGTGCTTGTTTTTATTTGCTTTTATGCCCCTGTGTATGTGATCTCACGTGCTTCGCCACGTGCCTTGTCTGGGATATTTGCATCTATTACCCTGTAGTCTGTTGGGTTCTTTAATGAATGAATACTTTTTTGTAATTGCATTGATACCCCTGTGAGCCTTTTATTTCTACATGTGCGGATTTTAGTGGGTAAATTGCAACCGTACCCTTGGACTTTTCGGTACGAGTTACCAAAAGGTCCAAGAAGTTGGTTTTTATTACCAGAAGGTCCCTGAGTGCCCCAGGCACGCGCCACGCGCGTGACTTGCTGGGATTTTTGCACCTTGGCCCCCAGACTTTCGGGTATTTGCACTTAAGTCCCTGTGCACAGTGCCCCCTTTTTGATTTTTGAATAAATATCAAACCACCTCCAAATTCGATGAAAATTTGACACATGGCTCCTGCCATGTTGTTGGATTTTTGAGAATTTTTGAGGACATTTTTTATTTTATTTAGTATTTTTAAAAATTCAAAAACCTTCTTTTTAGCTACTGTCTAGGTTTAAAAATTCCAAAAAAAATATAAAATCACCCCCAAAAATTCCAAAAAAATTAGCTACTGTTCTTTGTTTGTTGTTTGATTTTCTAGCCAATTTTGGCTATTTTCCATTGAGTAAAAACCCTAAAAATCTAAAAACACCTAAAAACTCATAAAAATTATAATAAATAATCTAAAAATCCAAAAACAATAATTTTGGTGCCCAAATTTTCCTTATTTTCTCTAGAATACAGGAATATTACCTCCAGGGCCCTCTGAGATCCTTAGATATTTTATCTTTGGGTTTTGGGCCTTGCTGGACAGTACCCTTTCTTTTTAGCACTGTTTGATTTTTAGAAAATAAAATACACATTAGAAAAATCTCAAAAATTAACCAAAAACACTTAAAAACCTAAAAAACATAAAAACCATTTTTCTTGAATTTTTGCTTGATTTTTGGTGTGTTAAATAAATTGCTCAAGTGTGCTTGGTTTTGTTTTCTTTAATTTTCCTTACATATTAAAAATCCAAAAAATATAAAAAATTCTTAAAAACCACTAAAAAAATACTTTTCTTTTATTCTATCTTCTTTTTACTACTTCGTAGGCCCTAGGCCAACCCGTGCTCCTTGTGTTCGACCCTGTGAGCTATACCAGGTGAATCTCATAGCTAGGACCGCACTTCGTGTTTTGATCTCTGATTTCTTTCGCGGTTCGATATTTTTCTTGATACACCTTTCCTCTGAGATCCGGGTCGCAACGACCCTTGTCTTATTACCTTCACCCGGGTCTTGAGGGTTTTTGGTGTTATCATGTACCCAGTTCATAAAGCCCTCATTGTTTTCAGGTACCTTGGAGGGGGACCAAAACCCTACTCCCTTGAGCGAGTACGACCCCTAAGGATTAAAGCCCAAAACCCAGTCTGCAACTGCCTTGTGTATCGCCTGGATTTCCGAAGTAATGGCGCTTCTATCGTACGTAGGCGAGTAGGACTTGGACACCAATGGTGACTCTCTGTTGTGAGAGCATCGACCCTGTCCGAAGTATTGAACATAGGCCACGCCTTCACGGGGGTGTCTGTCTCATTGTCCTGCATCTGAGTAGGTTCTTGCACGCTCACAGGTGATTCCGTTGCGAGCGAGAACCGAAGTATTGGTTTCGCCTATCGGCTTCCTCTCTCTTTTCTTTGGCTGAGTAGGGATCCAAGAAGGGTTACAAGGACTCCAAAAAGTACAGACTACAGGTTACGCAGGAGGAGGACAAGTACGGGATACTCTTCTTGCAGTACTCTCTCTCCTATAGGGTAGCATACTAAGGACTTGTTATAAGATATGCCTGAAATCACAACTCTAAAAAAATGAAAAGATAATAATTAGCCAAGCTTTCACGGCTTCACAAGGCGTGAGTTGCTGAACCCGATTTTGTATTGTGTTTGTATGGATCTAGATTAAGGTTCAAAGATCAAAGTCCCGCGCCTTTGTGTACATTTTGTGTGTCTCCCTTTGACCACCCCGCTCAACCGAGCCTCTCTACTGTTTTACACTCCTTTTGTTCCTCATTCACCATCGTATCTTTCATCCAACATCCGATCCTCGTTTGTATTTCGTGAAGTTGATCCATGGATGGTTTCCGTAGGGACCATGCCGACACCCACATCGATTCCATGAACTCAACTCCGCCAATAAATTCGAGGCGATTCCCGAGAACCCGATCCGGACTTTGCGGATCGATCTCCAGACTCCTCGTTTTCTACCTTTCTCTTGGCCACCCAATAAACTGGGATCACTTTTGTCCCACTTCTGCCGTTGTGAATGGAAGTCGATTACAGTCTACATCTTTTTCCATCCACAACATGCTGGGGTTGACCTGAATTCCAACTTAATCACGGCAGTTGAACGTTAATTGCAAGCAATTTGATTCGGACCATCTCATTATGCAGATAGAAGACAGTGCGAGCCCTGGAGACTACTCCGGAGTTCATCTCGTCCGACTCAGACCCTGACATGGCTCCAGGAGGAAAGGGCAAGGGTCAGCAGCCACCCCAACTAGAGGGACAGGTGCCAGATCAGAACCAAGTCAATGCACAGTTGCTGGCATCTATCCAGGCCATACAGCAGCAGCTGACCGAGCAGGCCCTGACACAGACCGCATTCCAGGATATGTTGAATGACATGATGAACCGTGACAATGGAGGAGGAGGCAGAGGAGGCAGGGGAGGATGAGGTGGAGGTGGAGGTGGTGGTCCTCCTGATGATGACCTTGAATTACCACCACCAAAGCCAACACTTAAAGAAACATATAATCCGGGAGACAGCCAGATGACCGAGTGGATCCTCATTCCACCGGTACATGCCCACTTTGAGCTGAAGCCCCAGTTCATAGGCCTTCTCCCTGCATTTCATGGAAACACCAGCGAGGAGCCGTACATTCACCTGCAACAGTTTTCCCGCATTTGTCGTACTACTCACTATCCCAATGTCCCTCTGGACATTGTCAAGATGATGGCATTCCCATTCAGCTTACAGGACAAGGCCCTTTATTGGGTCAACCATCTGGGGAAGGTCGTGATGACCTGGGAGGAGTTGAAGTCCGCATTCCTGCACAAATATTACCCTCTAGGTCGACTCAACCAGATGCGAGCCCGTATCAGTAATTTCTCCCAAGGACCCCGTGAGTCGATACATGAAGTGTGGGAGAGATTCACTGACCTGCAGGAGAAGTGTCCCCACCATGAGATCCCTAAAACCATCTTGGTCCAGTATTTTTTTGGGGGACTGAACATTGAAAGCCAACGGCTTGTGGACGTAGCATGTGGGGGCTCCCATTTTAATAAGGATGAAGATGTCGTTTGGCAGATATATGAAGAAATGGCCGAAGGAGAGGCCGCCCTCTCTTCATCCAAGGCGTATCAGAAGCAGCCCTAGATCCTTCAGAAGCAAGTGCACATGGCTGCATCCAAGGAAGTAGAGAGAGATGAGAGCTCCAACCTCAGCATCATCGGGGGCCATCTCTCTAACGTAGATATCATTGAGAAGCGATCACAGGACCTTGAGAAACTCGCTGTGATCGAGAAGAGGACCCAGAACTTGGACAAGCTAGATCAGATCAACAAGTACCTAGAACTGTTGGTCGGTACTATCAACTCTGTCCAGTCGGCTACACCATCGGAAGCTCCCGTTGAGAAGAAGGACGAGCAGCAACCGTAGCATCAGCTTCAGCCGAGCTAGCAGCCACCGGCAGTCCAGCACGTGTACTATGTGCAGGCGCCCGACTAGGGCCAGCCGCAGCAGCAGATGGTAGTGTACCAGCCAGAGATCCTCTCAGTACCTGATCCAGTCTTCCCACCACCACCCCTAATTCAGGAAGTGAACGGGGTATGGGCTCATGATGCACAGCCGGCCCGTCCTCAGGGACAACCCCAGGGTCAGCAATTTGCCAATCGGCAGTACCACCAACCTCAGGGTGGTCGTTTTGGTCAATCCTCTCAGCAACACCAGCAGTACCAGCAGCCTCCCCAGTTTGCACAACAGTGGAGGCAGAATTTTCCTTACCAGCAGCAGCCGTAGTACCGCCACCCACAGCCGTATCACCAGTACGCTGCTGCCCCCTCTCAGCAATATCAGCAGTATCCTCCTCCATCCTACCAACAACTTCAACTTCCTGCACCACCTCAAAACCACCAGCCACAACCTCTACTCCCATCCAACCATCAGCAGCGTGGTCTGCACGCTGAACCTACTGAAGCACCCTTTGAGAATCCCGCCATGGATTGTCTGGCCCAGCTTGTTAAAGGGCTAGCGGATATGACAAAGAGGCTCGACGACCTGACCGCCACCAGAACTACCATTCCGACGCAGGTCGAAGCCAACCCCAATAATTTCAAAAAGAAAGAGCAGGTAGATTGTGATGTCCTGTCCGAGTATGGTAATGATATTACTGTTTATTCTAATGCTGTTACTCTCAGGAGCGGTAGGGTCTTGCCTCCGCCTGCTACCAGAAGTGGGGTGAATAAAGAAACAGGTGGATCGTCATCTTCCGCATCAGTCGTGCCAGCTCCAGGGGTGGGTGAGGAGGAAGAAGAAGGAGAAGCCAGTCCAGCCGTCATGCCATGTCAGCAGCAACCTCAGCCAAAAATACAAAAAAAATCAGCAAAAACAAAAACAACAAAAAGAAGCTCGTAGCAGAAGCGAAGCCGCGCCAGCATTGGAGGAGCCGCCAGCAGCAGCCGATCCCTCGCCAGCTGATGGAGCAGACGCTACCCTTTTTGATCGCCCAACAGCACCAGCATGCCAAGATCCAGCTTGTACTCCTTTTTGTAGTTCGGATGTACAACATTCTGTGGGCGATGATTTTGATGTAAATAAGAACTCTGATTTTCCTGCTAGTATTGTACATATTCCTTTTCCTCATGCAATACAAAAATCCAAAAAAATTGCAAAACAAAAAAAGGCATTGTCTGATCCGGGTGTTGTGGATATTTTGGATAAATTGACTGTTGAGATTCCCTTGTTGAAGGCCGTGGAATACATGCCAGTCGTAAAGAAAGGACTGAAAGAGGCATGTACTAACAGGCGTCGCCCAGCACAAGAAAACAGATGCCAGCAAGTCGAGAGGCATGTCCTCACCTTGGCCACGGTAGCAGCCATCAGCAATCTCCCCCAGAAGAAGCAAGACACAGGAGCGCCTCTGATCAGTTGTGAGATTTTTGACCAGGTCTTCGAGCGCACTCTCTTGGATAGCGGATCTTCCATCAACCTTCTGCCCTCGTCCATAATGCAAGAATTCGGACTGGGACCGCTCAGACACACATGATCCTTCAGTTCGCTGACCGATCCGTCAAGCGGCCCCGAGGTCTGTTGGAAGACGTGGTAGTTAAGGTGCAGGAAATGAAATTCCCAGTTGACTTTGTAGTCCTTGATATGGACTCGCCTGCACCCCTGCTCCAGACCCCTATCATCCTTGGCAGACCATTCCTTCGTACTTCAGGTGTCGTGGTTGATTACGGATCTGGGAAGATCACTTTCAGCTCGAACACCCAGCAAATCACGATCAACATGAACAAAGAGCAGAATGCCACAACTAATGAGAGCCAGGCGGTATCAGAAGCAGACTGTGATTTTATTGCAGAGATCAGAGACTCAACTTTATCATTGGATGATCCATGGACCCGAGAAATCCTCACTCTTGAGGAGGACTCGGAAAGCGTAGTCAGCATATGCTCCGACGATTTATGGGAGACAGATTCTCAGATGCAGGCGCATCTTCTTGAGCATTCACTCCAGACCGAACATGATCAGCTTAGTGCAGAACCGTTCGGTGCATCACCGGGATCTCGACAGGATGATGAGGATGGTAAGTATTGCAAGGAAGTACATTCCACCACCAGCATGGTATCTGAAGTGACAGATAAAGTGGACAGATCAAAACTAGAACTCAAGCCACTTCCGGTAGGCCTGAAGTATGCTTTCCTTGCGGGTGAAGAACAAATGTATCCGGTCATCATCAGCAGGAGGCTGAATCCGAATCAGGAATCTCTACTTCTCGAGGTTCTAGAAAAGAACCGCAAGGCACTTGGTTGGAGCGTATCGGACCTCCGAGGGATAAATCCAGCCTTGTGTTCACACCACATCTATTTGGAAGAAGATGCCAAGCTGTCCCGTGAATTTCAGAGAAGGCTGAATCCTAACCTTCGGGACGTCGTCATAAAAGAAATAACGAAATGGTGTGATGTAGGCTTCATCTATCCCATCTCCGATTCAAAATGGGTAAGCCCACTGCATGTAGTTCCCAAGAAATCAGGGCTTACCGTGGTTACAAATGACAAAGGAGAGGAAATTTCAACTCGGGTACCAACATCCTGGCGGGTGTGTGTTGACTATCGCCGTCTCAATGCAGCAACGAAGAAGGACCACTTTCCCTTGCCATTCATAGATCAAGTTCTGGAAAGATTAGCAGGCAAGGAGTTCTTCTGCTTTCTGGATGGGTACTCCGGGTACAACCAAGTGGCGATCGCTCCTGAAGATCAAGAGAAGACTACCTTCACTTGCCCGTTCGACACCTACGCCTTCAAGAGAATGCCCTTTGGTTTGTGCAATGCACCTGCAACCTTCCAAAGATGCATGTTAGCAGTCTTCGCCGAGATGGTAGGCAGTTTTCTCGAGGTGTTCATGGACGATTTCTCTGTCTATGGTGATAGTTTTGATGCTTGTCTTGAGCACCTAGACAGAGTAGTTCAGAAGTGCCGAGAAGTCAATTTAGTGCTCTCATGGGAAAAGAGCCATTTTATGGTCACTGAAGGTATTGTGCCGGGCCACGTCGTTTCCAAACGTGGCATAGAAGTCGACCCGGCAAAGGTGGATGTTATTTCAAATCTTCAGCCACCTCAGTCAGTGAAAAATGTGAGGTCATTCCTGGGGCATGTGGGATTCTACAGGCGATTCATCAAGGATTTCAGCCGCATTGCCCGACTTCTGACAGAACTATTATGCAAGGAAACAGAGTTCATTGTTGATCAGCCAGTTCTCCTTGCTTTCAACCAGTTGAAGGAGCTCATCACTCAGGCTCCAATCTTACAGCCTCCCGACTGGACTCTTCCCTTTGAAATAATGACCGATGCGTCAGATTTTGCAGTCGGAGCTGTTCTTGGGCAGAGAAAAGACAAAGTGCCCTACGCCATTCACTATGCCAGCAGAACATTAGATGAAGCACAGAGGAATTATACAGTGACAGAGAAAGAATTGCTGGCTGTGGTTTTCGCCTTAGAAAAGTTCAGATCCTATTTGTTGGGATCAAAAGTCACAATTTTCACGGACCACTCTGCTATCCGGTACCTACAGCAGAAGAAGGATGCCAAGCCAAGACTGATTCGTTGGATCCTTCTCCTCCAGGAATTCGATCTGGAAATCAAGGACAAGCCTGGAGTTCAGAATGTGGTAGCAGATCATCTTTCCAGAATAGGGCAGCATGAGCCTCCTCTGAGCAATGCACCTATCACAGAAACCTTCCCTGATGAAGCCATCTTAGCAGTGGATTCTCTTCCTTGGTATGTTGATATAGTCAATTACCTCGCCTCTGGGGTAATACCTTCGGATTGGACGAAGAACCAAAAGAATAAATTCATGTCGACCATCCGCTTCTACCAATGGGAAGATCCTCTTTTATTCAGAGAAGGAGCATATTGTATTTGGCGCAGGTGCATCCCTCAGACGGAACAGTCTAGTGTCCTCGAACATTGTCACTCGCTCGAATCTGGTGGACATCACTCTGGAGATCGTACGACAGCCAAAGTACTTCAGTGTGGTTTCTGGTGGCCCACTCTATTCAAGGATGCAGCTGAGTTTGTCAAAAGATGCACTGACTGTCAGAGATTGAAAGGAACACTAACTGCTAAAGACTCGATGCCCATGAAAATCATTCAGATAGCAGACGTTTTCGATGCATGGGGCATTGACTTCATGGGACCTTTCCCTAACAGTCAAGGTTTTGAGCACATCCTTCTTGCCGTCGATTACATGAGTCGTTGGGTCGAAGCTATTCCCGCCCGAGCCACCGACAGCCGAACAATATGTCAGTTTTTGAAGAAGAATATTATTTCGCAGTTTGGGATACCGAAGATCCTCATCTCAGACGGGGGTAGCCACTTCATCAACAAAGAGGTCAAGAAGTTAACGAAGGAGTACGGCATAGACCATCGTGTCACATCTCCTTATCATCCTCAGACCAATGGCATGGCGGAGCTATCAAACAGATAAATCACAGAAACTTGTGAGGCCAAATAGGAAGGACTGGTCCCAACTCTTGGACTCGGTCCTATGGGCTTACCGGACAAGTCTCCTTTGGGCATGTCGCCCTATCGTCTTGTATATGGAAAACCGTGTCATCTGCCCGTGGAATTAATTCACAAGTCTTTGTGGGCAATCAACAGTTGTAATTTGGACTCACGCAGAAGTGGTCAGAAGAGAAAAGATGATCTGAACAGGCTCTTGGAATTCCGAGACTATGCATAAGAAAACACCTTGATGTACAAGGAGAAGGTGAAACGCTGGCATGACCGGCACATCAGACGAAAGACCTTTGACGTTGGACAGAAAGTGTGGTTATTTGATGCAAAGTTGCGGATATTCCCAGGCAAATTAAAGAGTAAGTGGATAGGGCCCTTTCGAGTTTGTGAAGTGCGTGACAATGGAAGCATTGCTATATCAGAACTGTCTCCTGACGCACAGCCATTCGTCATCAACGGTCAACTCCTGAAGCCGTACCTCGAACCAGACACATTCCTGGCCGTTGTTGACTCCGTTCAGCTCATGCACCATGATGACATCTCCTCAGCACCTGCGGCATCGAAAGATTCAGACTATGCAATCCAACAACTGTTTATCTGATTTTCTTTGTTTTTCTTCTTTTCTTCTTTTCCTTTTCTATTTTCTCTTTGTATCTAAAAGGTGCCACCCTTGTAGACAGTTTTCTATACTTAGGACATACTTGGTCCTAAGTATAGGGGGGATGTGCACCCCGAGTTTTTCATTTCATTCCGATTCTCTCCATTGTCTCCTCTTCTTGTCTATACTTAGGAGTATCTTACCCTAAGTATAGGGGGAGACAATCTGAGTACGATCTGTGTATTCCCACCCTTGACCTCCATGCTTTTTGTACAGTCTGCTATACTTCGGATTACTTGATCCTAAGTATAGGGGGGACGGTCAACTTCTCATTCATTCATTCATTTCATTCATAATTAATTCTTTAGACTTGTCTATACTCAGTACGAGTTATGTCTCTGCTTTTCTCTTCGATCTATGAGGACATAGCTCAAGCTAAGTATAGGGGGGTCGTATATACCATGTATATACTATAAGCCATAACTCATACTGAAAAATAAAATCCCAATATAAATTAAAATGTAAAAAGTAGCTCTATAATAATAAAAGATGATTGTGAGCTCCTCAGGCTCTTTGTACTTATACTGATTATTAAGTCAGGAAAAAGGTTTTGTGAAAGAAAGCTTCTTTGAAAAACCTTGTGAAAATTGTTTGAAAATAGTCTGTACAAGTATTCAACTTTTGAAAAATCAGTTTTGTGTGTAAAATTTATTTTCTTTGCGTGAAATCAAAATGTGTGAAAATCAGTGTGCAAATGATTGTAAAAACTTGATTGTCAAAATTGCTTTGAAAAACCTATCTATGCTGTGTAAAACCTTTGTGAAATCATTTTCAAATACGTGTACATGTTTGCAAAAATTATTTTGGACTAGAGCTTTCAAAAGTCTTTTGAAAAGGATTCTCGAACTAGGTCTGAGGAGTCTGCACAAAAATCTCTGATACAAAAATAAGCATAATCCCAAATAAAGCTTATAAGAGCCAAAACCATATTGTACATCAAATACAGTTTCTCTTCTTTTGTACATACTGATTAATAAATCAGATACCTATACAGTATGATTGGAAAACTAGTGTGACCTGTTTTGAAAAATTTGATGTGAAATGATTTCAAACTGTGTGAAAATTGTTTTGATTGCAAAATTTTTCTTTGTGTGAAAGAAAGGATTTGAAAAACCTATATGCAAATGTTTTGAAAAATGTGCGTCAAAATTATTGTGAAAAATGTACATATAGTGTGAAAATTCTTTGCAAAACTAGTTTTCAAATGTGTGTAAATGACTGCAAAAATTATCGTGTACTATAGTTTGCAAAACTATTTTCAAAACTAGACCTGAAGAATAAGATCACTATTACAAATACCTGTAAATCAGAAATAAATTACATAAAATTCTTTCTCAACAACCTAAATAAACTTCTTCATTCAAACCTGTAGAGTCTTTATAAATTCATACCTTTTGTAAATAAAACGGCACGCCTGTGTAAATAATTGTATGTACCCTTTTATGTGTCAAGTTCTTATTTTACTTGCCAAAAAAGTCTTTGTGTAAAAACATTCTTTGCTTCTTTTTGAAATCTCGTGAAAAATTGTATCATTCATTGTGCATAGCATAAGCATACCATTCATATTCTTTTTGAGTGAGCTTGATGATTGAATCAGTCTAGTAAAGTCTCAAATTGGAGCTTGGTTGGACCTTACTGCACCTAACTGCACTGGAACCTTATGGGAACTAGATCTAAGGTACTTCAGGTCTATGCAGACTTAATTCTTTGAGAAATCAGGGCTGGGTTCAAGTCACCTTAGTGGACTAACTAGAACCTTTCGAGACACACGTACGACTCTTGCCGACCGTGACCTAACTTGGACACTTGCACCTTTCACTTGGCTCAACTCAGTTGGAGTGGTGAGGGGGTTGGATTTGCCAGTCTGAGACGCACACGGGTGGAAACATTCGTCCTCGTCTAGGGAGGGATGTGCACCCCAACTTGGTCCAATAGCCATGAGGTCTAAAGACAGGAGATTGTGGGTTGCGATAAAGCTTCAAAAGAGGGATAGTCTACTGGCTCAAGAAGAAAAACTCCTTATGTAAAAGCTGTTGTGAATAGTATGTTGAAAAAAAAGGGTCAGTCCTGTACAAAAATAAAATGCCTGCAAAGTATGTACAAAGTCAATAAGCAAGCTTGAGTTCCAAAGACAAATATGTGAGCCTGCAGCTGGATGACTTGACTACATTGGTCTTGCATCCCAGGATAGGTAGCTACACTGGCTACTATCCATTCTTCTCTTCACCCCCTCCTCTTGAGCTGGTAGCCACTTGAACTTAGAAGGGAATACCCTGCTCCTCAAGGAAAGAGCTGTTGGACTGGGGAATCATTGGGTTGTCATTCTGGAGAAGTCAGTTCCTTTGTCATTTTTGTTGGGGAGAGCCACCATCACTTACACTGTACAAGTCAGCTTCATAGTTATAAGGGTTTGCGTATGATGTAGACTGGTTCTGACCAGGCTATTGAGGTGGGTTGAACCGAGTTCTGTGACTATCGAAGGCTGTTGTATTTTAGAGCTGGTTCTCGACTAGGTTCCACACACATCTACACCCAAGGTCTGACAGGAGCTCCAAATTCAGATTTTGTAAAGACATGCATTGCACTGAAAGCACCCCTATTCACTTTATCCTTCTTTAATTCTCCTTTTTCTTTTCTTTATTCTTTTTGTACTTATTGCATAAGTGTTTGCTAGGGACTAGCAAAGGCAAGCATAGGGGGGTGATGAATCTCCATTTCATCACCTTTATTCTATCATTTTGGCCTCAAAAATCCCAGCAAATGCATGTAAATAGCATCAAATTGTACATAATAGCATTCATAATTCATTGTATTAATTATACATTAAATACTGTGTTTAATGCCAAAATTATAGAATAAAGAAAAGAAAAGAAAAAGGAATAAAATATTGAAGATATTTTATGACCCAAACCCCGAGACCAAGGCCAGCATGGTATTGGTCGACCAGGAATAAAGTAGGGGGAGATAAGGGCCAGTGTACAACAAATACCTCATTTATTTCTTCATTTATTTTTGCATTTTTGACACCTATTTTGTACATAATTATTTATTCATCAAATAAAGAAACTTTGTTCATAAAAGTTGTAGATAATAATGTAAATAAAATTACAAAATTGAGTTTGTGTAAAAATAATACTCAGTGTACATTCTATACACAGAATAAAAAGCCAAAATCTCAACTTCACAGACCCATATCTCGCAAATAAAAACTCCAAATCACTCAAACTCACCTTTAATTGTATATAGCTTTCCATGAACTATTTAATAATTAAATTGGTTTCATAATTTTTGGAGTCCATGTGCAAAAGTTAGGTTTTTGGCCCTCCTTGTACATAATACCTGAATAAATTATTACATTTATTCATTATTCATTATTGCAACAAATTTACAATTTTAGAATTTTGTAAATGATGTATATAATGCATACATACATTAAAAGTAAAGGAAAACCAAAAATAATTTCAAAAATAAAATAAGTCTACAAAATTCATAGACAAAATACCTATACTATATATCTTTATATAAATAAAAAGGATTTTATTCCTTGGTTCTTTTATTATTTTATATTTTTATGATAATGTATAAATTATACATAACTCATTAAAAATGTAAATCCAAAATAAAAATCAAGAAAATACATTAAATAAATTGAGTATACAAAATACATAGGTAAAATACCTATAAGGATACCTACATATACCTATACCTATTTATTTAAAAATGTAAATAAACTTCTAAAAATTAAATAAAAATACCTTTATACTCACAAAAATAAATTATAAATTTATAAAATAAGCCAATAAAATATTAAAAGAAAATAAACAAACTAAAAATAAAGTACACAAAAATACATGTAAATACATACATATACACATTATTAAATTAAAACCATAATAAAACACTTCGCAAAATTCAATAAAAATCATAAATAAATACTATATAAAATAATACACATTTTTTATTTTATAAGAAAAAAATAATAAAATCGTTTGCTGTGTCAAATAAATCAATTTCTAATCAGATCTCCTATTTTGGCATCTAGCGGCCGACGTGGACCAGTGGAGAGCCGGCCTTCGTTGACCCCCTGGTCAACTGTCCCATCCAAGCCCTGCGCCTCTGAACTGTCAACTCCCCGATTTTCCTCCAATTTTTGCGGCCATCCCTTCCATCGTTCAAGCTCGCTTCCTTCACAAGATTTGCCCTCTGATCATCCATGATGCCCGCCAAAATCTTAGATCAATTAGATACTCATTGGATTAAGAAATAATCGCCGGTCAATAAGGCACCTTGCCAATGTTTATAAATAAGTAGCTCCGCCTCCTTCCGCGAATTTGGCCACTTTTAATCCAACCTTAAGCCTTGATTCCATTCTTGGGACATTCCTCGTGACAGGGGGAGTGTGCTGGCGTCTCGAATCGGCCGGAGGGAGGAAGATTTTGTCGCGTCGGAGCTCCGGCGTCCGCCCTGCTCCCTGGAGGCCCCCAGGTATAAGAGCTGTCCCTTTTTATGCTTTTTAGTTAGGTTTTAATGCTAGCTTTCAATTCCAGTTGTTAGTTTAGCTTTTAGTTGATCCCTGTAGCTTAGAATCCAAAATTCGAAGTTCACCGGAGCTCTTCTCCGGCGACTTCTTCACTGTGAAATCGATTGTATCTGCCCGCCATTCGCATCCCATTTCGTCCCTCATCGCATTCTCCATCGAACGCACATCTTGGTCCAACCCAGGACCTTCGGTCTTGGCGAATTGGGGCTCCACCTCCGCCGTACGCCGGAGCCCCTCCGCCTCATTCCATCTAGCTGCCAAGCTTCAAAACCCCGGGTCGAGGAGGTAGCTCTCTCACCCCCGGTTCTTCCTATGCAGGTATCACAAGGAACGGAGCCCATCTGGGCTCGCATCGAACCAGGAAGAGGTTCCTGGAGGTCCCCTTCTTCACCGACCTCGTCCGAGCAACTCGGACCTCCAGGAGCCATGAGAACACCATCAGTCGACGTGGGATGCTTCCAGCTACATGCAGACTACTTCAGATCCGCGGGAGAGCCCTGGAGGAGCCCATGCGTCTCGATCGAAGCTCGCCAGGAGCGAGCTTCTTCCCTGTTCTTCCATGGAGTCTCAGCGCCGTTGGATCAGCAGGCCCGGCCCAAATTGAAGGACAACTGCCCGATGAAGACACGTGCCAACCGTCAGATCTGTGAGGATCGTCTAATCCGTGCCCTTCATCGACGAACCGGTATCCACCGTCAGATGCTTGACGCGTGGATAAGTGGCGCGCCCAGCGCCGCAGGATGATGCGCCTTTAGGGGGTAAATTTCACATCTAGCCCCCCGCTTTTTGTATTTATAGTTTAATACCAAAAATAAGAGGTTAAGTTGTAAATAAGTTGTATAAATTGCAGAAGGACCCTTAAGGTTTTTATATTTGCGTTTTAGTCCCTCCGCGCCTCACGTGCAGCAACCACGTGCGGCGCGTGAAAATTGCACTTAAACCCCGCCGTGTTTTTGTAATTGTAACATGGTCCTGAAAATAAAAGTTAACGTTCATTTTTATTGTAACTTTTGCATGTATGCCCCTGAGAGATATTTTAATTGCAAAAATACCCCTGCCAGGCCATTTATTTTTGAATGCTTTGTCTATTTATTTTGTGCTTCATATTTCTTTGAAAAATTTCGCAAAAATAGACTTAAGCTCCTGTTTGGTTGTTCTTGCACGCTATATTTTTAGTTTTCAATTCTGTTGCATTTTTGCATTTATTAAAAATCAAAAACATGCATTTTATTTACTGTCTAGCTTATAAAATACCAAAAAAATATGAAAAGGCCTCGAAAAATCCCAAAAAAATTAGTTATGGTGTAATTTGATCTATTTCAGTGTCAGTCCAAAAATCCCTAAAAATCTCAAAAGGAAAACCTTAAAAATTCAAAATACCCAAAAACTTCAAAAAAATGTACAAAATCAAAGAAAAATCAGAAAAATATGAACGTAGTTCCTATTTATGCTATATTATATTGTCTTTATTAGAAAAATAGTGTGGAAAATTTTTGTGGCAGTTTGCTATTTTTAATGCCTATTTTTCTTACAGCCAGACCCTATTCCACAGTTTGCTCTTATTTTGCTATTTAAAAATACTAAAAATGTTTTGAAAAATGCCCAAAAATCACAAAAATAGTAAAAAATCATGAAAATTCCAAAAAGACTTCATTCCTGAATTTTTGACTATTTTTGTATATTTTTATAAATATTATAGTACCCCTTTATATACATATACATGTATTCCCAAATATATATATATATATATATATATCTAACTACTTATATGTAATTATATATCTATTTATTAACCCTAAAATAAAAAAATATATAACTATTATACTTATATATACCTATATATATATTGTATGTATTACAAGCTATATACTAATCCTCTATGGGCATACATATATTTATATCTTTATATTATATATATATTACCTAATTATATTATTAAAAACAAAACAAAAAAAAGAGAGAAAGAAAAAAATAAAAAAAAAATAAAAAAATATAAAATTAAAAAACCCACTTCACACAAGGATGACTCTGTAGCTCATGTAGGCTATTGCATTTTGTATTGCTCTCTGTGGTTCGACCTCTACATGCTTGTCACTGTACATTTTATGGTAGAGTAATAAAGATTAATTCACATTTCTTTTTGGATTTAATTGATACATTCTTTCATTGTGGGTTAATTGCTGATTAACTCGGGTATTCTACGAGCGGTCGCCTCAGCGATACTTTTTATATTATTCATGGTCACCCTTGTAGAATATTCGCTGTTATCAGTTATATAGACCAAAGGGCATCCGTCTGAAAGCATAAGTCCCAAACGGACAGGTGAATGTCATTTTCTCCTGGTCTTCGGGCGCAATGGCCACTTGATTATAACTGGAGTACCCGTCGAGAAAACAATAATGACTCTTCCTAGCTAGCCTCTCGATAATCTGATTAATGAATGGCAGCGGGAAATGATCCTTCTTGGTGGCCTGATTCAATCGTCTGTAGTCCACACAGACCCTCACGTGAGTTGTATCTGCCCGCCATTCGCATCCCATTTCGTCCCTCATCGCATTCTCCACCGAACGCACATCTTGGTCCAACCCAGGACCTTCGGTCTTGGCGAATCGGGGCTCCACCTCCGCCGTACGCCGGAGCCCCTCCGCCTCATTCCATCTTGCTGCCAAGCTTCAAAACCCCGGGTCGAGGAGGTAGCTCTCTCACCCCCGGTTCTTCCTATGCAGGTATCACAAGGAACGGATCCCATCTGGGCTCGCATCGAACCAGGAAGAGGTTCCTGGAGGTCCCCTTCTTCACCGACCTCGTCCGAGCAACTCGGACCTCCAGGAGACATGAGAACACCATCAGTCGACGTGGGATGCTTCCAGCTATGTGCAGACTACTTCAGATCCGTGGGAGAGCCCTGGAGGAGCCCATGCGTCTCGATCGAAGCTCGCCAGGAGCGAGCTTCTTCCCTGTTCTTCCATGGAGTCTCAGCGCCGTTGGATCAGCAGGCCCGGCCCAGATTGAAGGACAACTGCCCGATGAAGACACGTGCCAACTGTCAGATCTGTGAGGATCGTCTAATCCGTGCCCTTCATCGACGAACCGGTATCCACCGTCAGATGCTTGACGCGTGGATAAGTGGCGCGCCCAGCGCCGCAGGATGATGCGCCTTTAGGGGGTAAATTTCACATCTAGCCCCCCGCTTTTTGTATTTATAGTTTAATACCAAAAATAAGAGGTTAAGATGTAAATAAGTTGTATAAATTGCAGAAGGACCCTTAAGGTTTTTATATTTGCGTTTTAGTCCCTCCGCGCCTCACGTGCAGCAACCACGTGAGGCGCGTGAAAATTGCACTTAAACCCCGCCGTGTTTTTGTAATTGTAACATGGTCCTGAAAATAAAAGTTAACGTTCATTTTTATTGTAACTTTTGCATGTATGCCCCTGAGAGATATTTTAATTGCAAAAATACCCCTGCCAGGCCATTTATTTTTGAATGCTTTGTCTATTTATTTTGTGCTTCATATTTCTTCGAAAAATTTCGCAAAAATAGACTTAAGCTCCTGTTTGGTTGTTCTTGCACGCTATATTTTTAGTTTTCAATTCTGTTGCATTTTTGCATTTATTAAAAATCAAAAACATGCATTTTATTTACTGTCTAGCTTATAAAATACCAAAAAAATATGAAAAGGCCTCGAAAAATCCCAAAAAAATTAGTTATGGTGTAATTTGATCTATTTCAGTGTCAGTCCAAAAATCCCTAAAAATCTCAAAAGGAAAACCTTAAAAATTCAAAATACCCAAAAACTTCAAAAAAATGTACAAAATCAAAGAAAAATCAGAAAAATATGAACGCAGTTCCTATTTATGCTATATTATATTGTCTTTATTAGAAAAATAGTGTGGAAAATTTTTGTGGCAGTTTGCTATTTTTAATGCCTATTTTTCTTACAGCCAGACCCTATTCCACAGTTTGCTCTTATTTTGCTATTTAAAAATACTAAAAATGTTTTAAAAAATGCCCAAAAATCACAAAAATAGTAAAAAATCATGAAAATTCCAAAAAGACTTCATTCCTGAATTTTTGACTATTTTTGTATATTTTTATAAATATTATAGTACCCCTTTATATACATACACATGTATTCCCAAATATATATATATATATATATATATATATCTAACTACTTATATGTAATTATATATCTATTTATTAACCCTAAAATAAAAAAATACATTACTATTATACTTATATATACCTATATATATATTGTATGTATTACAAGCTATATACTAACCCTCTATGGGCATACATATATTTATATCTTTATATTATATATATATTACCTAATTATATTATTAAAAACAAAACAAAAAAAAGAGAGAAAGAAAAAAATAATAAAATAAAAATAAAAAAATATAAAATTAAAAAACCCACTTCACACAAGGATGACTCTGTAGCTCATGTAGGCTATTGCATTTTGTATTGCTCTCTGTGGTTCGACCTCTACATGCTTGTTACTGTACATTTTATGGTAGAGTAATAAAGATTAATTCACATTTCTTTTTGGATTTAATTGATACATTCTTTCATTGTGGGTTAATTGCTGATTAACTCGGGTATTCTACGAGCGGTCGCCTCAGCGATACTTTTTATATTATTCATGGTCACCCTTGTAGAATATTCGCTGTTATCAGTTATATAGACCAAAGGGCATCCGTCTGAAAGCATAAGTCCCAAACGGACAGGTGAATGTCATTTTCTCCTGGTCTTCGGGCGCAATGGCCACTTGATTATAACTGGAGTACCCGTCGAGAAAACAATAATGACTCTTCCTAGCTAGCCTCTCGATAATCTGATTAATGAATGGCAGCGGGAAATGATCCTTCTTGGTGGCCTGATTCAATCGTCTGTAGTCCACACAGACCCTCACGTGAGTTGTATCTGCCCGCCATTCGCATCCCATTTCGTCCCTCATCGCATTCTCCACCGAACGCACATCTTGGTCCAACCCAGGACCTTCGGTCTTGGCGAATCGGGGCTCCACCTCCGCCGTACGCCGGAGCCCCTCCGCCTCATTCCATCTTGCTGCCAAGCTTCAAAACCCCGGGTCGAGGAGGTAGCTCTCTCACCCCCGGTTCTTCCTATGCAGGTATCACAAGGAACGGATCCCATCTGGGCTCGCATCGAACCAGGAAGAGGTTCCTGGAGGTCCCCTTCTTCACCGACCTCGTCCGAGCAACTCGGACCTCCAGGAGACATGAGAACACCATCAGTCGACGTGGGATGCTTCCAGCTATGTGCAGACTACTTCAGATCCGTGGGAGAGCCCTGGAGGAGCCCATGCGTCTCGATCGAAGCTCGCCAGGAGCGAGCTTCTTCCCTGTTCTTCCATGGAGTCTCAGCGCCGTTGGATCAGCAGGCCCGGCCCAGATTGAAGGACAACTGCCCGATGAAGACACGTGCCAACTGTCAGATCTGTGAGGATCGTCTAATCCGTGCCCTTCATCGACGAACCGGTATCCACCGTCAGATGCTTGACGCGTGGATAAGTGGCGCGCCCAGCGCCGCAGGATGATGCGCCTTTAGGGGGTAAATTTCACATCTAGCCCCCCGCTTTTTGTATTTATAGTTTAATACCAAAAATAAGAGGTTAAGATGTAAATAAGTTGTATAAATTGCAGAAGGACCCTTAAGGTTTTTATATTTGCGTTTTAGTCCCTCCGCGCCTCACGTGCAGCAACCACGTGAGGCGCGTGAAAATTGCACTTAAACCCCGCCGTGTTTTTGTAATTGTAACATGGTCCTGAAAATAAAAGTTAACGTTCATTTTTATTGTAACTTTTGCATGTATGCCCCTGAGAGATATTTTAATTGCAAAAATACCCCTGCCAGGCCATTTATTTTTGAATGCTTTGTCTATTTATTTTGTGCTTCATATTTCTTCGAAAAATTTCGCAAAAATAGACTTAAGCTCCTGTTTGGTTGTTCTTGCACGCTATATTTTTAGTTTTCAATTCTGTTGCATTTTTGCATTTATTAAAAATCAAAAACATGCATTTTATTTACTGTCTAGCTTATAAAATACCAAAAAAATATGAAAAGGCCTCGAAAAATCCCAAAAAAATTAGTTATGGTGTAATTTGATCTATTTCAGTGTCAGTCCAAAAATCCCTAAAAATCTCAAAAGGAAAACCTTAAAAATTCAAAATACCCAAAAACTTCAAAAAAATGTACAAAATCAAAGAAAAATCAGAAAAATATGAACGCAGTTCCTATTTATGCTATATTATATTGTCTTTATTAGAAAAATAGTGTGGAAAATTTTTGTGGCAGTTTGCTATTTTTAATGCCTATTTTTCTTACAGCCAGACCCTATTCCACAGTTTGCTCTTATTTTGCTATTTAAAAATACTAAAAATGTTTTAAAAAATGCCCAAAAATCACAAAAATAGTAAAAAATCATGAAAATTCCAAAAAGACTTCATTCCTGAATTTTTGACTATTTTTGTATATTTTTATAAATATTATAGTACCCCTTTATATACATACACATGTATTCCCAAATATATATATATATATATATATATCTAACTACTTATATGTAATTATATATCTATTTATTAACCCTAAAATAAAAAAATACATTACTATTATACTTATATATACCTATATATATATTGTATGTATTACAAGCTATATACTAACCCTCTATGGGCATACATATATTTATATCTTTATATTATATATATATTACCTAATTATATTATTAAAAACAAAACAAAAAAAAGAGAGAAAGAAAAAAATAATAAAATAAAAATAAAAAAATATAAAATTAAAAAACCCACTTCACACAAGGATGACTCTGTAGCTCATGTAGGCTATTGCATTTTGTATTGCTCTCTGTGGTTCGACCTCTACATGCTTGTTACTGTACATTTTATGGTAGAGTAATAAAGATTAATTCACATTTCTTTTTGGATTTAATTGATACATTCTTTCATTGTGGGTTAATTGCTGATTAACTCGGGTATTCTACGAGCGGTCGCCTCAGCGATACTTTTTATATTATTCATGGTCACCCTTGTAGAATATTCGCTGTTATCAGTTATATAGACCAAAGGGCATCCGTCTGAAAGCATAAGTCCCAAACGGACAGGTGAATGTCATTTTCTCCTGGTCTTCGGGCGCAATGGCCACTTGATTATAACTGGAGTACCCGTCGAGAAAACAATAATGACTCTTCCCAGCTAGCCTCTCGATAATATGATTAATGAATGGCAGCGGGAAATGATCCTTCTTGGTGGCCTGATTCAATCGTCTGTAGTCCACACAGACCCTCCAAGAAGTGGGTACTTGGGTAGCGATCTCTTCTCCAGACTCGTTCACAACTTAGTGATACCTGTCTTATTGGGTACCACATGTAATGGACTAACCCACTTTGAGTCGGAGATGGGGTAGATAAAATCGGCGCTTCACCACCTCGATATTTCTTTCATAACCACATCTCGAAGATTCGGGTTCAACCGTCGCTGGAACTCACGTGAAGGCCTAGCGTCATCCGCAAGATAGATGTGGTGGGAGCACAAAGCCGGACTAATCCCATGGAGATCAGCTATACTCCATCCTATTGCCTTGCGATTTCTTTCAAGAACCTCCATCATACGAGATTCTTATTCTCCAGTCAAACCTGTTGAGATAATGACTGTGTGCATGTCTGGCTCACCCGCAAGGAATCTATACTTCAACGACTGCGGTAAGGGTTTAAGTTCTGGACAACTGGGAGGTGGCAGATCTGGCTTCTGATATGTCTGTGTGAAGGCGACCAGGTCTGCATGTGAGAACCCTCGCTCTGCATGAATCTTTGACGAAGGGAGGCCTGCTGAATCATCAATAAACTGCACTGGCTCGTACTCCGTCCTAGCTGTCGGCTCAGAAGGAATCAAACACGGCAAATATTCATTAAAATCATCCCAATCAATGTCTGAGTCCAAGGGATCTGAATTAAAAGAACATGATTGAAAGTCATCATCACCATTCATCCCAACACTGTCAGCCTCAAGTGTATCCTCGTCCAGGGGTGTGCTCTCCAGGCTCTCGACTGCCATAAGCTTTAGATATAGTGAATATGTAGGTAGGGCAAGGGTCTGTACTACGGGATCTGTCCAGATAGATTCATCATCTGTCATCACAAAATCACACTCCTGGTGGATGTCTAACTCTTCCTCTGTCATCTGCTCGGCTTTGCTGGACTGCTCTGAGCATGCTAATTCTCTCGCTCTGGTTTCCTCAATCGTCTCTATTTGTATGGTTTCGCCCTCTACGCGAAAACATACCTTCCCAGTATCATGGTCGGATACCGTCTTGGCTGTGGCCAAGAATGAGCGTCCAAGTATGATGGGGGCATCAGTTACCGACTCAGGGATCTCCATGTCCAACATAACGAAGTCCACGTGGAATTTCATGACCTGAATGGTAACAGCCATGTCTCTCAACAACCCCTTCGGCATCTTAGTCGACCTATCAGCAAACTGAAGGACTGTCCTGCTCCTAAGAAGAGGAACAACTCGAATCACTCGAGTAAGGCTGCCGGAAGAAGGTTAATCGAAGAGCCACTGTCTAATAGAGTACGATCAAACTGCTGCTCCTGAATCTCGCATCTGACATAGGGAGCTCCTACATCTGGTCTCTTGGCTGGCAGTTTGTTCTGAATGGTGCAGCAAGTGTCATGGGTGAGCATATGGATATGATCTCTGTACCTCTTCTTCATACGAACGGTAGTCGTCTCTTTCAAGTTCTTTTTTAAGAGGGGGATATGCTCAAATGCTTCCCGTAGAGTCAGCTGAATGTGGAATCTATCAATCATCTGGTTGCTGAACTCTACCTGCTGGTTTTTGTTTTGGATTTTCTTTTTTATTCCCCTTCGCCCGATGAAGTGCTTCAGGGAAGGGGATGGTAGGGGCCTCCTCAGATGGAGGACTAGGATGAGGTTCCTGCACCTGTGAAGGAATAGAATCCATACAATGATCATCATTCAACACATATGGATCAGGAGTGTAAACAGAAACCTTTCCTTTATTCATATTTTTGTTCTTTTTCTTGTTACCACAGTCCAAAGATACAAAAAGTGGCAACACAGTAGAAGGGAGCTCATCAAAAGTGGAAGTGGTGGCCTCAGTACCACCAATGACACCTGTCTTCACGGCATCAGCACCGCGCTCTGGCTCTGCATCCAAAATGGTGGTATCAGCATCACCGCCTGCATCTGGTATCATGACGGCCTCAGTACCATCATCTAGAACTCCATCATTGGTGGCATCAGCACCACCGTCTTCAACATCCTCATTAGCAGCATCAGCACCGCTACTCTGCTCATCTGGCGCTCCTGAATCTGCTTGTGGTTGTCGCTCAGATGAGGCACCGTCGGCTGACATCCTACCGCTCCTAGTAGTCACAAAATCAGCATCATACAAAGAAGAAGACATGTCACTTAAATAGTCACTAGGAGAGGTATCCTCTGTAAACTCTACCTGCTCAGACTTCCTCTTCAGATTGTTCGGATTTGGTTCAATCTGAACTGGTATGGCGGCTTTGCCTTTGATGATATCCCTCATCTCCTACCGGAACTCATCCATTTACTGCCGGAAGGACGCTCGCTGTTCAGAAAGCAAGCGGGCAAGGTCATCTAGAGCTAGGTTCTCAAAGGTGGGAGCCTGAGAACCAGACGTGTTTCCCTGCTGGAAATGAGGCTGCTACTGCTGGTACTGGGGAGGATGGAAATAAGACTGATGAGGCTGCTGACGTTGCCTCCACTGCTGTCCCTGATAGGTGGGACGAGGATCGTGCTGGTATTGCTGCTGGTGGGCATACTGGGGATGCTGCTGCTGTGGTTGGCCGTTCTGTTGTCCCTGAGCTAGAGGTTGCTGCTGAGATGAGGAGCCACCGTTGCCCCAATGGAATCCGGGGTGATCGCGACGAATCCCGGGTTGTGGGTACCGGTCGTACCAAATCCCATTGACTTCCATCAATGGTTCCTGCTCAAAGGATGGTGGAGGTAGAACTGCCAGTGGCTGCTCCGGCTGATAGACCACCATCTGAGTGTCCTGAGATGGTGGCTGCGATGGGTAGTACTGTAACAGCAGGACCGGCTCTGCCTGAATGTGGTTGACTTGGCGGTACGAGGCAGAGGGCTAGGAAGAGCTACTGCTGCTGGCATTAGCCCGTGACCTGGGAGGCTGCTGAGAAGATGTTTGTGCCTCCTGGATGCAAAGAATCTGTGTCTTCGGGTCACTCATGGTCTTGGCAATCTAGTCCATCTGGGCCATTGATGAACCTCAGTTTCATCATCTTTATTTCCCATAATTAACCCCCTTGCTTAAAAGTTTGTCAATAAATCCCTGTTATTGTCTAATAATTAACAGAGTCCTAAATAAATTAAAAACCACAAAAAAATTGTCAAAACAAAAATCAGTGGTATTTTTAGACTCAAAAATACCCTCAAAAATATTTCGGGCCCTTGTTCGATCTCTTTTCGAGTTTTGGTCAACATGAAACTTGTAGATCTCGTCAAGATCTACAACTTTCATGTTTTGAGTTTTCTCAAATTCGACAAATAGGACCCTCAAAAATAAGAAAAACCCTCTGAATAACCTGATTGGGCCACGTGGCCCATTCTGGGGGCGCCACGTGGCCCCGCCTCCTTTGCCTTTTCTGCCTCTTCTATCGACCGTTGGATCGGCCTCTTGATCCAACGGTCCAGGCCGTTCCACGCCGCTCCTTATCCTCGACCGTTTGATCATCTCCCGCTCTTCATCATCACCCTCCGTTAGCGTCGCGACCACATGACGCCACGTGGCATCTTGAGCGCCCTTCGATCGCATCCCAGATCTTTCATCACAGCCGTTATCTCCTAGGGCCAATCTCATCCATCCGATCGACCCCTTGATCCCATCCAAGCCATTCGCTACCGCCTCTCTTACAGCCTGCCACGTGGCAGCACCCGATCCCGTCGATCGCATCGCCCAGATCTTATCCTGGCCATCACTCCGCGCCTTACTCTCCACCGTTGGATCTCCAGATCCAACGGTTAGGAGACCGTCGTCAACCTCCAGCAGACCCCTTCTCTCACACGATCACCCACTCGCACACCTCGCCCCCTTCCCATTTTCTCGCCTTCACCTTCCGCCATCTCCACTCGCCAACTACCCCATGACCTTCTCCAGTCAACCGTGACCCTCGCGAGCGCCACCTCCACCCACGGAGCTCTCTCCACGCTCCCCATTTCCTCCTCAAAACCCACGTCCCCCTCATCGGCTCCGCCACTTCTCCCTTCAAATACTCCGCTCCTCCCGACATTGCAACCTGTCCACCTTTACGAGGAAGGGAGCCCAGCCCTCCTCCGCCTCCCCGTGACAGGGGGAGGCAGTGTGATCGAGCGATGACGACTCCAATCCCGGTGAGACCCTCCGCCTTCGACGGCGGAGCTGCGGTGCCTCTTGGTGACCGCCCGAGCTGCACCAGGTGGTTGAAGGTGTTCAGCGAAGACCCGGAGCTCCATTTGAGCTCCAGCCCAAGCCTCCGCTCCGCCCAATCTCCAGGTAACCTTCTCTCTTCCTCCTTTGACTTTTTCTTCTTTTTCTCTGTTTTAATTAGGCTCCTCCGGCCAACTTCGCCCTCCATCGTTCCCCCCATTAGCTCCTCCTCCGATCCCCCTACATCGCGACACCCTCCGATCACCTCTTCCCTTCTTCCAGACCCTAGTCACCCTCCGGCCATCTCCTCCGCCCTCACGGCGGAGGAGCTTCGAGCTCTCCATCTTCTCCGCCCCGATGAGCTTCCACCTCACTTCACACACGCACGCACGTCTTCTGCTACGCCTCGGCTGTGCATCTAACATGCAGGTACTCACAAACTCGCACTGGCCGGAGCTTCGCCGGACCTATCTTCGTCACAGTCGGTTGAGACTCCAGCATTCTGATGGCCCGAGCCACGACGCCAGTCTCCTTCCTCGAGCTCCGATCTTCTTCGACGACTATTAATGGAGCCTCGGGGAGGTCGACAGCAGCCGAGGAAGCGCGGCGGAGGAGGAGCTCCCTTGCCGGAGCTCCAACATCGCCGCCAGTCCTTAGCAAAGGAGAAGAGCAGTCACCGTTGGATGGTCCACCCCCGGTGACCATCCAACGGTCCAGATGGAGCCACGTCCTCGCCTTCAGCAGCCCTTGGATCATCCCGATCCAACGTCCTCCAATAGGCCACGCGTCGATACCAGAGCACCCCCAAGCCTCAGCCACCGAGCCTCCAGGCTTGGTCCTTCCGTGCCTTGTCCGAGCCTGCATCGAGCCAAAGCCTACGCCCGAGCCACGCCGAAGCAACCCGGGTCTCCTCCGAACCTCCGATCGACCCGAGCCTGGGGAAGCGCGTGCCTGGCACGTGCTTCCTGGGTAATTTGCAAGGAAGCCCAACCGCCTTCTTCAATTTGCAAACAGGTCCCGATCACGTGCAGCGGGCGTGCACAGTGGGTATTTTACAGGGAAGGTCCATTTAATTTACGTATTTACACTTTAGTCCCTCCCTGGACCTGTTTGTAGTTATCTTTTTAATGTTTTCTTGCATTTATGCCCCTGTCTTCTTTTATGCATATCTTGAGCTACATAGCTCCAATCTAGTTGATTTCAGTTTCGTTTTGAAGCTCTCCTTGCTCTCTTTATTATGGCATGGTTTAATTTCAGATTTGACGTTATGGTCAGTAATGTATTATTTTATTATCTCCTTGTCATGATTTCTTCGTTTATCATGCCCACTTTCTTAATGAGGGTAGAATGCTTCTTAATGCTAACTCAGTTTAACTCGCAATTTTTATGGCTCAAGTCACTGTGATTTTTTGGGGCATATCATTCGCTTTGCATGATTATTGCATGATAAAAAAATTGATAAAAAAATGCATGTTTATTTTAATTGTAGTGTCTACATGCTTATTTTGACCTATATGCCTTTAACTCTACGCTTAGTTAAATACACTTAAGTCCGATTAATACGAGAGAGGCTCGTGTCCCTGAGTTCGACCTTGGTTTCTTGCCAAGTAAAATAAATTTTCGATCACCTCATTTTGATTTATGGTATATCTTTAAATGAGGTGATCTCTTTGACGACCCGAAATCGGCCCGACTACGATGATGATTCCATGTGCTAAAAACACATTATTAAAGGACCGATTTTTCGGTTCGTCAAATGGCGCCGTTGCCGGGGACACGGCTCATTTCTTTTATTTCTTGGTTTTTGTGTGTTTAATTTAGTGTTCCTTTTTATAGGTCAATTAGCCACATATTTTGCATATAAAATTTTTTCTTTCTTATTTGATCTCTAACCATTGTTTCTGTGGCAGGACCCTTGATGGATCAAGGAGGCGAGGAGCAGGACGTTCCCCGCTGCGAGGAGCCGCAGGAGCATGCTTGGAGCAAAGGAGGAAGAAAAGAAAAAAAATTGTGTCGCATTTTTTGTTGTATTTTATTTTAAATAATTCGTCTTTTACAGCGGTCTTCGATTGAAGACTCGCGTTTGTAATCGAACGATCATGTTGTGTGGGGATCGTCCCCACTTGAGTGTCGACTTAGGATAGGCACGCGGCTCTCCGAGCTCACTTTATTTTTACGTGCTTGATCGTAGGTAGGACACACTAATTTATAGACGCACTTAATCTCGCATCACTTAGCTAAAATTAATGAAGATAAATCACCGCTAATAGATGCATGATTAGGTGGGGCTTTTTCGACTTGCATACATGTTGGATTGGATTTTCAAAACAGCCTCAGTTTCTTCGCGGCTTTTATTGTCAAATCACTGCATGATTTCTCGCTTAGCCTAGATCGCGTTTTTCTTCATCGAATACATGTTTTTCTCGGCTCTCATTTCCTAGATTGATCACCTAGGATTAATGGAAAATGGAATGAACGGTAGACGATGATTTTCTGATTGATGTGCTAACCTTAATTCAGTGACAATTTAAAATAAAATTGGGACTGTTAATTGCAAGTCAACCTAAAATGGAGTAAAATTCGGTTTTGGGAGAGCAACACCCGCGCATACGCCTTGATTTTCATTTTCTTCGCGTAAATATCTAAGGCTTTATCACCAATAAAACAGACAAGATAATTGACCAACCTTGGTTGGTTTCATGTGTGAGTTGGTGAAATTGAGGGTTTGCTTGCTTATTTTGCGACACACAACCCCAAAACCGTAGTCACTCCATTTCATCTACAAGATTCAAAACCGCTCACTTGTATATCCATCCCTCTTCTTCGTTCACCTAGGGTTCCTTCTAACATCAATCATCATCTTTGTACTTAGGCTAATCTCAGCCTAAGTATAGGGGGGACCCAAATCCCCGTGATTTTCTCTACTCCTCTTTTCTTGCCTTTATACTTAGGTTATTTCTAACCTAAGTATAGGGGGAGCCCCTCTTAGCTCCCGTATATTCTTCTGTATTTAAATGGACCTATGTACTTGTAACATCTAGTGCTATGAGGACATAGCAAAGTTTAAGTATAGGGGGGTATACCGTATATACCGTATATTTACTTTAGCTATAAATCTGAAAATTTTTGAAAAATTAAAAACTTTTTGGCTAAGGTAAAATTCTGTGGACTAAGAGAACTCAAATGATTTCGCGGCTTTTCGATACTATGTTACGCTATTTTTATAAAAATATTTTCGAAAATGATTTTTTTGAAAGTGTTTTGAAAACCTTTTTATTTTGTGTGACATGGTTTTGAAAAATCGCCATCTCGTTTCAAGGAAAGTTGAGTCTAACATGTGTTTTAACTTTATTAAAATCCATAAAAATCAGAAAACTCCTAAAAACCCTTTAAGAGTCATTGATGACTACTAAGCCCAATTAAGTCAGCCGCGTTCAGTGAGGGTTCGCCCTTAGTAGATTGGATGGTTTAGAGGACATCGCGCAAGGCCCCGTCCTCAAGCAACAGGCTTCGGCCTGTACTTACATCCATACTGGCTGAATTGCGGATGCTCAATTGAGCTTAGGAAGTTCTAATATCTCTTGAAGTTTAAAAAAAAAATGTGTCTTGTTTTTGAATGAAGAAGTTGGATTAGTCCTCTACACTCTCACTTTCACCCAGGATCTGAATTAGTCAAGGAGACTTAGCTTTTTGAGGTCTTTGAGATTTTAGGTTAACCAGCCTTAGCCATCAGGGTCTTAGACTTAATCATCCATATTCCCCTAGGTTTCTAGATTTGCATGCTATATTCCATGCTTAGTCTCAGACATAAAGAATATGATCAGCACATCACATGCACGACTGCGGTTTTCGATGAGATGAGTTGATTTTTCACCTGAGGGATTGGGATGAGGAAGTCGAGTTTGGATTTGATCTAATGATGCTCGAGGATGGGATAAAATCTTTGGAGGGTTCATGAAACCTGAGTGTCAGCAATATTAGCCAGTATGAGAACTTGATTCTTATACTAATCTCTTGACATTAACCTAAGTGCCTGGGTATGAAAAATAAATAAAAAAATGTTGATCAGTGTGCGCCAACTCTTGGTAAAAGCAGTAGAGCTAGCCAACCAATTATACAAGTCAATGAAATTCAAAGAAAAGCTCTCATTCCACCAAAGTCAAATATCAAAGAGCTTCCACCAAAGGCGAGTGCTCCCAAACTTTTCAAAGTGTCCACTTGGACCACCGCTATTAGGACCAGGAGTCGGGCTAGCACCAAAAAAGGGCTCTGCATCGTAAATGCTACAAGTCTGGGTGTAGAAGGTACGATAGGTACTCAAAAGAGACACACCCCGGTGTACTCCCCGGAAAACAAGTGCAGACGGCTCCAACTTCTCTTGACGGACGCACTGATCAACACCAAAAAAATGTGTTGCGTAAAAGGCACTAGAGGGAATCCTTGTTCCAATGAGAGGGAGAGAAGAATTGACACAATCCCATGCCCTCCATTTTCTGGCCTGCCATCCACATTTTCTAAGTCTGACAAACTAAAGAGAAGGTGGACTGAATGCAAGATTTGATTTATTCCCTAGTGCTGAGGATTGGGTCCTTAGGAGATTTTCTCGGACCAAGATTTTGGGTGAAGACTTGACTCTACTCTCGAAATTGCAGTCAACACTAAACTCATATCCTTTAGTTTATATGTACATCAGAGAGAGTCTAGAGAAATAGAGGAATTGGAAGCCTCTTGATTAAGGCTGGGTTGAACTCTAGAATTTTGGATCTCTGAAGCCGAGTCGACTTGATCAGCTTGGATCATGTATTCACATGCACAAGGGGGTTAATCCAACTTAGTCATTCTTTTTGATGCTCGAGGACGAGCATAGTTTAAGTATAGGGGGGTGATGAACCTCAGTTTCATCATCTTTATTTCCCATAATTAACCCCCTTGCTTAAAAGTTTGTCAATAAATCCCTGTTATTGTTTAATAATTAACAGAGTCCTAAATAAATTAAAAACCACAAAAAAATTGTCAAAACAAAAATCAGTGGTATTTTTAGACTCAAAAATACCCTCAAAAATATTTCGGGCCCTTGTTCGATCTCTTTTCGAGTTTTGGTCAACATGAAACTTGTAGATCTCGTCAAGATCTACAACTTTCATGTTTTGAGTTTTCTCAAATTCGGCCAATAGGACCCTCAAAAATAAGAAAAACCCTCTAAATAACCTGATTGGGCCACGTGGCCCATTCTGGGGGCGCCACGTGGCCCCGCCTCCTTTGTCTTTTCTGCCTCTTCTATCGACCGTTGGATCGGCCTCTTGATCCAACGGTCTAGGCCGTTCCACGCCGCTCCTTATCCTCGACCGTTTGATCATCTCCCGCTCTTCATCATCACCCTCCGTTAGCGCCGTGACCACATGACGCCACGTGGCATCTTGAGCGCCCTTCGATCGCATCCCAGATCTTTCATCACAGCCGTTATCTCCTAGGGACAATCTCATCCATCCGATCGACCCCTTGATCCCATCCAAGCCTCCGCTCCGCCCAATCTCCAGGTAACCTTCTCTCTTCCTCCTTTGACTTTTTCTTCTTTTTCTCTGTTTTAATTAGGCTCCTCCGGCCAACTTCGCCCTCCATCGTTCCCCCCATTAGCTCCGCCTCCGATCCCCCTACATCGCGACACCCTCCGATCACCTCTTCCCTTCTTCCAGACCCTAGTCACCCTCCGGCCATCTCCTCCGCCCTCACGGCGGAGGAGCTTCGAGCTCTCCATCTTCTCCGCCCCGATGAGCTTCCACCTCACTTCACACACGCACGCACGTCTTCTGCTACGCCTCGGCTATGCATCTAACATGCAGGTACTCACAAACTCGCACTGGCCGGAGCTTTGCCGGACCTATCTTCGTCACAGTCGGCTGAGACTCCAGCATTCTGATGGCCCGAGCCAAGACGCCAGTCTCCTTCCTCGAGCTCCGATCTTCTTCGACGACTATTAATGGAGCCTCGGGGAGGTCGACAGCAGCCGAGGAAGCGCGGCGGAGGAGGAGCTCCCTTGCCGGAGCTCCAACATCGCCGCCAGTCCTTAGCAAAGGAGAAGAGCAGTCACCGTTGGATGGTCCACCCCCGGTGACCATCCAACGGTCCAGATGGAGCCACGTCCTCGCCTTCAGCAGCCCTTGGATCATCCCGATCCAACGTCCTCCAATAGGCCACGCGTCGATACCAGAGCACCCCCAAGCCTCAGCCACCGAGCCTCCAGGCTTGGTCCTTCCGTGCCTTGTCCGAGCCTGCATCGAGCCAAAGCCTACGCCCGAGCCACGCCGAAGCAACCCGGGCCTCCTCCGAACCTCCGATCGACCCGAGCCTGGGGAAGCGCGTGCCTGGCACGTGCTTCCTGGGTAATTTGCAAGGAAGCCCAGCCGCCTTCTTCAATTTGCAAACAGGTCCCGATCACGTGCAGCGGGCGTGCACAGTGGGTATTTTATAGGGAAGGTCCATTTACTTTACGTATTTACACTTTAGTCCCTCCCTGGACCTGTTTGTAGTTATCTTTTTAATGTTTTCTTGTATTTATGCCCCTGTCTTCTTTTATGCATATCTTGAGCTACATAGCTCCAATCTAGTTGATTTCAGTTTCGTTTTGAAGCTCTCCTTGCTCTCTTTATTATGGCATGGTTTAATTTCAGATTTGACGTTATGGTCAGTAATGTATTATTTTATTATCTCCTTGTCATGATTTCTTCGTTTATCATGCCCACTTGCTTAATGAGGGTAGAATGCTTCTTAATGCTAACTCAGTTTAACTCACAATTTTTATGGCTCAAGTCACTATGATTTTTTGGGGCATATCATTCGCTTTGCATGATTATTGCATGATAAAAAAATTGATAAAAAATGCATGTTTATTTTAATTGTAGTGTCTACATGCTTATTTTGACCTATATGCCTTTAACTCTACGCTTAGTTAAATACACTTAAGTCCGATTAATACGAGAGAGGCTCGTGTCCCTGAGTTCGACCTTGGTTTCTTGCCAAGTAAAATAAATTTTCGATCACCTCATTTTGATTTATGGTATATCTTTAAATGAGGTGATCTCTTTGACGACCCGAAATCGGCCCGACTACGATGATGATTCCATGTGCTAAAAACACATTATTAAAGGACCGATTTTTCGGTTCGTCAGCCATTCCTTGCATCTGCCTCTTCTCGAGGATCTCGAGATGGTCCAGCTTCTTGATGAATACCCATTCATCACTCTTTATTCTTTTATTTTAGCTACAAAACCTTTGCAAAACACATGTAGATATATGTAAATAGCAATAATTAACATATTGCATGCATTGTGTAAAATATAATAACTAGCATATTTTTGTGCATCAAAAAAAAGAATTAAGAAATAAAAGAAAAAGAGGGAGATACTTAGAATAAATTTTGAGCGACCTAATCCCAAGGCAGGGCTCAGCATGGGCCTGACCGCAAAAAGAACCCAAGTAGAGAGAGATAGGGGAAGCTCATGTGTATATATATACCTGTATATAATTAAAAATATTTTCCTCTAAATAAAACAAAATGCATTTTTTGTTGTGAATATGTATATATTTGTAAATATTAAATTAAAATAAAATTGGGAAAAACAAAACAAAAAAAAAAATAAATAAAAATGCCCTTCATCATTGTATATATGCCATGTACATATAATCACTCACTTATTTATTATCACCTTATAAATAAATAAATAAAATCCAATAAAAATATTTCCTCGTCTCATATTTCATGACGTAAATAAATAACATAAAAATCACAAAAATAAAATAAAATAAAAATAAATAAAATAAAAATCAAAATCAACATTGTATATATACCATGTAAATAGATGTATATACCTATTTATTTACCCTATGTAAATAATTAATAAAAATAAAATAAAAATACCATATTATTCCAAATTTTATTCTATAAATAAATAAAATATAAAATTGGAATAAATTGTATAAAAATAAATAATTAAAAATCAAAAATCAAAAATGCATATTGTATATACAATATATATAATAATACTATATTGTAAATACATTATTTTTGTTTCGAAAAAAAATAAAAATCATTAAAAAATAACTTAAAAATAAAGAATCATTTTTCATGTTTTAAGTGTTTCGAAATAAAATCATTTGCTATTTTTTATTTAATTTAGAAATATTTAATAAATGGAGGCCTGTGATTGGTCCACGGGGGATTGTTGACCCCCGGTCAACTCTCCCCCCTGGACCGGTCCACTCAGATCTGTGCCATCGACCCGACTTCGCTTATTTTTCTAAACCAGATCCGAGCCCCAATTAATCAAACCCCGGGTCCTAATCATAGTAGATATATCCGAGATCCACGCGGGGTGGTTTTTCCTCGGGATCCGAGCTCCGACAACACGCCCGACCTTCTTCTTCTCGAACCCCTAGTTGTATATAGCTGAAACTCCAGCCGCCATTCCACTCCATCTTTGGCGTTGCCCCTTCTTCCCGTGACCTCTACTAGACTCCCCAGAGTGACAGCTGAGTGAGGCGACTGTCGAAGAGAGGAGAGGACCCCTCCGCCACTGATCCGGCGACCTCCTTGTCGCCGTGCGCCGCCGTGAGCAGCGTTCGAGCCTCGGGCCTACGAAGACCCTCGAGGCGACGACCAGAGCTCCGCGAGCTCACCCACAGTCGACTACACTCATCAGGTAAACCTAATTCTTCCTAGCTTCGTCTAATTTCTGATTACCCCCAAATCGATCCTCCGCCGTCTCCGATCAATTCCACTCACCCCACTCATCGACTTGATCATAGGATGACACCCACACCTTCGCAAGACCCCTCTTCACGTTCTGCACCCACTCACTACCCCTGACTCGCCCCGGAGCAGGAACTCCACCCTCCTCCACCATCGCCTCGCCGGAGGGTATCACCCCGATGCATATACTCGCCCATTTCTCCCCTAACTTGGTCGTGGCAATTTGCCCTCGACCAAGGAGTTGTTCTATTCACTTTGCAGGTTGAAGGAGGCCCAATCTGAGGGTACGAGCGTTCAGCACAGCAGCTCCCAGCCTCCGCCGTCGCCGGGCCACTCTAGTGGTCGCCGGCCTCATCGGAGGTAGTCAGTCGCTGCGGACCATCGAGGCGAATCTTTTCCACATCTCAGCAGCAGCAGCAGAGGTCCAGCGCGCCCGTGGTGCTCCGGCGAACTTCGCTAGAGTCGAGTTCTTCCAGGTACTTCAGGAGCCGTCCGTTCATCCCCGACATTCCATACTTAATCCGGATCGCTGGATCAGGCGAAGAGGAGGCCGATATCCACCACCGTCTGATCGACACGTGGCCTCCTCATCACCATCCATCCAGACGAGGGTTGCCCAAGATCCAGCACCGTCAGATCCTCCACGTGGCAGGCCCCAACCGTCAGATCCGAGCTGGAGTTCTTCACAGAGGAGCAGCGCCCCTCAGTCATCCGATCTCACATGTGGCGTGCCTCCAGCCCTCGGATAATAAGTGGGGTAATTTATTCTTATGCCCCTTAGTTTATTGCATTTACTTTTTAGTCCTGTAAATATTTTAAGTAGTTGTTTTTATTTTGGATAAATTGCATCGAGGACCTTCATGTTTTCTTTATTTGCTATCTAGTCCCTGTGAGTGTGGACCACGTGCTTCGACATGTGAGGACCTGGTGTTTTTGCATAATCTATCTTGTAATTCTAGCGTGTTTATGGTTTGAATGATTTAAAATAGGAATTACATTTAAGTCCTTCCGTGCCTGGATCACATGTGTTGTGCGTGTTTTGTGGGAATTTTGCACGTTGGGCCCTGGGCTTTTCTGTCGTGTTATTGATTGGCCCCTGGACTTAGTTTTTATTACATTAAGGTCCCTATGCACTATGAGCCTATTATTGATTTAAATAAAATATCAAATCCAACCCAAATCCTGTGAAATTTGGATACGTGGCTCCTGCCACTGTGTAAAAATTTCCCTAATTTTTGGGTACATTTTTTAGGCTTTTTGTTATTTTAAAAAATTCAAAAACCTTTATTTTTCCTTCTGTCCAGATTAGAATATCCTAAAAAATATAAAAACCCTTTTAAAAATTCTAAAAAAACAAGTTTTGTTTGTTTTTGTGTGTTTGAATTTCTATGTGAATTTGGCTATTTTTGGATTTATAAAAACCATAAAAATTAAAAAAACACTTAAAAACTCATAAAAATTCTAGAAAATTATAGAAAATTCAAAAATTCATAAACTCTTTTTCTAAATTTTCTTATTTTGTTTCTATTTTTTGTAAAAATTATCTTCAAGCAATTCCAGGACATTTGATATTTTCTTGGCCTTTTAAGCTTGGCTGGATAGCAGTTCACTATTTTCACCCTTTTTGATTTTTAGAAAATTCCATAAAAATTACAAAAATCTCAAAAATTCACCAAAAACAGTAAAAAACCTAAAAAACATAAAAATATTTTTGTTTGAATTTTTGGGCCATTTTTGAGTATTTATATAATTGGTTGAAGTTTCTTATATTTGTCTTTTTATTATTTTCCTCATTATTAAAAATCCAAAAAATATAAAAATAGTTAAAAATCACCCAAAAATGTTGTTTTTATTTTATTTTGCTTTCTGACTACATCGTAGGCCGGAAGGCCAACTCGTGCTCCCTAAGTCCGACCCTGGGTGCTACACCAGGCTAATCTCATAGCCAGGGCCACTATTTTGTTTTTCTTTGATTTTATTTGTTTGATTGGTGGTATGTTCTTTATTTTTCTTGTTGAGTTGAGTCTCGAGTGACTGAGGTCGCAACGACCTGAGTATCTGATTTACCTTAGTCTATAGGGCGGCTCATCACTTCTCACTAATAATGCCCATGTCGGCTGCAGCTGATTCAGCTTGGGCTGCGGCTACCAAAGAAGTGTGAGGACCGGCATCGATGCGGGCGATCCTCTGAAATGATCCTGCTCCTTGCGGGGGCTTCTGCTGTATGTAGACGCGGGCTTGGACCATAACTGTCGAGTTCTCTGCCATCCCTTCATAGATGGCCCAAACATCATCTTCACCCTTGGAAAAATATGACCCACCACAAGAGGCATTAACAAGCCCCTGCAGCTCCGGTGTCAGCCCACAAAAGAAACTCTGAACCAAATTGGGCTTGGATATGTCAAGGTGTGGACACCGGTCGATGAGCTCTCTAAATCGATCCCAAGCTTCATGGAACTGTTCATTAGGGATCATTACGAAGTTACTGATCATTGCTCGTGCTGCGTTCGTCCGTCCGAGAGGGTAATACTTGTTCAGGTATGCGGTCCGGAGTTCTGCACATGTATCGACGAACCTCCCCAAATGCTTGAGCCAGTACGCGGCTCTATCAACCAAGGAGAAGGGGAAGGCTATCATCTTAATGGTGTCCTCAGTCACCAGCCTATCGTGGATTGTGCTGCAGATCATTTCAAATTCTTGGAGGTGGAGATGTGGCTCTTCGGTCGCCAGCCCGTGAAATTTAGGAAGTAGCTGGATGGTGTGCGGGCGAAGCTCGAAATCTCTGTAAATGGGAGGGAGTCGGATCCACCGATGAGTAAGGGAGGCTGCTGGATTATGCAATTCTCTCATGATGGTTTGTGGCGGCCTCTCCTGGTTTGGTTCTCCTCCCTCGTTCTCTACAACTGGTATATCACCTCCACCGCCACCTCCCCCAGGTCGGTTCTCTCGCATATGTGCGATCTCTCTCATGAGGTCACCCATAAATACTCCATGGTCCCGGATCTGTCTCTGCATGGTCTCCAGGGATGCTAGCAAGGAATTGTTGATGGCGGCTTGATCATATAAGAATGGGGGGTGCTCATGCTCATCTGGGTGTTCTCCTCTGTCAGCCATGTCTAGATTCTATGAAAAAGCAAAAAAACCCATCTCAGGTGCCGTCAAATGCTCTGATCTCTGTGATGCACTAAACTCTGAAATTCTTGGACTGATGGAAGGAGAAGGGTGGTCGAGGGGGAACAAGGTGGAAGTGAACTCAGGCTCGGAGAGCGGGTCTGGACTCTCCAAGGTGGCCCTAGATGAATAGGGAGGAGTGCTGGATAGCGGTACTGACGACGTTGGCCTAAGAGATCCCCTTCCCATCATCGTGATTATTGAGAAGAGCAAGGTAAATGAAGAAGAGGAGGAGGGGCAAAATTGCGCACAAGTGTGCTGTGTTTTTGATCTTGACCTAAATGCGACTAGCAATCAAACACAAAACAAGGGGATTCACCAACTCAACACATGAAGCCGTGAAGGTTTGGCTTTTATCTTTGTAGTTTTTAGCTTGAATTCAGGAATTTATCTTTTAACGAGTCCTTAGAGCGCTACGCCTAAAGGAGCGAGAGTACTGCCGAAAAAGTATTCCCGTACTTGTCCTCCTCCTGTGTAACATGTAGCTTGCACTTTTTGAGGTCCTTGTAACCCTTCCTGGATCCCTACTCAGCCAAAGAAAAGAGGGAGGAAGCCGATAGGCGAAATCGATACTTCGGATCTCGCTCGCAACGGAATCACCCGTGAGCGTGCAAGACCCTACTCGGACACAGACGGTGAGACAGACACACCCGTGAAGGCGTGGCCTATGCTCGGTACTTCGGACAAGGTCGATGCTCAACACAATAGTGAGTCACCAATGATGACCAAGTCCTACTCGTCTACGTACGATAGTAGCACCAATACTTCAGAAAACCAGGCGATACACAAGGCAGCCACAAGCTGGGTTTTTGGCTCTAATCCTAACGAAGCCACTCAACTCACTTGGAAGGAGACCTTCCCATGCAACCTGAATACAAGTGAGGGTGTTCCTTTCCCCAATCAATGAATCCAATTACCAATTTTATTTAGGTCAAATTTTCTTAGCAGTCCCTTTTTTAATTTTTTTGGTGTTATCGCTTCTTTTGAGTCAATTCAAACAAGCGCCTAACGTTTTTGTTTTTTCTTGATTCCTACTTGATCCAAAAACAGAGGGAGAAAAGAGTCGGAAAAGCCATGCAAGTCGGCACCAAGATGGAAATCTCACCTTTGTGCCTATATGATGAATGCAAAGATAGAAAGACTTACAGCGCCTCTAGCTCTCTCCATGCAGGATGCAAAGCAGAATTTTTTAAACCTAAGCTATATGCCGATATGCACGCGGAAATCGTCCTAAGCAGGCAATTGCTAATGTTAAGAACCACAAGTCAATCACTAATCCTCAACCCAAGAGTCCGATCTAGGCTCACCCCTCCTCCTCTCGACACATCGAGTCTAGGAGAAGCGCTTGGCGGGATGAGCTCGCGACGCGACGGATCAAAGATGATGATTAACTGTTTAATTAAACTAAGTCCAAATACGCACTATAGGTACATGCAATGATTATTGGGGTGTTTGTACCTAATCTAATCGATCAAGCAATGCCTAAAATCTAAGGGCTCAATCCACAAAAGAAAAGGGAAAAGAAAACAAAACCGGAAAATGACAGCGGTGAAAACACGATAAAATCCACGGTGAGCCCCCAGGTGAACAAACACCTGGAAATTAGGCCAGAAGTGTTCTGAGTGTCCAAGTGTACTTGTATTATTACAAATTCAATAAATCTCTCTCTCTCACCAAAAATAAAAAACAACTAATCTAACACTCTCTCTCAAATCTCCTGCTCTCTCCTGTCGGCTTGGGCTAGAAAAGCCTACCTGCATTCAAGCATAAGAGATATAAAATAAAAGAAACTCGAAGAGCTGTGTGTCTAACCTAGGTTGATCACTCGAGTGGAGCCCCACCGAATGAGGGATGAAACAAGCTCCGCACACCACGTGCAGGTCCAAAGTCCATGAATACACACGCGAGCCCTCGAATGAGGACCGCTAGAAATGCAAGTATTATAGATAAATCAAATAAAATGAACAAAAATGCTCATTTAAAAACTTTATGCTTCAGGAGGTGGTTCTGCAACTCCTCGCAACAGGAGCTCCTGACTCTCTCCTCTGTGTCACCCGAGTGTCCTTGCCCTCCACGGGCCCTTCCACAAAAGCCATGCATTAGATATTTGATCAAGAAATTTAATGAACAATAAAACAATGCAAAGACAACACATACATGTAGACCTAAATAACATAAATAGTCAACTTAATTAAATATCAAAATCTAAGAAATCATGAAGATGAGTTGTGTCCCCGACAATGACGCCATCTGATGAACCACATTTTTGCCTCTTTAGTAGTTGTGTTTTATCGTTGCACAGGAGATAAAAATAAATCCAAGAAGAAATCACACATTGGATTATGAAGAGAATTTAACTTGGTAAGTGTAGCAAGGTCGAACACATGGACATGAGCTATAAAGTTGATTGTTTAGAAATTATTACTCCGGTGAAGTGATTTAACCGAGATTCGGTGGTCTTAAGTTCCACACAAGGCGGGAACTCAGTCGAAGCGTTGACCACACAAAAATCTCAACTAAAGTCAACAATTAACCCACAATCAATAAATCAAATAATGACAAACAACAGTGGAGATAAAATTTATTATAACTCTACAAACAAGATGTATAGGTGTAAGTATGTAGAGGTCGATCACAGGGAGCAAAACAGGATAGATCAAGCAAATGTGTATGTGTGTGAGTGTGATGTGTTGTCTACACTATGCAAATGGTTTTGTGGGTTTTTAATTTTTAATAATTTTTTTAATTTTTAATTTTGTATTTTTGTTTTTAATTTTCTGATTTTTTATTTTTCTTTTTATATTTTATATTTTTTTGATTTTATAAATAGAATATATAAATAATGTAAGAAAAGAGGTGAATAGATAATTATAAAAATAAGGAAAAATGCTCAAAAAAAGGAAATAAAATCTTTTTGATCTTTTTATAATTTTTTACTATTTTTGTGATTTTTGGGGATTTTTCTTAAAAATCAAAATAAAGAAAACAGTGAATAAACTTGCTGGTCGAAACTAAAATGGGAATGAAAAATATCAAACAGTATCAAAATTTTCCCAAATTAATTTTAAAATAAAGATAATAAAATAGGGAAGCTACAGACTTGAGTTTGCAAATTTTTATTTTTCTAGAATTTTTTAGCTTTTTTGGAAGTTTTTAGGTATTTTCGAATTTTTAAGGTTTTGGTTTTGAAATTTTTAGTGGTTTTTGGACTGACACTAGAATACAATAATATACACAATAGGTAATTTTTTTGGATTTTTTCAAGGTGTTTTGATAATTTTTATGGATTTTCTAAGATAGACAGTACTGAAAATGCTTATTTTTTATTTTTAATAAATATGAAAATGCAATAAAAATGTAATGCAAAAATATGGCGTGGATCAGCAAGTTAACAGGAGCCTATGACATTTTTGGGAATTTTTTGAGTTAAAAAGATGCTCTAAATAAATAGGAAAAGCATGCAAAAATTCAAGGCCTGGTAGGGGTATAAGTGCAAATAAGCAAACATCCAAGGATTGTACTACACTTTTCTCACAAAATATACTACTAAATAAAATATTTAATGGGCCAAACACAAATATCCAAATCCGCAAGGTTTCCCTACAAATAACCCATTAGGGCGCGTGACTGGCACGCGCTTGGGAGGGACATGTTCGTATATCCAAAACTCCAAGGGGCTTAGATGCAATTTTTCCAAAACTTCTACACTTAATACAAAAATTACTGGACTAAAGCGAAATAAGGAAACCCTGGAGGGGGTCCTCGCAAAATGGCCTTCACCTCACGTGTACAGGTTACGTGAGGTGACGTGGCCAAGACCTATTTGCAAATACTGGAAGTTCAGAGGCCTAGTTATAAATATTACAAAATATTTTAAACTACAACTGAAAGTTTCTGGACTAAATAAAAATTACAAAAAGATGCGGGGCAAAGATTGCAAAATACCCTCGCTAGTCGTTCCAACGGCCGTGGCTGATTCACTTGACACGTGGCGACGATCTGACGGCCAATGACGCTTCGTCTGCAATGGCCACGATTAGAAGATCTGGGCTTGATCGAACGGCCTGGGCTCGACCAGATCCAACGGCGGCTGCGCAATCTGGGGCTTCGCCTCGATCCGACGGCTACGAACGCCAGAGCAAGAACCGCGGAGGAGCGCCGGCGAGGCGACTTTCTCCGAGGTCATGCTCCGTCTCCGGCGGGCTTATGGGCTTCAAAATGAGGCTGGAGCCTCCTGACAGCTAGGGGTGGCTCTTGGGAGCTTTAAAATGACTCGGCGGTGGTCGAGGCTCGCGGAGGAGGGCGGTGGAGCTATGAAGCTCCACGGAGCTCCGGCGAGTCGCAAAATTGCACCCAGGCACGAGTCAAAGGACTTTGACCTGCAAAACAAGGTGAGAGGACCCAGGGCAAAATGCCTAGGTCCCGCGGTGGCGAAAAGGTGGCGCGAAACGAAGTGGAGGTGGTCGACCGGAGGTGCACTCCGGCGATGGTGATGATTTGGGTGATTTACTCGATGAAAATGGAAGATCTTTGAGGGCTTTTGATCCTAAGGATGCTGAGATTAAAATGCGAACAAAATAAAAGGGGATGGTGGCAGCCTCGATGGCTGGAGCCAGAGGGAAGGGGTACCTCGACCGTCAGCGAAGGGGGAGCTTGTGGAGCCGCCTCAGGCGACGCTCGACCCACCTGAAGGGCTCAACAGGGAGCTGCCACCTTCCTGGAGCTTCGAGGCACGAAAGGGGAGCTGAACCTATGGGGTGAGGCATTTAATTTCGAAAAGGAAGTCGGGGGTCCGTTATATGTGGTTTGACTCGATGACTGGGGCGCTCCAAAGACCAAGATGGATAGCTCGATGCAGCGATCCACAGCCCAAGGAGAACCTTGGGCGTGAATCACCACAAGTCGAGGAAGAAAAGTCATGAAGACTTTGACGCAAGAAGATGCAAGTAGCATCCTCGAAAAATGCGAGAAGCGGGGTCAAAACCTAGCTCTGACAAGGGCACATGGGGGAGGACGACCAGTTGACCGGGGTCAACTGGGGCCGTCACCTGGTTGGTCCACGTGGACCAACCAGTAAAAACCCTGGAAAATTATTTTGTAAATTCAATAAGAAATAGAAAATAAACAAATTAAATTTTGATTATTAAATAAAAAATATTTATTATTTTATAAAGTATTTTATTCTGATTTTAATGATTTTTATGAGGTATAAAAATACAAGTTTCCTTTTATGCCCTTTGTAGGTTTATATAACTATATATTTTATTAATTTATTTTTATTTTGTGTTTTTAATTTCTTTAATTTTGTTTCTTATTTTATAAAATTATAAAATACTTTTGTACACTTAATTATATTTTTATTTTATTTTTCTGAATTGTTTTGTATATTTAATAAAATATAAGTGTGTATTATGTAGGTATATTTATAGGTACTATACCTATGTGTAATATATACAAGTATTTATTTTGAGTTTTATTTAGGTTTTTATTCTGATTTTAGTGTACATATATATTATAAGTAATATTTACATAATTATAAAAATATAAAAATTATAAAAATAATGGATAAAGAATAAATTGAATATTTTAATCTGTACAAGTATACTTGTGGGGTCCAAAACTCAACTTTCAAATCGTAGCTCCGCCAAATGCGAAACCACCGCCATTAAATAGCTTATTTTATACTATATACAATTAAAGGTGAGTTTGCTGCATTTGGAGTTTCATTTATGAGATACGGGTCTGGGAAGTTGGAATTCTGGATTTTTATTCAGACCATAACTTTTTATCTGTACATTATTTTTGAATGAAATCAATGTTGTATTTTTCTTTATTTAATTATCTACAACTTTCATGTACAAAGTTTCTTTATTTGAGGTATAAAAAGTGGAACAAAAAATAGGTCCCAAAATGAATAAAGAATGCATTAAAAAGAACATGTATTTTGACTGTATTTTGACCCTCATCTCCCCCTACTTTATTTCTTGTCGACCTATTCATCAAGATGCCTAGGTCTCGGGGTTTTGGGTCATAAAATATTTACAATATTTTATTCTTTTTCTTTTCTTTTATTTATTCTATAATTTTGGCTTTAATTACAGTATTTTATACACTATTTACATGCACATGCATGGATGCTAATTTGCTCTAATTAAGGGTATTTACACGCATTTACTAGGGTTTTGAGGCCAAAATGATAGAATAAAGATGATGAAATGTTGATTCATCATGAAGCAATTAAATCATCTACCTAGGTCAACCAACATACACAAAATGAGCAAAATGCAAGAATGATGCAAAAGATGATGAATGAAATCAATGCATTTTTATTTAGATTTTTATGCCAAAACGAACAAAAATGCAAATAAGATGATATGCAATGCAAACAGATATTTATAGATACAAAATTCCCTTTAAATTAATCAGAAAATTGAGCTATACAAGTAAATTAATTTCATTAATAGTGTATGCATCAAATTTAATCAAACGTTTAGCACATGGCATTGAAAATCAATGGGTAGGAGACACAATATACCTCAAAATTATCATGCTATTCTATGTGTCAAAACAAGAAGCAAAGAATGACATTAAATAGAGAATTAAACAAACAATGCAAAGAAAGTGAAATTACTTAAAAAGGAGTTCATATGCTCAAGATATCAAGAAATAGTAAAGGGGCACAATCACAAGAAAAACATGAGAAATAAATGCAAAAACATAACAAAAGTTCTCTGGAGGGGTGATGAATACCCATTCATCACTCTTTATTCTTTTATTTTAGCTACAAAACCTTTGCAAAACACATATAGATATATGTAAATAATAATAATTAGCATTCAACATGCATTGCGTAAAAATAAATAATTAGCATGTTTTTGTGCATAAATAAAAGAATAAAGAATTAAAAGAAAACGAGGGAGATATTTAGAATAAATATTGAGCGACCTAATCCCAAGGGAGGGCTCAACATGGGCCTGACCGCATAAAAACCAAAGTAGAGAGAGATAAGGAAGCTCATGTGTGTACATATATACCTGTATATAAATAAAAAAATATTTTCCTCTAAATAGAAATAAAAATGGGTTTGTATTTATTTGTATATATTTGTAAATATAAAATTAAAATAAAAATGAGAAAAATAAAAAGAAATAAAATTCATCCCTTATTGTCTATATTCACCATGTACATAGAACCCTTTATCTATTTATTTATCCCTATAAATAAATAAATTAAAATCCAATAAAAATGTGTACATATTCTATACATCATAATGTAAATAAATAAAATAAAAATTACAAAAATAAAAATAAAATAAAAAGAAATAAAAATAAAACCAAACCCAATATTGTATACATACCATATATGTATATAAATAAAACTATTTATTTAACCCTTGTAAATAATTAATAAAAATAAAATACCAAATTATTACAAATTTTATTATAAAAATAAATAAAATATAAAATTGGAATAAAATGTACAAAAATAAATAATTAAAAATAAAAAAAATAAAAAATGTATAGTATATATATACCTATATATAATACTAATTTTGTAAATACCTAATTTGTATTTCAAAAAAATAAATAAAAATCACAAAAAAATAGTTCATAAATAAATAAACATTTTTCATGTTTTAACTTTTTCCAAATCCGGCCATTTACTATTTTTTATTTAATTTCTAAATAATTAACACGTGGCTGCCTCTGGTTGGTCCACGGGGGATGTTGACCCCCGGTCAACTCTCCCCCTGGACCACGTTTGTTCCGGATCTGCGCCCGACTTGCCTTTTCTCCCAATTATTGCGCCTTGATCCGAACACCAAATCCGCAAACCCCGGGTCCTAATCCTTCCTTGATCTTCCCTGATCCATGCCCGGAGGATTGCATCGGGGTCCGAGCTTCGAATCACCTGCCCGACTCCCATCTTCTCGGACCCCTAGGCATATAAAGCTCCAGCTCCACCGCACGATTCTCTCCATCTTTGGCTCCGCCTTCCATCCCAGGATCTCCACTACCTTCCCTAGAGTGACATCTAGTCGCGGGTCGTGTTGCAGTGAGGAGGAGGTGTCCCAGCCACTGATCCGGCAGCTCAACGCCGCCGTGCGCCGCCCAGGAGCAGCGCTCGAGCCTCGGGCCTCAACGACCCTCGAGGCGACGACCAGGAGCTCCAGGAGCTCTTCCACAGTCGAATCCACCCATCCGGTAAGCCTAATCCTTCCTAGTTTTCTCTAATTTCCGTTTTCACCCAATTTCATCTTTCGCCGTCGTCCATCGATTAGCTCCATTCAGACCACCGTTCGATCCTCTGAGGTGGATCTGGACCGTCCTTCCCGATGAAGGGTTAGCCACAGCACACAGTAGCCATCTCATCCTCCACGTGGTGAGCCCTCCACCGTCAGATCAGACCTGAGGCCCTTTGAGAGGCGCAGCGCACTAGCAGCCGTCAGATCAGCCATGTGGCGCCGTCCCAGCCCTCGGATAATAAGTGGGGTAATGCTTCACATGTCTTATATTTTTACATCAATGAGACTAGCTTCATGAATTGAACCTGATTTACCTCATGATAAATGGCTCAAATATTCTGATTTAGGGCATATTCACATTGCATTTCTGTGCATCTTATTGCATGTTAAAAATCAAACAAAAAGTGCATATCTTTATATTTGTGCATACTGTCTTGTCATCATGCATTCATTGACCTACAAAGAATTAATTCAGCACTTAGTTCAAATAATTAGAGTCTAAATGATACTAAAGAGGCTCGTGTCCCTGAGTTCGACCTTGAGCTTGCCGAAGTAAAAAAATAAATTTGATCGTTTGATTTAATTGATATATTAATTAAATGGTCTTTGACGCATTCGATTCGACCAACTACAATGCATTAAAATGACTTATTAAGAATCTGAATTCCGGGTTCGTCATAAGGGTTATCGAGCTAACTTCGTGTTGAAGCATGCTCAACTCGCTAACTTGAAACCATAACTCATTTCAATTGTATTAGTTTTTTTATTTACATTTTGCATTCCTTAAGTGCATACATGATGTATGATTTTGAGGGGGGAAATGATGCAGCATCAATAAATTATTGGGATTTTTACCCGGCAGACCCTGTAATCTTTTGCAATTACCGCTACGACCTTCGAAATATCGATATTCCTCTCAGGACCCTGTAAACTTGTTAACCTTTACTCTATAGACCTTGTGGTTAACATCCACCCATTTGACCGTTAAAACTAACCGGATTTTGTTATCTTTCTTTACGTTATACCCACTTTATTAATCAAATTTACTATAGATGCCATTGAGGAGGCCGTACATCCCCCAAGCCCTCCCAGCCTGCTGCTGAGGAGCCCCGTCCCCGGCATCGTCGGCCTGGAGCCCAGCTGCTCCTCGTCGTTGAAGCCCCTCTCCCGACCCGGCCGCCGCCTCCCGTCGAGGCCCTCCGCCCCGCCTCGAGCCCCCCTGGGTCGAAGCAGCTCCTCTCCCCCTCCCCCCAGGTCCCGCTCGAAGCACACCCCCTGCCCCTGCTTCCCCGGGCTCACTGCTTCCCCTGCCCGAGTCCGTCGTTGCCGCCAATCGAAGCCCCGAGCCCCTTCCCAGTCCCGCCGCCTTCCCTGCACACCCCTCCCCCCGACCTGCCCCGTGCCTCCCGAGGTCAATCCCCCTTCGGCACCTCCCTCCACTGGTCGCCCCCCACCCTGCCCACCGCCGCTTGAAGTCTTCCCCAGCCCCGTCGCCTTCCCTGGCCCGCCCCTCCCCCTGACCCACCCCGCGCCTCCCCAGGTCGACCCCCTCCATCCCCTTCTCACCCCGCACCTCCGCAGATCAAGCCCCCCTTCGACGCCTCCCTCCCCTGGTTGCCCCCCCTCGGCCCGGCCGTCACCTTCTCACCCCTTCGCGCCCCCTGCTCACCGCCGCTTGAATCCTCCCTAGCCCCGCCGCCTTCCCTGGCCCGCCCCTACCCCGACCAGCCCCCCGCCTCCCCAAACGATCCCCCGACCAGCCCCGTTGATATGGACCTCCCCCTTCCTCTGCTGATGGAGCTGCCCCGTCCTCAGTCGATGGAGTCCCTCCCCCCGATAGACCCCCCTCCCCCGTGTCGCTGATGGACCTCTCCCGCGCCGCTGATATAGACCTCCCCCTCCCCCCACGTTGCTGATGGAGCCCCCCCCTGCGCCGTCCCGGTCGATGGAGCCCCCCCTCCGCCCCCGGTCGATGGAGCCCTCCCGCCTTCCAAGCTCCTAAACCTTCAGGATTTTTTTTCTATTCTTTTTTTATTATTTGGCTAATCCTAACCGTTCAATGGTAGATTGGTTAGGTTAACTCAAGACTAACCTACTTAACTGACTCAAATATAGTTAAAATTGACGGCATGGTTTGTTGGGTAAGACGGGGCAACTTTACGGGGTCCTGAGAGGAATATCGATATTTCGAAGGTCGTAGCGGTAATTGCAAAAGATTACAGGGTCTGCCGGGTAAAAATCCCTAGATTATTTTGAGTAATGTGATATTTATCATTCTCTCTCTCAATTCATAACTTCTCTCAAGTAACAAAAGTTAAAGAACCCATACTAACGATACCCCCCCCTCTTGTGCGACGCTACAACTCCTCCTCTCCTAATCTCCTCCATCCTCTCCAACTAGACTTCTCCTTCATGCACAAACAAGACAAAGCACTCATAGTGGCCAACATCCTCTCCCATCTCTAAATATTATTATTAATTTGAATGATATTAGTAGTGAGTTCAATTGCCTCTTATAGAAAGTTCAGATATAAAAGAATATAAAATCAACCTCTGCAAAAGGCTCATTAAGAGGCTCGCGAGCCAACTTGAACTCACATAGTTTGAGTTCTCCCTCCTTCCTCCAACAAGATACACCCAAAGACAACATTCTCGTTGTTAATTATCAACTAATCTAACCCACAGTTGCAATTAATAATTCTGACATGATAATGCTTCCTAAGGCGATGGTGCTTTCCCTCATCAACTTCACCGCAATGCTCGTCGAGATAGTTGCAAGGAGGGCAAAGACATAGGGGGAGGTCATTGCTGGGGTAATTGCAAGGTGATTAGTGGGAGCATCAGCTCCAAACTGCAACTTCATCGCAATGCTTTCCCAAGCCATCTTTCCTTCTCTAATCTCCTTAGGGCCAGCCTCAAGGGAGGGCATTGGTGACTTTTGGTTGAGTTTGGTCAAAATGGCTATGAAGGTGATAAAAAATCACCAAAATGGCATTAGTGGTGACAAGGGATATGGAGGACCGACAACCATGGCTCGAAGAAGATGCAGAGCACTAGGACGCTACAAAATAGTAGTGCGGAGACGAGGGTGGCAACAACAAGTGGCAAGTGCTTAGTGCTCAATGTGGAGATGCTGTATCTATTGGAGGCCGAGGGCGGTGAAATGCAAGGGCTCGAGGGGGGGGGGAGATGGCAAGGACATTCGTGGAGGTGTGGGAAGGAAGAGGGTGAAGGGAGATGAGCAAAAAATAAATTAATAAAATTGGATTTACATGCGGTTAAGTTAACTCAAGGGAGTGGTTGAGATTAGTGGAACAAGACGATGGATGAAGTGACTATCCAGGTATCTATGTGATTCATAATTCTTAAATGATCAATATGTAAATATGAAAATTTAGAAAGTTATATCCCTGTATAAATCCCCCTTTTTACCCCCTGCCGCCCCTCCACCACCCCTCCACCCCGACCTCCCTCCTCCACCCCGACCTCCCTCCACCCCCTGCCGCCCCTCTGCTCCGACCTCCCTGCCGGCCCGACCTCCCTCCACCCCCTGCCGCCCCTCCGCCCCGATCTTGCTCGTCGGATTCACCACACCTCTCCACATCCCCCGGTGCGTCTCCCACACCACATCACACAATCTGCACCAGAACCTATATTCTTGCAAATGTGGTATCTCTTTAAAAAGAGTGTTGGGTCTCACTTCCAACACCGACCCAAATTGAGGGAAAGTATAAAGAACGTCTCTCGCCAGAGTGGTCGGGAAAAGCTCGAAATCTTCGACCTCCAAGCTCGAGAATTTCAACGGCGGGTGCTTGTACGCGTCCCACACGAAGAGCGTCCAGCCGCTCTCCGAGCTGCCAGAGACATAAAGAACCCTACACACTACATCACAAGCCTCGCCTTCCTTGATCAGGAACATCTTCAACAAGTAGGGATCCTCGAATTGCTTGTTATTCAGGGCCCAACACCTCATGCACTTCAAGAACGGCACATCCTGCGGGAAACCACGAAAGTTCTTGGAGGTCTGGTAGGGAACGAGGTCGTCGGCGTCACCTCGGAAGAGGGCGAAGTAAGAAAGCCGCTTGCGGTGCGTGCAGTAGAGCTCGTGGTTGTGAGCGTGGACGAGGACGCTGTGGAGGCATACGAGGTCTCTGGAGGGGGAGACGCACAGGAGATGGGAGGGGTTGCGCGCGAAGAAGGTGACGGAGAGGCCCCTCCTCCCCCCCGCACCTCCTCCCCTCCCCGGTGCCGCCCCCTGCCCCCTCCCCCCTGGGCGGCGACCCCTCCCAGCCACGCACCTCCTCCCCTCCCCGGCGCCGCCCCCCTGCCCCCTCCCCCCTAGGTTGCGGCCCCTCCCAGCCCCGCACCTCCTCCCCTCCCTGACGCCACCCCCTGCCCCCCTTCCCCCCTGGGCTGGGGCCCCTCCCAGCCCCGCACCTCCTCCCCTCCCCGGCGCCACCCCCTGCTCCCCCTCCCCCATGCCCTGCACTGCCACCCGCAACCACATCGTGAAGCCGACCTCCTCCCGCAGCCACGCACCTTCCCCAGCCCCTGCCGCCAGCCCGCACCTCTCCACAGCCTCGCACCTTCTCCCCAACCCTCTTCCCCATTTGATTTTATTCTGACCATAATACCCCTGTTAACCACACCATGGTTTGAGTAAACTATGGTTATTTCAATTTTTTGACGGTCAATCTGACGGAAGGGCACAACTGAAGACGGAGAAAGAAGTGAGGGGCACAACTGATATTATCAAAAAGATAGGGGCGTAACTGATATTGCGATATCTCGGAGGGGCACAAGTGATAAAATCCCTTTTAATTTTAAATCCCCAAACATACTCGCTCTCATCGCCCCCAAAACAAAACCTAATTAGCATCCATCACCACAAAAATTCCCCGTACTTATCCCCAAACCAATTCCCTCCTCCACCTCCTCCATAAATAACCAAACTCGCACGCTCCCACGAACCTCACCCCAACTCCTCCCCCGCCTCCGCCGGGAGCTTGGCCTCCTTCGCCTGGGGCTCCGCCGGGAGCTTCGCCTCTTTCGCCTGGTGCTCCGCCGCCTTCGCCGGGGGCTCCGCCTCCTCTGCCAGGAGCTCCGCCTCCTCCTTCATCCATGGCCTCCACAGTTGTCGACTCCCCCTCACCCTCCCCTTCATTTGATTGGCTCAGCCCCCGCATCTCCTTCAGCTTTGAAATCCCCGACCCACCGTCGTCCTCCCCCTCTTCTACCTCCGCTGCCGCCGACCCCGACTTCGAGTTCCACCCCTCATCCCTCCCCATCCTCCCCTCCGCCGACGAGCTCATTTCTGACGGCGTCCTCCTCCCCCTCCCCATCCACATCCCCCCTCCCCCTCCTCCTCCTCCCCTTCCTCAGCCGCCCGCCGTCTCCGCCCCTCCTCTACCCTCCGCCCCCTCTCCAAAGCCCCCCCGCTGCTCTGCCCGCCTCCGCGAGCTCCTCTCACTCCGTCGGAAACCCTCCAGAGACGACCCCAAGCCCTCCGCCGCACCCAAACCCCTCCGCTGCCTCCTCCGCCGCAACACCCTCCCCTCACCTCCTCCCGATCCCGACCCATCCTCCGTCCCCCTCCTCTGCGACTCCTCTTCGCGCGAGCCAGAGCTCCCCCGCCACTCTCTCGACTCCGATAAGCCATCAAGGCCCCCACGCGTTCGGATTGCCCGTGCCGCGGCCCACAACAGGGGGGCGTCTGTGGACTCCCCGAGGATGGACCCCTCGGGGAGGATCGTCTACGGGAGCCTCGAAAGGAGCTCGAGCAGCCCCGGGAGCTTCGGCGGGCCAAACCCTAAGACGCGGCCGATCCAGCGGTCTTACTCTGCGAATGTGCGCGTCGCCCCCGTGCTCAACTTGTTCGGGTTCAATCCGCTCTTGGCCGCCACCAAGCGAGAGGCGGCTGGCCGCCGCCGGAAGGCCGGAGGAGATTGAGGTAATTTTTCCTCCCGCGAATTCTCCTCGATCCGTAAAAAATGGAGCTGTTAACATCTATTGCAACATATATATGTTATTTTACCACCACAGAAGTTTCCAACTCGAATATCCTGCGATCGATCACTCGGAATTGGATCTATTTCTTCTTCTTCTTTCCCCCTTTTCTGTATATATCATGTATCATTTGACATGTGTTTAAGTTTGTTATATTTCTTTTTGAGTTTTTTTGTGTAGGTTCGATCCATTTGGTAGAATGGGCAAGGAAAATTTATGGGGATGTAAAAAGAAAAGGGAGCATCTTTTTTTCTGTACCTTCTTGTCCCCTGTTTAGATGTACGAGATGCTGTATGATCCACTGCAATGTCACATCTCTATTGATGTCGTCTGTACTCTTTCTTATAATTGCTTCACCGATCTCTAGATTCCTGATCTGTGTGGTTTGACCTGCCAACAATTTAATGTCTCGTAGGATGCCAACAGAAGTTTATTAGCTTCTGCTTAAAATGGATAATGTGGCCTGGTAAGAACATGGGTGGTTGTTTACCTTTTGATTAGTGATTCGGAGCACTGCGAAAATTGCTTTTAAGTGGAACTAAATCCATGCTTTGGCATATCCCTGGTTAACCATGTTTTTCCTTTATTAGATAATTTGATAAGGATGATTTTAGTGGCAACTATGGATGGTGTTAACAAGTTCAAGGATTTTTTGTGATTGCTTGAAAATGGATATTATGGTATCCTCAATTTGGAGTGCCTCAGAGGTTGTAATATGCTGTTTTCCTGAAAATAGTAGTTGCCAAACATGCATTTTAAAGTGACTAAAGTTTTATTCTGCTGTTCTTCCAAAATAATTCTTCCCAAATGTGAGCGAGTTGCCGTTATAATTATCGGGTTTATGGAATTGATCACGAGTCCTTTTTTTTGTTTTTTTAACTGTTTTTAGGAACATTGGATTCTTATACAATGACTTTGGTTCAAGTAAGGCCGATTTTGTAACATTGGTCTGTTTTCCTGATGAATCCGAGCCTTTAGAGTCTTTGACATTAATACCTCTCAAAGGTGGGGATTCAATGGCTAACATTACCAAGGCACTCACACAAATATCTCATTGAATTGTGGGCTCGGAAATCTCCCTATCAAAGAGGGAATGCTTTGGATCACTGCCTACAATAGCTCTTGAATTCATCTCTCTCTATCCGGGAATATAATGATTTTTAGCAGCATAGTATTCTTGGACCACACTGAATTATTGGGTCGACATATTAAATGATGCATCCTGACTCCTGTCTGTGTAGCTCCCCTTGCATTATTTTGGTTGCAAACCATGCAAACAAAAATACGGTTTTTTCTTTCCAAAAAAACAAAAACGTGGTTTTAATCGCTCCAAAAATGTTAGCTTTTGATTGTTGCTGATTACATCTTTTTCCATCTGTCTGAAACATTATTTCGCTGTAATGGTTTGGATCTCTGATTCTACAGTGTGTATATTGGAAAGTGATGATCAAAATAGTTTATCAGAGATTTTTTATCTCTGCTGAAAAAATTGCACGTCAGTCTGATTCCAATCCTCACCTGGAAGTATGTCATTCAAATTATTATCATTTTTATTCACATTATTATTATAGCCGGGAAAGTGATGACATACTATCCATTCTATCAGAAGCTTGTTCAGGCTGTGCTGAACAGTTTTGCACGTCAGTCTGATTCCTGTTTCCCCAACATTATTCTACTCATCTTAATGATTTTTTTGGATTTTTCTTCTTCTTTATATGGCTCCGAGTTTCGAAGATGCTGACACAAATTATAAGTTTTGTTCAGAAGCTCAATGGGCTCTGCTGAATAAATTTTGCACGTCAGTCTGATTCTAAATTTCTCCATTTTGTTGTCGTAATAAAAAGTTCGTGTTTGATAGTTCCTTTTTTCCAGTAATGATTGTCTCCTTATGTTATTACATATCTTCAGTTTCCCCCCATCTTATATATATTAGAGTCCTGACAATGATTAAACAAATATCACTTTTGTTCATAGGCCTGATGAGCTATGTTGAACAATATTTGCACGTCAGTCTGATTCAAAAATCTATATTTTTTTGTTCTTTTTTCTTTTTCGTATATTCCAATTTACCTCATGATTGTTTAGGATTTTTTAGACCTCACTTCTGCAGAATATTGCAGTTACATTGTACTCCAACTTCTTTTTACTTATTTACATAATCATCCTGTGAAACTTCTAAGTCTAAAGGTACAAGAGAAATTTAAGAACGTTCGAATTAAAAGACAACAATTTTCTTGCTAGATCTCCCTCAGTTTTCATTCATCTTTTAAATTTGTAGCTGCGAAAATGATGACGAAAAAATGCATTTGTTCAGAGACTCAACGAGATCTGCTGAATAAAATTCTGCACGTCAGTCTGATTCCAAACTGTAGTGGTGCGTTTGGTTGCCGGGTTGCCCGGGTAAACATGGGAAGTGTAACTTGTTTTTGTATTTTGGTGTTGATAGATGGTTTTGGGTTGAATTGGTTTGTGATGTAATTGCATTGAAGTTTGGAAAAGTAAGTAGTTATTATGATATTATTTTATTGAAGTTTGAAAAAGTGTGTAGAGGTTGAGTATTTTTATAATTTTTAGATGATATGATGGTATGATGTATTTTTTTGGAATGTATAAAAGAGAAATGATTTATTCAATGTATTAGAAAATGAATAGCGGTGGGCCTCACACGATAGATAAGTTATGTGTTTTCGGTAACCCCCTCAATTGTGGTGTAACCCCACGAAGAACGGCCTCTAGAAGTTGTTCTTACCACCTCCAAAATAGCTACAAATTCACCGGTTTTATTTTTCTTGGTTTTTGTTGGAAGTGTTGAAGTTCACTTTGTTTGGACCTGACAATTGCAGCATTGTAGTCAGGTTGTGAGTTTTCTTATTGGCTTTACTTGCACACAGGAAAATAATGGCAGTAGATACAATTTCAATTCAGAGACATATGCTGACGTACCCAGAGTCATTCATGCATGGAACATGGGCAGAGCCCATGTCTTCACATCAGGGAATATGGTCACCCGCTCATGCTTTAACACTTGGTTTGAATTCCACGAGAACCCATTCACAAGTCGTTCCTTTTTTGAGGAAAAATTAGAGTCCAATATGCGCATGAGCTGTTTGAAAATTGGCGCCTTTTTTTGTTGTGGGATGTGGATGCTCATGCACTTCACCAACCGATGTGGGACTATGTCTAGCTGTCCTTAATTATATGCCCTTCCTTGATTGGAGAGTCTGCCACTTGCTGCTCCGCTGCATCAGGATGGGGGTCCTCGAGGCATATGGGGTCATGTGCTCCATCTCGAAATTATGCTTGTTTTTTGTTTCTTTGCTTTGATTTTAATCTAGTTGGGCGACATGTATTTGATTGATCATGTTCAGATGCACATGGGAAATTTAAATTATGCATAAGGGAAAGCAAACTCCCTCACTCTCTCACCCATCTCTCCATTTATGTTCAATTCTACTTTTGGATCAAGTCAACCCTTCTCTTATTATAATATTTGGTAAATGATCAGATTCTTGTGATGCATTCTTTGTTGGTATGCATAAAACATTCAATTTACAACTAGAACCCATGTATAGTCATGATTTATTTATATAGTATGCAGGTACATCTCTTATTTTATATAAAAATCGACCAATGCTTGTAGCCAATCTCATGTATTTATATGTATGTACATATACAACAACAAAAAAGCCTTTTCCCACACTTAACTAGGTTCGGCTACATGAATTCTTTGCCTCCATTTAGTTTTATCTTAGGTTGATATCGGGCTTATATACAAAAAATTAAGATCCATTCGTATAGTTTTATTCCAGTACTTATTGGGTCGTCCTCGCCTTCTCTTAACCAGGTCAACATCTCAATAACTTGCATCTTCTAATGGTACATTGCGAAAGATCAAACCACCTTAAACAACTTTCTCGCATCTTATCATCGATTAGAGTTACATCGATTTTCCTTCTGATTGCATCATTCTGAATCTGAACTTTACCCGTGCGTTCATACATCCACCATAGCATTTTCATTTCTACTACTGTCATTCTCTGCACATGTCTATGGTTTATAGGCCAACATTCAGATCAATAGAGCATAGCATGTCTTACGGATACTTTGTAAAACTTTCCTTTGATTTTTACAGGAATTTTCTTATTATAGAGAATAGCAGAGGCTCAACTCCACTTTAGTCATCTTGTATTTATTTTATTAGCAATATCTTTATTAATTTCCTCATCATGTTGCAAAATAGATCCCATGTATTTAAAAGAATCTCTCTTACGAATGTTATCATCATCAATCTTCACCTCGTACTTGTATGAGATCCTTTAGTCTCCAATGCATGTCTCCAGACCTCGAGCTTCTCATTTACTCCATTTCTAGTCTCATCGGTTAACACAACAACATCAGTAAATAATATACACCCAGTTATCTCATCCTGAATGTGACATGTCAACTCGTCCATAATAAAGTAAAAAGAAATGGATTCAAAGTCGAACCTTCATGTAAACCAATGTTGATGTCGAAATAGTCAATCTTTCTAGACTGGATCTGTAAATAAGATAAAGCCTTATCATACATATCCTTTATGAGGTTAATGTATATGACATACTCTTATCTCTTCTCCAAAACTCTCCACAATATCTCACGTGGGACGTAATCATAAACCTTTTCTAAATATATAAAAATTACATACATGTTATTCCTTTTAGCTTTATAAATCTCCATTATTCTCAATAAATGGATGGCTTTAATAGTTGAGTGATTAGTCATGAATCCCAATTGATTTTCTTTTACTTGGAAACTTACCTCAACCATCTTTTGATCAAACATTCCCAAATTTTCATAGTGTGACTCATCAGCTTGATACCTCTGTAAATTGAACAATATCGATTGTCCCTTTTGTTCTTATAAAGAGGCACCAATCTTTATGTATTTTTTTGCTTAGCCAAATAATATTGAATAAATTTGTAAGTCAAGTCTAACCTAGCTCACCTAAAAGTCTCCATACTTTTATAGGAATATCATTCGGTTCTACACCTTTACAGATTTCATAACCTTAAAAGCCTCCTCTACTTATTTTCGTTGTATTGTCTATAGCTTGCATGATTCAAGTAGCTTTTACTACTAGCTAAATCATCCAAAGTAATTTCTCTATTTCCTTCCCCAATGAAAAACTTATGGAAATACTACTTCCATCTAGTATTTATATCATTCTGAGTAACAAACATGCGACCTTCCTCATCTTTATTGCATCTTACTTGAGAAAGACCTTTGATTTTTCTTTCTCTTGCTTTGGCCAACCTGAATATATTCTTATGGTCCTCCTTAGAGTCGAAATTTGTGTACAAAACTTCATAAGCTTTTGACTTAGTATAGCTTATAGTCTTCTTTGCTTCCTTCTTCACTATTTTCTAGTTTGTGACAATTTCCTATCTTTAGACATAGCTTTAAATCATGATCTTTTAATTTTAGCTTCTCTTGCACCCCTCCACTCCACCAAGCCTCCTTTTCGCCTGGAGCTCCTCCTCCCTACCATCTCTTTAGCTATCCTTGGATACAAGATGCTACCGCCTTCCACATCTCGTTTTCACTTCAGCTGCAAACCCAAGATAAGTCTTCTAAAACATTCTCCATAAAGCTTGATTGCTTCAGTTGAAGATTCCACCATCTAGTTTAGTAATCTTGGAACCCACCTTTTCTTTACCAACCATTTTATTTGCACATCCATGGCTAACAAGCGATGTTTGGTTGTCAAACTCTGTCCTAGGATTACTTTGCATTCTTCGCAAAATAATCGATCTATTTTCCTCGACACAAAGTAATCTATCTGTGTTCTACATGCCACTCTTATAAGTAATCAAATGCCCCTCCCTCTTCTAGAAGAAAGTGTTTGCTATGAAAAGATCATAAGTCATTACAAAATCTAGAATGACTTTTCTCTATTTATTTCTATCCTCGAAACCATGGCCTCCATGAACTTTAGCATACTCTAAAGCATCCTTTCCCACATGTCCATTTAGATCTCCACTCAAGCAACCCATATCTCTTTGTGGGATTACTTGTAAAATCTTATCCATATCCTCCTAAAAAGATTGTTTTATCCTTTCATCTAAATCAATTTGCGGTGAATAAACTGAGATAATATTCAGAATTTCTTCCTCAAGCACCGATTTTAGCAAAAATAATTTGAACCTTGAATCTTTGCACCTCAATCGCACAATCCTTCAAAATCCTTATGAACAACCACTCCAACATTGCTTCTACCCTTATCTTTGTTGGACATGCAAGCTCACGACGAGTCATTATATAGTAAATGTTATTGTAAATCCTTCTCTGATCTGAAATGAAGAATAACTTATTTGCATTATAGGTCCCTTTCTACAATTAGGTTTATGTACCATGACTATCTTAATGATCATACAACTGTTGATTCGAATATTGAATCATAGAGTTCGGTGCTTATGATATCTAAAGAGTTAGATTGAGGACTCATCAAGCATCGTCAAATGATTGTTAAGAGATGATCTCCAACATGAGAAGATGACAATCCTTTTCTAAAGGTTGATATCTTACCGACTTCTTGATGCAGGTCTTCTGCATAAGAATAGAGATTCGAAGGTGTCAGATAAGTTAGGTCAAAGAGTTGACTTAACGAGATCGAGATAGCCTAGACTTATTATCGTATACTGTTACGATATATGCACGTATCATCTGACCGGAGATATGCATGTTACTATATGTCTGAGTATGTACATTTGGCAGATCGATAGGTTGATCACCTATTTAAGGTTTATACACCGACGAGCTGGTGTGTATATAAGGGCATATGAGTAATACGATCTCTCAAAGTGATCACACTGATTTATCTTAATTTCAGAGGCAATCGTGTGCGCTCACAAGGCGAGGACACAACCGTCAAGATGACCGTGCACGAAAGTAGAATAAGTCACAATTAACCCACAATAAAAATAAACAAATCAATAAACTCAAATGTGGATCAAAATTTATTATAACCCTACAAACAAGCGTGTATAGTGGACAAGAAGGTAGAGGTTGAACATAGAGAACAAGTCGGTGTAGCATGTATATTATTTATAAATAAATAATGAATAAATAATAATTTATATTTCTAAAAATATAACTCACTTAATTACTTAATTAATTGATGTTATGTGGATTTTTAATTGGATAATAATATTTTTATATTTTTTAATTTTTTAAAAATTTTATTGGTCTAATTTTCATTTTTTACATTTTAATTATATAATAAAGGTATCTATAAGTGTATCTATATATGCTTAAATATAATATAAGTGATACATATATATATAATATAATAAATATAGAAAATCAGAAAATACAAGAAATAACAGTCCTTTTTATTTTTTAAATGTTTAAAAATATTTATAACGTACTTATGCTAATTAATAATAAATATGTCACTATATAAAGATATATGATACATTGAGGAACGAGAGGCTGTTGTATGTAGCAGCCAACCTGGGTGCTGCATGCAGCATTCTCCCATTTTTTTATTTTTTGGGGAAAATTCTACCATGCATATTCATCTATATATCCCTCCTATATGTCATTCGAATTTCGTCAGAAACAGAGACACCAATCCTCCATCTAGAATATGTCGATTCAAATATGAGATCGTTAAAATTACTTGTTCCAGATGGAGGGCATATAAGTCTCTGTTTCTGACGAAATTCGAATGACATATAAGATGTATATATAGATGAATATACATGGTGGAACTTTTTCCAAAAGAATAAAAAAAATCAGTGGAGAATGCTACATGCAGCAGCCAGGTTGGCTGCTACATGCATCAATCTCCCTTTCCACTAAAACAATATAGGTCAAAATTTACTAAATAAAATATTTTTGTATTTTTATTTTTTCCTTATATTTTTGTGATTTTAGGTAATTTTGCTCATTTTTAGGTATTTTTAAAGTTCAAAATATACAAAATCAAGGACTTAATTAATAGGCCGAATTGTTTTGAGATTTAAAAATACTAAATAGATTCAAAATTTCTCAAAACTAATTTCAAGATATAGTAATATGCATAAATAAAATTATAGGACATAAAACTATTTTTTGGCATTTTACAAAATATTTTGCAAATTTTTTAGAGTTAACAAGGGTTTTTGATTTTCAGGATTTTCTTTTTTCTTTTTTTTGTGATTTTTGGTCTAGAGTTATCAAATATACTAATAAATAATAGACATTTTTTAGAATTTTTAAGCAAGATTTTATTTTTTTTATTTTCTAAGGCAAACTGGGATTAAAACAAGCTCTTTTGATTTTTAATAAATATAAATGTATGTAAAATGGAAAATAAAATATATGGCATGAAGAAGCAATAAACCAGGCACATGTTCCTATTTTTTCATTATTTTTAGAGCTCAGTTGCTATTTTTGGAAAATAGAAAAGCATACACAAAAATAAATCAAGCTGGCAGGGACATTTATGCAAATAAAACTAAAGTTAGGAATCCATGTGCAACGCTTTAGAAGTTTTCAACGTAACTTGATTTTTTATATATTAAATGGCAATTTACAAAATTGATGGGGTATATATGCAAATTACCCAGCTCACGTGAGTTGAGTTGGCAAGGACTGATATGCAATATCCCAAACCTTCGAGGGTCCAATGTAATTTTTACATAAAAAATACACCTTAGTTTTATATTTATAAGACTAAATTTAAATTACAAAAGGTAGCGATTATACGTGAAATTTACCTAGGAGGGCACGTGTATGGCACATGCAACACGAACGGATGGCTCTCGATATGCCACGTAGCCCTGCTTGAGATCCAACGGTGCTGCATGAGCGTCGCTCCACTTGAATGAACGCTATCAAATCTGGAGCAGGGGTTTTGATTAGAAGACACCTGGGCTCCTTGGAAGAACACCAAGAACACCATCATGCATTGACTTGATAGATGAATCCCATCGACTCCGGCCCTCTTTCTTCTCTCCGACGAGCTTAGAAGCTCCATGGAGCCTTTCACGTCTGCTGGCGGGCGTCAATAGCTTCTAGTTCCCATCGATGTGGATCTGGGTGGTTCTTCATTCTTGGGTGCTTGGAGCAAAATGAGGGTCGCAACACCTCCAGACATCTTCTTGTGCCTCAACACCTGCATCAAAACAATGAAGCAACGCTCTCGACCCGGTTATGAAGACGAACGACATATAGAGGATGGGTGGCGATGAGCTTCCGGTGAAGAGCAGAAGAGGAGACTCGATTCGCCTTGATTCGAGCATAATCGATGATGGATTGAAGGGCGAAACATGGAATAGATGATGGGGAATGAAATGAGGTGGACAGTGGGACGAAAGATCATCGAGCACAAGGTGAATTTCACATAGAGCTCGAGCCCTAGGTAAAAATGGATTTTTAGATTAAACCTAAATTACAAGCTATCAGATGAAATTAAATTGCGTAAATGAAAGATACATCCTAGGATTACCTAGAAAGCAAAGAAAAAAATGGCCTCAAGTCAGCCGAGGGCCGACGAAGCTGAACCGTCGTAGGGGGTTGTCGGTGATGGTCTGGATCACTTCCCCCAAGCCTCTTCCTAGCTGCAAACCTTCATTTCCTCTTCCGGTCACCAAGAGGAAGTCGATAATGGTTGTCTGAGGGGCTAAGAAACGAAGAAGGATTGAACTCAAAAAGGATGAAGAAGGGGGATTTTTAAGGGATGGTGGACTGCTGATTTCGAAGCACGATTGCGTGCCATGGAGATGGAGTTGGTGGTGAAGAGATGGTCGGTGAGGAGGATGGATATGGGGGTTGTGTAGGAGTGAGGAGCTTGAGGCGAAGATGAGCGTGGAGATGGCATAGAAAAGGGGAGAAGAGAGGGAGTCTGTGAGGTTTCTGACAAAGGCCACGGGTGAAACAACACAGTTGACTCGCGATTAACGAACGAACGCTCCTGGTTTGTCCACGTTGACCAACCAGAAAATTCCAAGGTAAAAATGCCTTCAAAAATGAATATAAAATAATACATAATTTAATTATTTTTATTAAAGTTTTTTCCAATTTTACGTAGTATTTATTACATATTTTTATTTATTTTTTCGAGGTCATTTATTACAAGTTACTATTTACATGTATATTAGTAGGTAAATATACAGTATATAGGGTATTTGGTTTTTAATTTGTATCGTATATTTTATTAATATTTACAAGTATTTTATATATTTTAATTTATTTAATTACATGGGTATTTTTGTTATATTTTTATGAGTTTATTTACACATTTAATTAATTATGCATGTATTCTTTATAGGTCTATATAGGTATATTTCATCTATGTATAATATCAATTGATTTTTTTTATTATTATAATGGTTTTATTTCATATTAATTATGGACATGTATTTCAAATAATATTTACAATTTTATAAAAATATAAGAATTTGATGGAAGCAATGGTGAAGGAATCGAGGTGAAGATTGGTGACGATAACATTCAGAAGAGAGATTCTTTTAGATATCTGGGATCTATTTTGCAACATGATGGGGAAATTGATGGAGATGTTACTAATAGAATAAATGCAGGCTGGCTAAAGTGGAGAGGAGCCTCCGCTGTTCTTTGTGATAAGAAAATTCCTTTAAAAATTAAAGGAAAGTTTTACAAAGCAGCCTTGAGACTTGCTATGCTTTATGGTTCTGAATGTTGGCCTGTGAACCATAGACATGTGCAGAGAATGGCTGTAGCAGAAATGAAAATGCTAAGATGGATGTGTGGACATACACGTAAAGATCGGATTCGGAATGATGCAATTAGAAAGAAAGTTGGTGTAGCTCCGATCGAGGATAAGATGCGAGAAAACCGCTTAAGATGGTTTGGTCATTTGCAAAGAAGGTCAACTGATGCACCGGTTAGGAGATGCGAGTGTTGGGATGTTGAGCCGGCTAAGAGAGGGCGAGGACGACCCAAGAAGTGTTGGAAAGAGACTATACGAAGGGATCTTAGCTTTTTGGATATAAGTCCGAGATTGACCCAAGATAGATCTGAATGGAGGCGAAGAATCCATGTAGCCGACCCTACTTAATTGTGGGAAAAGGCTTTGTTGTTGTTGTTGTTGTATAAGAATTTGAAAAATATAAAAAATAAATATTTTGAATATAATTTACAAGTATATTGCACAATGAGGGCCCCAAAACCTGACTTTTACTCTTAACGCCAAATTGAATGAAACCGCCTTCATTAAATAACTTATAAAAAGTTATATACAAATAAAGGTTATTTTATCAATATTGATACAATATGGCATGTGAAGTTTTTATTCTGACTTTTTATTTTGTATCTCGAGCACACTGTGCATTATTTTTATATAAAATCAAATTTGTATATTTCCTTGCATTTTTATCAACATTTTTTGTATAGAGGGTTTTATTATTTGAAATATAAATATAATAAAATAAAATAGGTCCCCAAAAGCAATATTGGATAATTAAATGATTTTGTATGTGGTTTTTTGTTTATTTTCTGTACAGTTTCTCTGCCCTATCTCCCCCCTACTTTATTCCTTGTTGATCAAATCATCATGATGACTGTGTCTCGGGGTCTAGCGTCACTCTACACATATAGGGTCTCATTTTTTCCTTTTCCTCCTTTATTCTTTTATTTTGGAATTAAATACAATAAATATACAGTATTTTATATAATATTTTATACAATTATAGAGTATTTATTTTGACAAAATAATCATATATACATGCATTTAACTAGGGATTTGAGACCAAAATGAAAGAATAAAGGTGATGAAGTGAGGATTCAACACCCCTTATACTTGCCTTTGCTAGTCCCTAGCAAACATTTATGCCTATAAGTGCAAAAAGAAAAAAAAAAGAAAGAACTTGGAATGATTTTAAACTTTAAACTTGTCTTAATAGATTCAAAGTTTGGAGCTCAAAGAAGGCTTTGGATTATTTGTTTTTCGGAACCACATTAAGGTTAATATTTGTGATACAGCAACCCTTAGATTCCAAAATGCTATTATTCGATCCAATTCACAGTCAGGTCAGAACCATCCTCTCAGTCGCATACTCTTGCTACCTTGAAGTGATAGAACCATGTGTGTGAATTGTTAAACTCTTTCTAAATACACCATTGAACCAATAAGGATTCTGCTCTTATGGTATCTTGTCTTCGTGGAGACATATATTTCCTTCTAAGGTCAGGTGCCTTGATCGTTACAATCGAATGGGGTAAGAAGCTAGAAGAAGTGGAAAAGAAGTGAGAATGGACCAGTGTAGTCTTCATTCCATTATGAAGCCCGATCAGTGTAATCGATCTTCACCAAGAATGAGGCTTTTTTTAAGCTTCATTTTTTTGGTGGAAGTTTTGGTATATGCTTATTCTTTTCTATTTTCGACTTTGTACATCTTCTGCATTCTTATTTATGCTCCGACGGATATAGCATCTTTTTAGTCTGCCCAATTTTTGGGGTCTTGGAAAAAGTTGCACCGACAAAGCATTCCTCATTCGAATCATTATCCCAACCCATCTCTAGTTTTTGGATATCATCATTACCAAAAAAAGTGGATTAGAGTACCGGTATCGACAATCTCCAAGAATGGTTCTTGAGCCACCCTTGATGTAGCGATCTGCATTGTCTTGACTTGGACTTCAAGATTTTTTCAACAATCCATCTGGGTTGAGATAAGTGTTAAGTGAAAGGTTTCTGATCAAGCTACTATCTCAAGAGTCTTACGGATGATAAGAAGGGTTCTATTTAAACATAGTGAATATGAACATAGTCTCATGGAACTTAAAAAATTAAGTCAAGGCGACCCAAAATATTCCCAATTCCAATCCTCAATGGGTTTCTCTGAAATTAAGTGTATTAAGATCTATTCTAAGCTCTAATCTTCAGACTGTATTTTGACTAGTTCAGTTGTCTTGATTATTCTGAAAAGTGCATATGTTATGTACTTTGCAAGAATATATTTTTGTGAAGCAATTCTTATGATTTTGAACTTTTTATGGGAGTGGTGAAAAAGTTTTGCAAATTTTATGCAAGTTTTTGAAAACATTTTACATATTTTAATAGAATTTTGATTTTTAAAAAAATTTAGTGGTTTTTAAAAATAAAAGAGTTAGTGAAGAAATTATATGCAAATATTTATACGTGAGTGCATATGTTAGTTGCAAGAATTTGGTGAGAGGATTTACACTAGGTATTTACAAGATTTAGGTTTGTGATTATTTTCAGGTTTATGTACAGATTTTGTAAAGAATTTCTATTTGTTTGAATTATGTACAAGATTCTCAAAAAAATTTGAAAAGATTTTAACAAACATTTTGAAAACTTTATTTTGAAAATAATTGGGCAAATAAATGTTACAAATATTTGCAAAAAAATTGAAAATCATTTTGTAAAGATTCTTTAAATAGTATATAAATTTTTCAAAGTCTTTTTGCATCTATTTTTCAAACTATTTGCAAATAGATTTTCAAAGCATTTTATTCATACAAAGAAAAGAATTTTTACAAGCAAAATATTTTTACAAAGGTTTGAAACAATTTTCAAAAGATTTTTCAAAGCATTTTTCAACCATTTTTTAAATATTTTTGAAAACATTTTTAACCGGTTTATTAACTGCAATTACCAAGAATTTTAATATGTACTTTACTTTTTATTAATTAGCCATACTTTTGAAAGTACACAAGTACACATTATGGCTAAAATATATACAATGTATATATGACTCTCCTATACTTAGCTTGAGCTAGGTCCTTATAGACCGGAGAGAAAAGGAAGACATAACTCGTACTAAGTATATGAAAGTCTATACTACGACTGAATATATAATGAGAAGTCGACTACCCCCTATACTTAGGATCAATTAATCCTAAGTATATCAGATTATATTCAACCTGCAGGGAGGGTTGAGGGTGGGAACGAATAATTAAATCATCGGGGCCTGTCCCCCCTATACTTAACGTAAAATATCCCTAAGTATAGACATAAAATCAAAAGTTGAGGAGACATGCGAGGGATCTAAGAATGAACACCTGAATATGCTCATCCCCCTATACTCAGGATGAAGTATATCTTAAGTATAGCAATGATGAATGGGATGAGTGCCATTTTTCAGAAGAATGAAAGAAATTAAAATGAAAAGAAGAAAAGATTGATTAATCAAAAATGTTTTTGCTGGCCTTGTCTGAATCTACTGGTGCTGCTTGGAGTTCATCATGGTAGACCAACTTGAATTGAATCAACCCTGGACAGAAACGTATCATGTTCAAGATAAGGCCTCAATAGCTATCTGTTGATCACGAATGGCTATGCGTTAGCTGACAAATCAGAAATGACGATGCTTCCATTGTCACACACATACTTCACTATAAAAGGTCCGATCCACTTGTTCTTCAACTTCCCTGGGAATAATTTGAGCTTTTTATCGTACAACCAAACCTTTTGATCAGGTTTGAAAGTCTTGCAATGGATGTTCTTGTTGTGCCACTTATTGATATTCTCCTTGTACATTGGGCTGTTATCGTATGCATAGTCATGGAATTCGAGAAGTCGATTCAGATCTAGCTTTCTGTTCTTTTAGGCCTTTTTGGAATCCAAATTACAGACATTTATTGCCCACAAAGATTTGTGAATGAGCCCACGGGCAAATGACATGGCTTACTGTATACTAGGCGGTAGGGGTATATTTCCAAAGGTGACTTATACACGGTCCGATAGGTCCAAAGAACATATTTAAGGAGTTGAGACTGTTTTTTCTTGTCGGGACGTACAAGTTTCTTCATAATTGTCTTAATCTCCCTATTTGAATATTCATCCATGCAATTGGATTATGGGTGGTACGGAGAGACAACACGATATTTAATGCAAAATTCTTGTGTCAGCTTCTTCACCTCTCTATTGATGAAATGGCTACCCCGATCAGATATCCGAATTTTGGGAATCGCGAACCTTGTAATGATATTTTCCTTCAGAAGTCGGCAGATGGTGCGACTGTCAACGGCTTGGGTTGGGATGGCCTCCACCCAACGACTCACAATCGACAACTAGCAGAATATACTCATAACCATGACTATTGAAAAATGAACCCATGAAATTAATGCCCCAAGCATCAAATACATCTGAGATCTGAATGTACTTCAGAGGCATTGTATCTCTCATTCCTATGGTACCACACATCTTCTGATAGTCAGTGCAACGTTTCATAAAATCCTCATCTTTAAATAAGGTCGACCACCAGAGGCTGCATTATAACACTTTTGCTGTCATACGCTTTATAGAGTGACGCCCTCCTGATTCTATGGCATGTCAATGTCTAGGGATACTTTCGAGTTCTTTCGGAGGAATGCACATCCTCCAGATGCAATCTACCCCCATACGAAAGAGATATGGATCCTCCCATTGATAGAAATGAATATGTGATAAGAATTTGTCAACTTTCAGCTTGGGCCAATCTTGTGGAGTTCTCTTGGACACAAGATAATTCATAATATCGACGCACCATGGGATCGAGGTGACTGACATAATAACTTCATTTGGGAAAGTCTCTGTAATTGGCAATAAGCTCTGCTCAGGAGTGTCTCGTTTTGGTAATCTTAACAAATGATCTACCACTAGATTTTTGAGTCCAGGTTTGTTAGGGATTTCGAGATTGAATTATTAGAGTAGAAGGATCCATTTGATCAACCTTGATTTGGCATCCTTCTTGGCTTGCAAATACTTGATGGCAGAATGGTCTGTATATCCAATCACTCTGGATCCAATTAAATGAGATTTGAATTTCTCCAAGGCGAAGGTGACTGCTAGCAGCTCTTTTTCAATGATAATGCAGTTTTTCTTAGCTTCATCTAAAGTTCTGCTAACATAGTGAATAACACATGGTAGATTGTCTCTTCGCTGCCCTAAAACTGCTCCAATGGCATAATCAGAAGCATCTATTATGATCTCAAACGGAAGAAACCAATCTGGCGGTTGAAGGATAAGAGCTTAGATGATCAGTTCTTTTAGCTGATTAAAGGCTTGGAGGACTCTATCATCTACAATGAAATCGGCCTCCTTGCCTAGAAGCTCAGTCAACGGTCAGGTAATTTTATTGATGTCTTTGATGAATTGGTGATAAAATCCAACATGCCCAAGGAATGATCGAACTTGCTTCAGATTTGTAGGTGGCTCGAGTTTTGAAATGACGTCCACCTTTGGAGGATCTACCTCCATGCCACATCTTGATATGACATGGCCTAGCATAATCCCCTCGGTCACCATAAAATGGCTCTTCTCCCACGAGAGCATCAGGTTCACTTCACACCATCTTTTCAAAACTCAGTATAGGTAGGATAGTCATTGATCAAAACTATCGCTATAGGCCGAGAAATCGTCCATGAAAATCTCAAGAAAATTGCCATCCATATCTACAAATACGGCCAACATACATCATTGAAATGTTGATGGAGTATTACACAAACTAAAAAACATTCCGTGGAAGGTATATGTCCCAAATGGACAAGTGAAGGTCGTTTTCTCTTGATCTTCAAGAGCAATTGCAATATGATTATAACTAGAGTATCCATCTAAGAAGTAGAATTACTCTTTCGCGATCAGTCCTTCTACTATCTGGTCAATGAAGGGGAGTGGGAAATGATCCTTCTTGGTCGCTAAATTCAGTCATCCATAATGCACACATATATGCTAGGATGCTGGAACTCTAGTTGTAATGTCCTCTCCTTTGTCGTTCTTCATCATGGCGATCCTTGATTTCTTTATCACAACGTGCAAGAGACTCACACGTTTTGAGTCAGAGATGGGATATATGAATCCCGCATCACACCATTTTGTAATCTCATTCATAACAATCTCTCGGAGATTTGGATTTAATCTGCGCTGGAACTCTCGGAATGGCTTGCTTTCCTCCTTAAGGTATATGTGATGTGAGCATAATGACACATTCATCCCATGAAGATATGAAATTTTCCAGCCTATTACCTTGCAGTTTCTTTCTAGAACCTCGAGCAGACAAGATTCTTGTTCCTATATCAGCTGGGAATAGATGATCACGGGGAACATGTTTTGTGCACCCACAAGGAAGGCATATTTACTAGAAGTGGTTTGAGCACAGGTGGGGTCTGATTCAGTTCGGTGGTGACTTCAGCTACTGTGCAGGGCGATGGTATTGGATCTTTAAACTGTACTGCACCACCATTGGCACTGTAATCTTAGAATCCAATGCTGCACAAAATTATTCAATGACATAATCTTATTCACAAAATTGTTCAATAAACTTTTTCCTCTCTACCAAGGATAGGTGACCAAAAATGTATTCTTTGGGCAAATCAACGGAGATCTCTTCTTCGAAGACATCTGGGAACTCGACTATGTCCACTTCTTCCTCCGTAGAGAGGAATTTGTGGGTCTCGGTATCATCCATAAAATGATTTATATGTGGTGATTAAGCAAGAAAGTCACAGTCTTTTGTTCGTTGCTCTGTCGGCTTGTTCTCGTCTAATGCAGACTCAATTGGTTTTTGCACTTGGATCTTCTCAATAGGTACTTTGTCGTTGCTAGAATGGAAGGTGATCTGCCTGATGCCATAGTCCACTACTTTTTCGACTGTTTGAAGGAACAACCATCCAAGGATTATCAAGATATGAAGAAGAGGATATGGGGTGTGCATATTAAGCACGATGAAGTCAATAGGGAACTTCATTCCCTGAATGGAGATGATGACATCCTCTAAAATTCCTCGGGGCTTCTTGATTGAAGTGCCTACAAATTGCAGAATCATTCTTGTGGACTTAAGTGGTCCCAATCCAAATTCTTTGAGCACTGAAGTAGGCATCAAGTTGATTGATGATTTGTTATCAATGAGTGTTCGATCGAACTCCTGGTTGAACATCTGGCATCTGACAAGAGGGGCTCCCATGTCTTTATTTTTGGTCGGAAGATTGCTGATTGCATTCACTATTGTCGTGGGTGAGGATGCTCATGAGCTTGGCACGACTGTTTATTTGAAGTACATGCCTCCTTCAATCCTTTCTTAATGCTCGGTATGTACTTAATGGTCTTAAGCAGAGAAATTTCTAAACAAGATTCTGAATAATTTCAACCACATTATGGTCAGACTAGGCAATTTTTAAAATTTTATTTTTTTAGATTTTATTATTTTTCGCAAAGTACATGGAAACGGAATATTTATAGAACCAAAATCAGAAATATTATTCTTATTTACATCAAATTCAGTGTCTACATTAGGCTGTATAAATGGATGATTAAAATGAGTATGGTCATCCAAAAGAGGTGGATATCCAAAAACTACACGTTGGGCTCCATCGACTGGAAATGAGTTGGTTACTGGTGCAGTCTCCTCGAGTGCTGGCACGGTGGTGCTTCGGCTACTACTGCTTTCTTTTAGTTGTTTCTGATTTTGCAGATTTTTTAGCTTTTCTGGTGCTTCTCCTCCGTCTTCTTCTTCCTCATCCGACCCGATTGCTGGACAACTAATGCAGAAGAGGATGATTCACCGGGTAAATTTTTATTCTTCCCCTTCATGGTGGCAGTCGGCTGCAATGTCCTACCGCTCTTGAGAGTGATAACATTAGATAAAAACAAATCATGCACATCTGATTCTGTTAAACCAAATAGAACATCACAGACTACCTTCTCTTTCTTCCTAAAATTATTGGGGTTGACCTCCACCTATGCCAGAATAGGAGTTTTGGCGGCGGTGAGGTCATCAAGCTTCTGGCTCATTACAACACGACTCTTCACCAACTAAGCCAAGAAATCCAAGGCGGGGTTCACAAGAGCAGTCTCGTATGGTTCATCATGCTGACCACACTGATACTGGGAATTGTGTGGAGGCTACGAGTAGGAATGCTGGGAATTACAGTGAGGAGAAGGGTGGTACTGCTAATGCTGCTGAGGAGGTACTGGTAAGGAACAACTGAGTACTGCTTATTCTGATGGTGCTGGTGGTATTGTGACTGCTTATAGTGGTTCTCTCTCTAGTTGCCCTGATATGGCATAGACTGCTAGTGGTGCTGAGGTTGATTCTGGACAAATCCCCCTTTTTTTGTTGAGGGAATGGACAGTTTCCTGTAGATTGGCCCTGCTGAGGTCCGCCCGGAGAGCCAGTTGTGCATCATTACTCCACATACCATTCACCTCCTGAATGTGAGGTGGTGGAGGAGAGCATGGATCCTGGATGATCTGAGCTCAGGCTGGTAGATCACAAGCTGCTGCTGCAGTTGTTGGGGCGATGTAGGCTCGGGGGATTGCACGTAATAAACGAGTTGAATTGCTGACTGTGAAGGACTCTACTAAAGAGGTTGAGGCAATGATGGGTCCTTCATCTCAACAGGAGTTAAAGCTGATGCAGACACATACAGGAAGGCACTAATGGTACTCACCAATAGCTCCAAATGCTTGGTGATCTGATCTAATTTGTTTAGGTGTTGGGCCCTCTATTTGATCACAGAAAGCTTCTTGAGATCTTGTGACCATTTCTCAATGATATCCACCTTGTACAAGTGGCTCCCTATGATGCTCAAGATGGAGCTCTCATCCCTGTCCGACACGTGAGAAGCCACCATGTGAACTGGCTTCTGGAGGCTGTGTGGTTGACGCTGATATGCACGGGATGATGACAAGGTGGTCTCTCCTTTGGCCATTTCCTCAAAGATATGCCAGAAGACGTCCTTGTCCTTATTGAGGTGCGACCCACCACAAGCAGCGTCCACGAGCTTATGGCTTTCAATTGTGAGTCCCCCAAAGAAGTGTTGGACCAACTAGTCTTAGGAATGTCATGATGGGGATATTTCTCCTGTAAATCTATAAACGTCTCCCAAGCCTCACCAATGGATTCGTGGGTGGCTTGGGTGAAGTTGGCTATTCGGGCTCGCATCTGGTTGAGCTGATCGAGAGGGTAAAACTTATGCATGAATGCTGACTTGAAATCCTCCCAATCATGACAACTTTCCCCAAATGGTTGATCCAATGAAGCTGCTTGTCTTGAATGCTGAATGGAAAGGTCATCATTTTGACTACTTCTAATGGTATGTTAGGGTAGTGAGTTGTACCACAGATGCGAGCGAACTATTGTAGATGGATGTAAGGTTCCTGATTTGCATTCCCGTGGAAGGTTAGAAGAAGCGCCAAGAGTTGATGCTTCAACTCTAAGTGTGCATGGACCACAGGGATTTGGATCCACTTGGTCATTTGGCCTGCTCCAAGGTTGTAGATCTCCTTGAGCGTGGGCTTGGGCCTCTTTGATCGTGCTTCTTCTACTGGGCCCCCACGACATCCATCTGCTCTCTCTTCCTCTCCTCCTCCTCCTCCTCTTCCTCCTAGGTTGTCTCTCCTTCTCCTCAGGTCATTGAGCATATCTTGGAAGGCGACCTGGGCCAATGCCTGCTCGGTGAGCTGCTGTTGTATCGCCTAAATGGAGGAGAGAAGCTAGGCATTCATGATATTTTTGTCTGGCTGTCCCTATTATGGTTGCGGAGGATGTTGTGGGTGCTGATGTCCCTTCCCTTTTCCCGCGGGTCCATATCTGTATCTATCTTTGAATCTGAGTGATTTCTAGCTCTAGATTAGGCTCGTAATCTGCATGTGGAAAGATACCCCGATCAGTCTGTATTGAAGCATCAAATGTAGAGAATTATTCTATGTTAAGGTCAACACAGAAATTCATTAAGGATGGCGATGTATAAGGAGTGAAGTCAATTAACATCCAAAATGGGAAGAGTTCAGGACAAGAGTGATCTTTGATTATTGAAGAAGGAAGGGAGTCTGGAGATCGGTTCGCGGAGTTTGAACCCGGTTCTCAAGAATCACCCTGAATTATTAGGGCGTCTGCATGGAGTCGATATGGGTGTCGGCGGAGTCCCGACGAAGTCATCCATGAGTCGCCATCTCGAAGATGAAGAGGAAGATCAATAATTGATAAATTATACAGAGGTCAGCAAGAAATAAAAGGAGTAGAAAACAATAGATGGCTCAAAAGTTAGCGGGGGTCAAATGAGGAATAAAACAGAGAAAACAAAAAAGACACAAAATGTGGAGACTTATCTTTGAACTTAAATAAAATCAAATAAAGACCAAACAAGTTTTAGGTTCACCAACTCAATATAGGTAAAGCCGTAAGAGTTGGGTTATTTTTATCTTTTCGATTTTATTTTTGTTTTGTAGGCAAGATCTTATAACAAGTCCTTATGAGTTCTATCTTTATAGGAGTGTGTGTACTACTAGGAAAGTACCTGTACTTCTTCCATCTCCTTTGTAACCTGTGATATGCGTACTTTGAGGTCCTTGATCTTATGGTTGGGCGGCTACTCAGCCAAAGAAATACAAAAAGGAAGACAATAGGTGAAACTAATACTTGCAAGCGAGGTACTCGACTGCACGACAGTGAGATGGACACCCCTATGAGGGCGTGGCCTTTGTTTAATACTTCAAAGTAGGATGCTCCACAAGGTGAGAACACCGTCGTCTACAAGGCCCTACTTTCTTACGTATAGAAGCACCAATACTTCACCAACCTAGGTGATAATCATGGCTGTCACAGATCAGGTTTTGGTTCTAATCCTTATGGGGTCATGCCTTACTCGGTCTGGAATGTACTTATAAACAAGGAGGGTTTTATGAACCCAAAACAATGATGTCCATTATGATTTTTATCAAGGTCGAAGTGTTATTAACAACCCTTTGTTTAATTTTTTATTTTTAAATTTTTTGAGTTTTTTCCAAACAATGCTCCTAATGATTTTTTTGTATTTTCTTTGAATTCGAATATGTGCAAAAATAGAGGGAGAAAGCGATGCAAGTGGGTGTAAATCTCACTCCCGTATCAATGATGCATGCAAAGTAAGGAGACTTACAATGCTTCCCGGTTCTCTCCATACGGGATGTAGAATATAATATATAAACCTATACCACATGCACGATATGCGAAGTGATAAAGCATCCTAAATAAGAATTGATATTATAGGGAAGAACCAAATGCTAATCACTCAAAATGGATCCAAGTGTCTGATCTTGGAGACTCCTCGATGCATGCCACAACAGGTCCTACAAGCGTTGTGTGGAATCCTCACAACTCACAGTTCCAATATCAAGCATTAATTATTTGACTAGATCCAAGCGTAAGAGACTATAGTTGCATGCTTATATTAGGGCATTGGACCTAGCTACCGAGTCAAGCAAACCTAGATCTAGGGGCTCAATCACATAACACAAAATAAAAAAGAAGGGATGAAAACTCAAAACTTCATGAAACAAAAGAAAAGAAAGGCAAAGAAAACTCAAGAAAACTAATGAGGCCCTTGGTGAACATAAATTCGGGTAATGGACCTCGTGAAGTGACAATGTCTAGTATCCAAAATTATTACAATTTAATTATACAAAAATAAAATAAAACACTCCTCAGAAAATAAATATAAAGGTCTATGCTATTATCTGTTCCTCTCCTTCTCTCTTTGTTTCTCTCCCGCTCTCTCCTGGTTGGCTCACAAGTAGAAGAGCCAACCTCCTCGCAGCTCGAGTGCGTCCATATCCTAAGAGATAGCCCTCAGCACACATTCCCTCTCAAGAAAGATCAACAAAGAAATACAAGTAAGAGAGTCAAATAATTATAAAAAATAAACAACAGGACATGAAAAGTGAAATAATAGGCAAATATGTACAAAAGTGCTACACTCCGTTGCTCCCTGACAATGATGCCATTTGATTTATCCAATTTTCAGAGGCAATCGTGAGCGCTCACAAGGCGAGGGCACAATAATCGAGATGACCGTGCACACAAGCAGAATAAGTCAAAAATTAACCCACAATAAATAAATAAATCAATAAACTCAAAAGTAGATCAAAATTTATTATAACCCTAGAGACAAGTATGTATAGTGGACAAGCAGGTAGGGGTCGAAAACATGGAATAAGTCGGCGTAGCATGGATATCATTTATAAATAAATAGTGAATAAATAATAACGTATATTTATAAAAATATCACTTAATTAATTAATTAATGTTTTTGTGGGTTTTTAATTTAATACTAATAATATTTTCTCTTATTAATTTTAATTTTAATTTTAATTTTATTTTTAATTTCCTTTTCTTTTAGATTATATAATAAAGGTATCTATACAAGTATATATATATATATGTGCTATATAATATAAGGGATACTTATATATATATATAACAAATATAGAAAAATCAAAAAATACAAGAAATTACAATCCTTTTTAATTTTTAAGGTTTTAAAATATTTATGTATTCATACGAATTAATAATAATATTAATTATATACCACTATATAAAGGTATATAACACAATATAGGTCAAAATTTACTAAATAAAATATTTTTGTGTTTTTATACTTTTCTTCTATTTCTGACTTTTAGGTAATTATGCTAATTTTTAGGTATTTTTAAAGTCCCAAATATATAAAATTAGGGACTTAATTAATAGGCTGATTGTTTTGAGATATAAAAACACTAAATGGAATCAAAAATTCTCTAAACTAATTTTAATATATAGTAATATGTAAAAATAAAATTATAGTATATAAAACTATTTTTTGGGGGGGGGTGGTTTCAAAAATATTTTGCAATTTTTAGGGTTAGCAAGGGGTTTTGATTTTTAAGATTTCTTTTGCTATTTTGTTGTGTTTTTTAGTCTGGAGTTATCAAATATATTAATAAATAATAGGTAATTTGGAATTTTTAAAGAGAATTTTATTTTTTTTATTTTCTAAGGCAAATAGGGACTGACACATCTCTTTTATATTCAACAAATAAAAAATGTGTGTGAAATGCAAAATAAAATATATGGTAGGAAGAGAAATAAATCAGACACATGCTCCTATTTTTCATTATTTTTAGAGCACAGTTGCTATTTTTCAAAAATATAAAAGCATACACAAAAATAAATCAAGATGGCAGGGGTATTTATGGAAATAAAACTAAAGTCAGGGGTCTATGTGCAAAAAAATAGAAGTTTTCAATGTAAACTTGATTTTTATATATTTAATGGCAATTTACAAAACTGTAGGGGTACGAATGTAAATTACCCAACTCACATGGGGCGCCACGTGAGCTGAGCTGACAAGGACTGTTCTACAATATCCTAAACCTTCAGAGTTCCAATGCAAATTTTACATAAAAGTTACACCATAGTTTTATATTTATAAGACTAAATTTAAATTAACAAAGGTGGTGGGTATGCGTGAAATTTACCCGAGATGGCACATGTATGGTGCGTGCGACACGAACGGATGGCTCTCGATGTGCCACATAGCCTTGCTTGAGATCCAGCGGTGTTGCACGGGCGTTGCTCCGCTTGAATGAACGCTCAAGATCAAATCTAGAGCAGGGGTTCTGATCGGACGACACCGGGGCTCCCTAGAAGAACACCAAGAATTCCACCGTGCCTTGACTTTAAATCTGCTAACTCTAGCCCTCTTTCTTCTCTCCGGCGAGCTCAGAAGCTCTGTTGAGTCTCGCCGCGTATGCTGGTGGGTGTCAATAGCTTCCACATCCCATAGATGGGGATCTTGGAGGTTCTTCGTTCCTGGGTGCTTGAAGAAAAAGGAGGGTCACAACACCTCCAGACATCTTCTCGTGCCTCAACACCTGTAACTAAACAATGAAGGGCTGGACAACAACGCTCTCAACTCGGTTATGACGACAAACAACATACATAGGATGGATGGCAATGAGCTTCCAACGAGGAGTGGAATACGAAACTCTTCGCCTCAATCAGAGCTGAATCAAGGGTTGATTGAGGGGCAAAACACAATGTAGATGATGGGGAATGAAATGAGATGGATAGTGGGGTGAAAGATCATCAAGCACAAGATTAATTTAACATGGAGCTCGAGCCTTAAGTAAAAAGGGATTTTTAGATTAAACTTAAATTACAATAATCAGATGGAATTAAAGTACATAAATGAAAGGTACAACCTAACATTACCTAGAAAGAGAAGAAAAAATGGCCTCAAGTTAGCCGAGGGTCAACGAAGCTGAACCGTCGGAGGGGGTCTCCGGTGATTGTTTGGATCACTTCCCCCAAGCACCCTCCTCGTTGCAAACCTTCGATTCCTCTTCTTGTCACCCAGAGGAAGTCGACTATGGTGGCCTGAGGGGCTAACAAATGAAGAAGAAGGATCGGACTCAAAAAGGATGGAGAAGAGGGCTTTTTAAAGCTTGGTGGACAACTGATTTTGAGGCACGATTGCATGCGATGGAGATGGAGTTAGTGGGCAGGAGATGGTCGGCGAGGAGGACGTATATGGGGGTTGTGTAGGAGTGAGGATCTCGTGGCAAAGATGAGCATGGAGATGGCGTAGAAAATGGGAGGAGAGAGGGTGTCCGTGTGGTTTCTGACAAGTGCTATGGGTCAGATAGGACAGTTGACCCACAATCAATGAATTTATGCCCCTGGTTGGTCCACGTGGACAAACTTGGAAATTCCAAGGCAAAAATACATTTGAAAATGATATAAAATAATAAATGATTTAATTAATTTTCTTATTAAAACATAAAAAATATTTGTAATTTTATGTAGTATTTATTACATATTTTTATTTATTTTTAGAGGTTATTTATTACAAGTTACTATTTACATGTATATTAGTAGGTAAATGTATACGGATATAGGGAATTTGATTTTTAATTTTGTATTTATATATTTTATTAATATTTATAAGTATTTTATATATTTTTAATTTATTTATATTTATGATTTCATTCACACATTTAATTAATTATGTATGTATTCTTTATAGGTCTATATATGTTTCATCTATGTATAAGATCAATTGATTTATTTTAATATTATTTTAATGGTTTTATTTCATATTAATTATGGACATGTGTTTAAAATAATATTTACAATTTTATAAAATATAAGAATTTGAAAATATAAACAATAAATATCTTGAATATAATATACAAGTATATTGTACCATGAGAGCTCTAAAACCCAACTTTTGCTTCTTAACTCGAAATTGAATGAAACCACCTTCAGTAAATTGCTTATTAAAGGTTATATACAATTAAAGGTGATTTTGGTCAATTATGATACAATATGGAGAAGATACAAGTCTGTGAAGTTTATATTCTGGCTTTCTATTTGTGTCTCGGGCACACTGTGCCTTATTTTTATATGAAATCAGTTTTGTATTTTTCTTTGTATTTTTATCTACAATATTCATATAGAGGTTTTTATTGTTTGCAGTGTAAAAATCATAAAGAAAAATAGATCCCAAAAAGAAATATTTGAGCAATTAAATTAGGGTTTTGTATGTGGTTTTCTGTGTATTTTATATACAATTTCTTTGCCCTATCTCCCCTTACTTTGTTCCTTGCCGATCAAGTCATCATGATGAGTGGGTTTCAGGGTCACTCAACACCTATGGTGTCTCATTTCTTTTTATTTTCTTCCTCTATTCTTTATTTTTGAATTAAATACAATAACTATAGAAATTTTATACAATATTTTGTACAAATTATAGAGTGTTTATTTTGACAAGTTAATGATATAAAAGTATTTAGCTAGGTATTTAAGGTCAAAATGAAAGAATAAAGGTGATGAAGTGAGGATTCATCACATACAGGTCCAATACTGGACAGGAAGACATGAGCTCGCTCATGAGGTATTGGAACCGATCAAATTCCATGACTGGTCATCTTGCTTTGGAAGCATGGCAAGAATTTGTAGGTATGATATATGCTTTTGGAAAGCATATGGTCGATACTAACTCCCAATGACCGAATGAGAAACTTAATGATAAAACCTTGAAGAAGTCAGTCTAAAAAAGATCTAAAACTATGGGTTTATTCTAGCTCTTTTAATATGCAGGATGTACGTGTATGTGACGCCCCGCCCCTTCGGCTATCGAAATCGATAAGAGGGAGTGTCGGACCTACGGTCTATACTCAGCAAACCATCTTATGCACATTAGATTAACATTTGAAATATAAATAACAACAGAAGAATAATATGAAATAGAAAGTAAAATGCAACATCCATTCTCATTGATAAATAATCATCAATGTCCATGTCCACATAAAATGAGATACAACTTATAACTATAACCTTGCAGAAGAAGTTCTCCAATATCTCATTACATCGTCTCAAATAAAATAAGAAATAATACAGGAATAAATAAAATGCTCTAAGTAAACGCACCCTGTCTGGTGCAAGTATGATGTGGAAAGTTCGATCTTCTCAAAGCCACTACTGTTGTGATTACTGCTCAGTTATACCTGTTGGGTTCACACGAGGGTAACGTTATGAGCTATTGCCCAGTAACGAAGCAACACTATAAGAACTAATGCAGGTGTAAACAAGCATGTTTGCGTAACTCTATCAAATGATATTTGAATGAAATGTAGCAACAGAAATATATCAAACTATTCTAATCTACAAGGAATTAAATAATCACTAAAATTTTATTTATTGATTTAATCGTCATTTGAGAACTACCACGTTGGTCTTCATGTTCCCGTTCGTTGCATAGAGTTCACAAAGGTATGCAATAAAAACTACCGATATCTAATCATGAATCATTTCTCATATTAATTTAGCACACGCAAGTACGTGACTCACAGGCCTTCGCTACGTGGGAACTTGATATTCATCTTGAGTAACTCTCAAGATCCTTTGTTCAACTCGAACATAAAACGATCGAAAACCTCATTTCTTCAACTTCAAACCACATCCAGGAATACCTTTCACAATACTAATACTCAATGAAGAATTTAATATGGCCACATCAAATTTTAAATCGAGTCTTAATATCGTGTATAAGTGTGAAACCAAGAATGCCAACCGCGCCACCTGCCTACTCTGTCGAGCGACACCGGATACCACCTGGCTGCTAGGTGCAACGCGTCACCCAACTCGTCCGTTGGGGTCGCGACCTTCATGGCATCTATCCAGAACTCAAGGGTGCATGCTCAATCCCTTGAGGTACCTAGCTCCATTTACCCTAGTCATTGTGAAATCTCAACAATGGAATGATAATTATTATGATCATAAACACCCTATCTCTCTGGTAAGAAACACAAAATGCATTGTCGGATAATCTTTGTATAGTAGTGGCAACCAACAAGGTCCATACTAAGATTATTTGATAAATTTAGTTTTTCATCTACTCCTAATTCATTTGACGTGGTTGTTTATTGTTTAAGAACATTATCTAGTAACAACTATGGAATGTGTTTTCAACTACTAATTTTTTTTGCGAATGAACAGAAGAAATGTGTTAAGTTTATTTAACAAGAAATAATCAAAGAGACATAATGATGTCGTAATCAATAGCAATCATATCCCTATATGGAAAATTTTGATTGGTTGTTTCTAGCTATTCTGTTACTTGAGAATCATGCTCAAAATTAGAAATGCCTCTACCATATGGACTTGTGCATTGAGCATCATCTAGTACTTCAACAAGTATCCATGTATACTAATTATTTTGATGTCTCATTGTGGTGTAAAAGTTATGAGCCAGACCTATTAATATAAGCAATATTCCATATTCTCTCTCTCTCTATAACGTTTTTTATATATTGAACTGTAATAATAAGTCATAACAAGAATCTTTATATCATTCTTATTACATCTCACTTCAATAGTTATGAAGTCTCTTGTTCTCCATACCGTAAAATGAACATCCGTTATAGTCAAGTAAGATAACTCCTTTACGACAAACTTAAATACTAATAATTTTAATAGATGGGTTATTGTCTTATGAAATCTAACGTGTATGGGGAATACAATAAGGTGTTTTAAGTGGTTAGTGTAATTAGTCTTGTCAACAAATTGCAATCATATCCCCATTTTCATGTTTTACCTTTTAGCTTTATTTTTCAATTAATTTGATGTCATAATAGTTATGATGCAAAAATAATAATCATCCGCTTGTATCCATTTCAGTCCATCCTTTAATGCCACATATAATACTTTGTGTATGTAGTGACGCATGGAAGATCCCTAGATCATAGATTCGTGCAACGTCGGTTTCAAAGTATGATAATACTTTTCGTTGATAGGATAACACATAACATTACCATATAACTTAGATTGCAAATAGTGGTGAGATATGTCGAGAAGAATCCTATCCTAATGATCTAGATGTCGTAAAGTACTTAGAATGAGATCAGGAAATGCCAATCGTGAGGAGAGAGTTATGGTATTATAACAAAATTCCCTTTGTTGATTATTACCAAAATAGAGTAAAAAAGGACTGTATCCATTTGTCTTACATGGAGTCCATTCTTAAGGAATTCAACAACAAGAAGGGAAGTAAATATCTAAGGCTCTTAGAATGTTCAAACATAGAATCGAAAAGCATGTGAAACCAACAATAAGAGGGGGGTAATTGTCGTTACCTCCGAGAATGTTCCCTCGATCTCATCTCACACGGAATGATATTTTCGTCGCTCAATTGTAGCGCGAATGCGTGTACGAAGGTGACCTCGAGCTTTCCTACGTGATGGTGGTCGCGGATCTTCGATCAGAGCTCCTTCTACGACGTCGACGACGGCCCTCCAATGACTAAACTGGCCAAGATGGTGGTACTCCAACGAGAGGGGAGGATGGTGGTGGCTAGGGTTTTGGAGAGGGCAACCTATCATAGCTTATTTATAGAAGGAGAGGTGTAAATGGATTAAATTTCAATCCAGATTCTGATCCATATATGGATCTCGATCATCCAACATAAAACTTTAATATCTTGGTCTAGGAATGTCGGAATTAGATGTTCGTGGGCTCGTTGGAAAGATCTCGACGGGATCTATGAAATAGAATGATTATTTGAATTTTTTAATGTAAAAAATACTCCAGATTTTAGGATAAAAAAATACGGAGTTTCAGAGTGTATTAGGAATACTCCATGGTGATGTGATAATAAACGATTACATAACTATGACACTTCTATTCCGAGGGAGTGATGAAACATGTTTGGATTTTAGTGACTCCTCCCTGTAGAGAAGTAATTGATTCTTAGTCCAAAGGTTGGACATTGATCTGAATACGATTCAGATGCAATGAGAAGATCAGATTTACGATTTTGATTTAATCAAACATCTGGGAGAGGCCCCTAAGATCTAGATTTGAGACATGATCTCAATATCCAAGTCACTAAACGTGGAACGTACAATCACTCTGTCCTTATCTCCAAGTATCCGCAGAGAAAGTGCATTATTCTTGAAAGAGTTCAAGAATAATTCTATTGATGAATTGTGCACTTAAGTATTGAGAAATTTTGATATATAAATGTGATTTAATTATCATAAATAATATGAATATGATTCATATTATTTGGCACATGAGAAGATATGATTAATGTGTATACTCAAGTGCACAATTAAATGTGATTTTAATTAACAAAGATATGATTAATGTGTATATCACTATATATAATAATCATGAATATTATAAATATGATTTATAATATGCTGGAGAGATTTAATTGTAAATAGAATTTACAAATTAAATGATTGTGAATTGGATACACATTAGATAATTAATTGTAAATTCAATTTACATATTATGTTGGATGTCTGAATATGATTCATATCATTCAATGGTATAATTAATATTTTCACAAAAGTAATTTGACAATTATTTTTGTAAATATTGATGCAAAAATAATTACTACATATATATATATATATATAATGGAAGACATAATCCCCTTAATGGTGGTCATCCATCTTGACTTGTTCAAGAGGGGGGACGACCACCCTATTTTTAAAAAGGGACTTGGTCTTCCCGATTATCTATGTACATTGATTAATTTTAAAATGAATTAAATATTCTCTTGAAAGGGATATAATTAATTTATTTTAAATTAATTGTTGTTGTATTTCAACCAACAAATCATGGCCATTGATTAATAACACTTTTAATCTACATTGTAGATTAAGAGAGCACATGGATTGAGATCCATGTGCAACCAACTAGTATAAAAGGGAGGGTAGGCCTTGTCTTTTCTACTACATCATTCCAAGAGCAACAAGTCTTTTCCTCTCTGTCATAGCCATCCCTCCTTCTCTCTATAAATTTATGTGACCGTCCACATATTGACTTAGAGAAACTCGTAGTCATCACGATGTCATTGTGCTCTCGGATCAACTACTCGTGGATCTCCATCTTATTCGATGCTCCTTGATCGTGAGAAGACATTGGATTTCGAGTGATGGAATCAAGAGATCTGTTGCTTGGATCTTCATCTTGGATTGTGAGAAGCCCGTGTCTCATCAATGTGCTCTCGAGCGTCCCCTCCGTCGGCTCGAACTTGAGACAGACAGTCTCTTCTTTAGAGACTGCGATCGTAATTACGCTTCAAGTGGAATTCCTATATATTGTTTGTGGTTTGATAAAACGATTTGAGAAATGTTATTGAATCATGTGGTTTCATCTCTTTCTTTTTTTAAATTCTGCTACCCGAGCAACTAGTACGACTAGTCGCTCTCGATTGCATTAAATGCGATCATCACACTTTCATGATGCGCTTAAGGCTTTTCCCATAGAATTCAAGTGGTATCATAGGCAGGTTCAGTTCTTGGATTTGATCCAAAACCATAGATGAACAAGGTTTTGAATTTCGGATGCACGAGGACTCATTGTTTGGCATGAAATGCGAGTTTTAAATTGGTTTTTCACTAAAATAAAACCCCTGTTTGTTCACTGTTTGGGCATTTTTTGGCCATTAAATTTATTTAGAATATCTAAATATGTTCCAAAATAATAGCCAATTGTTGGAACCAAAAGTGCATTAATAAAATTCGAAGAGTTCCAGCTAAGAAATTGTTTTTTACATGTATTCACAGATCTATAAGATGCTTACTATTTTACCATCATGAAATATGAAATAAACACTTGAATTAAGTAGAGAATCAAACCACCAAATCACTTGAATTAATTTCACGCGATTCCGACTTTGTTTGCCCTAGATATTCCACATTTACTGGAGATGGGTCGAATGATGATTGGATCATCAAAACCTGTTGTTTAATGTGTTTGTTATTCAACGAAAATCATAGAAATTGTGAATTTTCTCTGATTAAGATTGGTGCTTTATATTTATAAAAATGATTGATTAAACATCAATGTCCATTAAATGTATGTTTCATGAAACCCTAGTTTCCCTACAATAGTTGTAGAACAACCTTTACATGCAATACGTGGTTGCTTGATATGCTTAGAAATTTATGATCTCAAAAAATATTTTAAGATGCCTAAGATTTCTGAGTTATTACAATATATGCCAGTGATGAATTTGTGATTCATCATTCTAAAAGTTGAAAATAGAGCTTCGTTCCTGAGTAATTAGCTGCATCTCTCCATTTCTTCTGCATTATTACCATTCATGCACTTAGAATCAATTTCTGTATTTTTAGCATTCACATTTGCATTAAATAGGAAGCTAATTCCCTTGTAAATATCATCTATATATTCTCCATATTTTCCCTATTTTTATCTATTTTCATTAACTCAAAATTGAATAAAATCAACTCTATAATGTATATATTACTAACACTAATAAATGAAAAATACCAAAAAATACTAACTTGTAAAATTGCCCAATAAAACCCATGTACGGACTAAAAACCTTAAAATATGAATATCTCTCTCATGCAGTCTCCTATGCATCCCTATTGACTTTTGAATTAATGTATGTTCAATTACCTTCAAAACAAGACCAAATTCAAAAGAATCGGAGTTCATATGTGAAACTTGGGTTTTCAGCCCTTATTGTATATTGTACATATTGACTAATTTGACCATATTATTTCATGTACAAAAATAATCCTTTTTGATTTATTTCTTTTTATTTATTTTCTTTGATTATTGTTTTAAGAAAATATGTAAAAATCCAAATAAAAATCAAAGAAAAAATCACATTGAATCCGTATGTATAATCTGTACATATGTCATCTTTATTTTATTTCTTTTTTTGTTAATTACTAAAAATCCAAAAAAAATATTAAGGTGTAAATATTTATTTTATATTTTATTGGATTTTATTTCGGTTTTTATCTTAGTTAAAAATGCTAAAAAAATCACAAAACATAAAAATGCAGTATTTTATATCTATAGGATGCCACCAAAAATACTTTTTGTATAGATGGTTTATTTTAATTTAGATCTTTCACAAAAGTTGTAGATCTCATCGAGACGAGCAACTTTCATGTTAGATACTTTTTGATTTGACCTCTTTTGTGATTTCTTTTCTTATTTTCTTTGGATTTATTTTTCGGATTTTTTGGGAGAGACATGTGACAACTCCTGAAGCTGCCACGTCTCACCCCCATTTATTTAATTTATTATCTTTAATTTGTTGATTTATATTTATTTAATTATATAATTTTTATTTATTATTTTATCATTTTATTTATTATTTATTTTATTATTTATTATTTTATTTATTTATTACTTATTTTATTACTTATTATTTTTTATAATTAATTTATTTATTTCTATTTTTACTTTATTTATTTATTATTTTAATTATTATTTACTTTAGATTTAGATACATTTCTATTTATTTTTATTTTAATTATTTTTATTATAACTTTTAATTCTAATTCTAATTTTTTTCCTTGCCATGTGCCAACCTTATGGTTGGCGATGTGGCCTTCTCGTTCCATGTCGTTCTTGTTCCCCCATACTTGCCGCCCGATGTCGCAACATCCCATCTGACCTCGCTTCCTGCAGTGACACAAATGCACCCCCTCCCTCCTCACCCTTGCGCATTTGCTGCCTGCGCCCTCCACCACCATCTCTCTCTATCTCCTCTGCAGGACCCATTCAACTCCCATACCTCCACTCATCTCGCAACTGCCCAACCACTCACCCCATCTTCTCTACGACCTCCACCTTGGCCGTATGCTTCAATCGCATATAAACACAACACCATTGTCTCCTGTGCAAAGGATCCGCAGAGCGCTAAGAGACCTTGAACCCCTCGTCGAGCTGCCGGTAACATTTACAACCCGATGAGCACCGATAAGGCTTCCGACCCCGTGTGCGATCTAAGGCCTCCTCCCTTGCTGCAACATCCACCAGGAAGTTGTGAAGCTTCTTCGACCCTTCGCCAGCTCAAATCGAGGTGACAAACAAAGCTGCGCCACCAAATAGCTCAAGACCCAGACGAACTCGACCTTCTTTTTTCCCCTTCCTTCTTCTTCTTTATCCTTTCTTCCTCTTCTGTTTCTTCTTCTTCTTCCTCCTCTTCATTTTCTTCTCCACCTCTGCACTTTTTTCCTCAAGCCATCGACACCTGCTCACCTTCAGACACAAACACCTCACCACCATCGACTTCTCCCTTTACAACGGCCTCCAACAACCACACTCACCAGCCTCGACATCAATTCCACCTCTGTAAAGCCTTGAACTTGACATATCTCGGATCCTATATAATAAGATCCGGCTCGTCAAGAGAAAACCAATGGAATTTATTTCATGTGAATCGGACTTCGTTTCGATTTGTTATGATTTTCAAAAGAAAGAGAAGTAAGGAGGGGTAAGAAGTCATTAACTCATAATGACTGTCATTAAGACTAATTAAGTGTGATTAAAGAAACTATTGGTGGATTGAAAACCGCTAATGATCATTAGTAGCACTAATCAATAGTTAGCAAAAGATAAGCGTAAACAACGAAAGTTAAATCACGATTAGTGAAAGTTAATCATGATTAGTGTTAACTAAGCGTCATTAGCAAATCTAGAATCATCTGGAATGTTCTAACTTAAGCCCCAAGTTTGGGATAGGTTTTGGCCAAAACCATGGGCCAAAACCATGGGTTGCTAAACCATGGTTAAGGTCTAACCATGGTTTTCTAATCATGTTTAGTGGTTTTCTGGAGCCTATAATTAGACCCCCTACCCATTCATTCTCTATGATATACACTACTACCACCATCCCAAGGGCTAGGGTCGAGAGATCGGGAGGAGGAGTGGGAGGCGAGGGAGGAGCGCTAGCGAAGCACTGCCGGGAGAACGAGGGAGATAAAAGTATGACCCTCTCTTAGTTTGCTTCATAAGATAGGATTTCAATTCATCATCTTTTCTTCCAAGCTTTATTCTTGATTCATCTTTCTTTCCGATTCATTTTCTGTTGTGATTCGAGGAGAAATCCGTGTAACACCCTACTTAGGTGGGGGCAGCTATGCACGTCAGTGAACCCTGTGATTCGTCACACATTCACTCATTTAAGACGCGTGGTGTCTACCAATTCTCCATCACTTATATTTCTATTCTTTCAATTATGCTTTTACAGTTATTTTGATGGAGAAATCTGTGTAATACCCTACTTAGGTACGGGCGGCTATGCACGTCAGTGAACCCTGTGATTCGTCACATATTCACTCACCTAAGATGCGTGGTGTCTACCGATTCTTCATCTCTTTTTGTTTGAGTATATTCTTTTAGTTTTACTTTTGTTTTCCTCACGATTGATTTTATAGAGGAAACTCTTTTCATTTTTATTTTGAAATATGTCCCGATTTAAGGGGAAACTCTGCCGAAATTTTCCGAGAAATATGTCCCGATAGAAGGGGAAACTCTGCTGAAATTTTCCGAGAAATATGTCCCGATATAAGGAGAAACTCTGCCGAATTTTTCCTAGAAATATCACCCCGTATAAAGGGAAGCTCTGCTGAAATTTCAAGAGAAAATATGTTCTTGGCATTCTTCGTGTTCTTCGTGTTCTTCACGTTTTTCGTGTTCTTCGTTCGTTCTTCGAGTTCTTGACATGTTCTTAGCATTTTTGATACAAAAATGAAACTCGATCTTTTCAGGAGCCTTAAAACATTCTTTCTAAATATGAAACAAAATAATTCCCTGCATACACGAGAGAGAGCTCGATTAGGTAACGAAATCCTTCCTTCTGATGTTGGATTTTCAAACGAGATTACTGAAATTCTTGATTTTATGTTCTGTGCTATAAAGAACCCTAATTTTGGTTATTTTTGATAAAGTCTGAACAATTGCTTTGTGATTCCCACTAAAATAAGGTTTAAGCATCAAATCGATGCGATGGCGTTGAAAGTTAGGGTTTGGGAGTTAAAATAAGAATACATAAGAGTATATATGCATATGAATAATATATATATGTGAGTCTATACTAAGTATTACTGATTATGCAAATCGAAGACTTAACGAAAGAATTACATCATGGAAATTAATGTGGTTTGAGTTGGATCCTGAAAAGGATCATGTGTCACGTTAAGGATGACTGGGAGTAGAACTACAGGTCGGGCATGCAACCTATAGTTTTGTCAGAAGGAACCTGTATTGGCGTTTCCCTACCTAGGTGGTACACGGTTGCCCTGTTATGATAAGTGCGCACGAAATGAATGTTTTGTAACGCATGGTACCGGGAGCCAATATCTTCGGGTTGAACGATGGAAGATATGGTCCTGCCATGTGGAGGCACGGGTGGTTCAATAACGGTTGGGTCACGATAATATGTATTTAAAGCCGCTAGGTTATATGATTAAATGTTAGCCTGAGGTTTTAAGCAACCGAGTCCTCGAGGACGGTGTGCTCATTTGTTTTCCGGGCTGAGGGTTTGAGACCCTGTTTAATAAAATAAAAGAAAATTGTCGGGGTAGTATTGGTGGATTGGTTGAGGCGACTTGCGGCGGCATAAGCTTACCAAGATCAATGCGATCTCCAATCCCGAAGTGTCCACAGCTTCGGAGTCCTTATAGTGGTGAGGTAATTCCCTGGACTAATCCCTGGTGTGGAATAGAAAGGAATAGGACTTAAATTAATGAGAAGGAATGAAACTTTTTGTGATAACAAGTTTTGAAAAATTACCCATTTGTTTGCTTTTCCCTTCTTCTTTACTTAGCATTCGCTAATTTTTATCCTATGATTTATGGAAAACCCAACAGGTATCAGTGATCCAACACAAGGACCTTAGTAGACATCCAGACAGCCATAGTAACTTTACTTTGTAAGGTAGTTAGTAATCTTTTGTATATTTTCCTTTCAAGCTGATGTACATGTAAATGGTTATAGTGGGACAATGTATCATCTGAACTTCATTTTGTGAATGGAAAAGTGTTGAAATACTTTCTTCTGAATATACTTTATTTGCAGTCTGTTTCCGAATGTTAGTTGTGATTGCTGAATAAATTATTGCTGAGTAACCATATCCGGTTATGGGAGGATCCGTTGGCCCGGAATTGGGGTCGTGACAGATTGGTATCAGAGCTTGGTTACTCCAGTAATTTATTTAGTAATTAACAACTATGAGCGGTATTCAGAAAACTAAGGTTGTATTAAGATCATTTGATCTTAATAACTGACTGCAGTACCATTCACAAGTCATTGTCCTTTACGTACATCATGCTAATACATATAGGACCTAAACTTTGGCCTTGACTTATCCTAGGATCATGGTAGACTAAGATGTGTCTAGACAATTAGCGGCTATGATGACAATGCTCCAAGACATGGGGCAAAGGCAATAAGCATTGGAGGAGAGGCTCAATGCACAAGCTGAGAGACCCGAGGCATCTAAGCCTGCGGATGCTAGGATTGAAGGTTTTGTCCATCTTTCTGAGGTAGAATCTAGTTACCATCCTTCAACTGAGTCTGCCCCTACCCTGACTGAAGGCGCAATGGAGAAGGCCCTTCTTAGACACCAACATTACTAGATAATTACGGAAAGGGAAAATTTCCTTGATTCAAAGGTGTAGAGACACCTGCCGAGGCTGAGTTATGGCTCGATGGCGTTACTAGGATGTTGAGGATAATCCATGCACCAGTTGACACCTGGGTGCACTTTGCTGATTACTCCCTAGCAGATTACGCACGACGATGGTGGGGAGCAATTTCCAAGAAATTAGCAGATCCTGTTCCATGGGATATCTTTGAATAGAGGTTCCGAGCTCACTTCTGTCCCTCTCATTTGGAAGAATTAAAGAGGAGAGAGTTGGCTTCTCTGAATCAGGGTTCTAAGACCGTACGAGATTATCATATCCACTTTACTGAGCTACTACGTTACTCACCAGCTCTAGAAGCTTCACCACAAGAGTGTCTTACCAAATTTGTTAGCGGTCTTCAGGAAGATCTGCGAGAAACGCTTGCTGGTTTTAGAGCTACAACCATAGATGAAGCAATGGACATCACCTCTCGTATTGAGATGGAGAGGGATGAAAATCTCCAAAGAAGAAGATTCCACTTTAATGGTGGACCTTCCAAATGTAAGGCACATTATAACCATAGAGATCGTCGCTATCATCCAGCCAGTTCCAGTATAAGCTCACCACAGACCTTGGATCAGGAATTATCATGAAAAGGGGGTTTCTCTAGACCTCCACTATAACCCCGTAACTCAGCACCAGGAACTAGTACCTCTGTGGTTGGGTCTTCAACTCAGACAGGAACACGTGCATGTTATCACTGTCATCAAGAAGGTCACATTAGGAAAGACTGTCTGCAGTTGAGAGGTTCAGGGTTTAAACCAACTCCGATTAACAGTATAACATCCATCCCAAGCAATGGAGCAACACGCGGAGGAAGACATGGTAGAGTTCGTGGCTCACAAGGAATATCTCCTACACAACAGCCACCACAAAACGTTGCGGGTTCTAGCTTGCCTATTCCTAATGGCCAGCTCAATGCAATTACTGAAGAACAAGCCTACAATTCAGGTATGGTCGTACGAGGTATTGTTACTATTCATGGCTTTTCAGTACATACCTTATTTGATTCTGGTGCTTCACATTCATTTATTACTCGACGGTTAGTACCCACTTTGGGTAAGGTACCCATAGAAGCACAAAAATCCTATCTGATCAAGGGACTAGGAGGACAAGTGTTATAATCCGAGAAATCCTGGATGATTGTGTAGTACTGATAACAGGACATCAATTACATGTTTTCCTATTACTTATTGAAATGGATGATTTTGATCTCATTCTTGGGATGGATTGGCTAGAAAGGCATCATGCATGCCTTGATTGTTTCCAGAAGACAATAACTTTTTACATTCCTAACTTGATAGAGTTCCAATTTATTGGAAAGACATCCAGTGATGATGTCAAGTACATATCTACATTAAAGGCTCAACAACTGTTAGAACAAGGGTGCCAAGGCTATTTAGCTTATGTATCCACTACATCAGGGTCAGAAAAAATGATAGAAGATGTGCCTATAGTGTGCGAGTTTCCTGATGTATTTCTAGAGGAACTACTTGGATTACAACCTGAGCGAGAGATTGAATTTGAAATCTCTCTTATACATGATACTCAACCTATCTCTATCCCTCCATATAGGATGGCACCAGCAGAGTTACGAGAGTTAAAGGCATAGTTGCATGATCTATTAGATAAAGGATTCGTTCGTCCTAGTACTTCACCATGGGGAGCACCTATCTTATTTGTCAGGAAAAAAAATGGGTCAATGCGGTTGTGCATTGACTATAGACAACTAAACAAGAAGACCGTAAAGAACAAGTATCCTTTGCCAAGGATAGATGATCTCTTTGACCAGTTACATGGTTCGACTGTGTATTCCAAGATTGACTTAAGATCTGGATACCATCAATTGAAGATAAAAGATGCGGATATCCCCAAGACAGCCTTTCGAACTAGATATGGACATTATGAATTCTTAGTTATGCCTTTTGGACTGACAAATGCCCCAGCAACTTTCATGGATATCATGAATAGAGTATTCAAGGAGTTCTTAGATCACTTTGTAGTAGTCTTTATTGATGATGTGCTTATTTACTCCAAGGATAAGTATCTGCATGAACATCATCTCAGGCAGGTACTTGAAACTCTAAGGAAGAACAAACTGTATGCTAAATATAGCAAATGTGACTTCTGGCTATCTGAAGTATCTTTCTTAGGCCATGTTATTTCTGGGGAAGGTATATCAGTTGATCCTACAATGGTTAGTGCGGTGATGAGTTGGGAACGCCTGAAGACTGTCACAGAAATACGATCTTTTCTGGAATTAGCTAGATATTATAGAAGATTTGTGAAGGACTTTTCACGAATAGCATTGCCAATGACTAGGTTAATCCAGAAGGAAGTTCCATTCATATGGTCAGATGCATGCGAAATTAGTTTCCAAACACTGAAAGAATTCCTAACATCTGCACCCATCCTTACTCTACCCTCTGGGAGTGAAGGGTTTACAGTGTACATTAATGCATCTAAAGAAGGACTTGACGCAGTTCTTATACAACATGGTAAGGTAGTTGCGTACGCATCATGACAGCTCAGGACACATGAGAAGAACTACCCAACACATGACCTTGAATTAGCTACCGTAGTTTTCGCTTTAAAGATATGGAGACACTACTGTATGGTATTACTTTTGAAATCTTCAACGATCATAAAAGCTTGAAATATCTGTTTGATCAAAAGGAGCTCAATATGAGACAGAGACAGTGACTAAAGTTATTGAAAGATTATGATTGCACTATCTCCTACAACCCTGGTAAGGGGAACACTATAGCAGATGCCCTTAGCAGAAGAACTTATTCATCTGGGTTAGTGAGTGCTATCTACTTCTAGGGTTTACTATCAACATTAAGTGATTGGAACCATTTGATAGTAGTGCTGATACTATAACTATTCCTCACCGATACAAACCAGAGATCTGGGATAAAATAAAGAAAGGACAGGAGGATGATCCAGTCGTTAAAGACTCAAGATAACAACTTGAGAAGAATGAGATAGAGGGATTCCAGATACAAGATGGGTTACTATATAACCATCACAGAGCTTATGTACCAGTAATACATGAACTGAGGAAAGACATCTTACGTGAAGCTCATTGTTCTAGATTATCTATTCATCCAGGAATTACAAAGATGTATAAGGATCTTCGTTCATACTTTTGGTGGCTGGGAATGAAGAAAGATGTTGCTGAGTTTGTGAATTCATGATTCACTTGCCAGCAGGTAAAGGCTTCACACCAAAATCCACCAGGATTATTGCAACCCCTCCCTATACATGAATGGGAATGGGAAAACATTTCCATGGACTTCGTTACTGACTTACCTCAGACGACTGGTTGTAAAGATAGTATCTGGGTTATAATAGATCGTCTGACAAAGGTAGCACACTTTATTCTGATAAGCTTATCTTTCACTCCAGACCAGCTTGCTGAGTTATACATTACACATGTGATTCGCCTCCATGGTATTCCAAAGGAAGTAGTTTCCGATCGAGATTCATGTTTCACCTCATACTATTGGGAGAACTTCATGAAATCTTTAGGCACACAGCTATGCTTGAGCACGGCATATTATCCACAAAGAGATGGTCAATCAGAACGAACTATTCAGACTTTAGATGATATGTAACGAGCATGTGCCTTAGAATGGAAAGGATCATGGTTGAAACATTTACCTCTTGCAGAATTCACATACAACAACAGTTACCATACAAGTATTGGCATGACACCATTTGAAGCACTTTATGGATGTAGCTGTACTACTCCTTTATGTTGGCAAGAGGTCGGGATAAAGAACCTTTATGATTCAAATACACTACAAGAGACACGGGAAGCTGTAGAGCTTGCTTGAAAAAGACTATTGACTGCTCAAAGTCGCCAGAAAAGCTATAGTGATACTAGGTGAAGAGACCTTGAGTTTGAGGTAGATGATTTTGTATTTCTCAAAGTATCACCTATGAAGGGAATTCAAAGGTTTGGTGTGCATGGGAAGCTAGCACTCAGGTTCGTGGGTCCCTTTGAAATTATTCAACGCATTGGAAAAGTAGCATATAGACTTGCACTTCCTCCACATCTTTCGGCAGTACATGATGTTTTTCATGTATCAAATCTGAGAAAGTACGTTAAGGATCCAGAGCATAAGATAAGTTATGATGATTTACATGTTGAGCCAGACTTGACATACCAAGAGTTACCTATGCAAATACTTGATAGGGATAACAAGAAGTTGAGAAACAAAGAGGTGCCCCTAGTTAAAGTATTATGGCGGAACCAAGAGTTTGAAGAAGCCACATGGGAACCTGAGGCGGAAATGAGAGAAAAATACCCCTTCTTGTTTGAGTAATAACACTATGTATTGTAGATCTTCTTTATAAATGAATGAAATAGCGTTCATTCTCTTTAAGATTGTTATGTTTCAATCCTCTTTAAGGTTGTTATGCCTACATTTCTAGTCTCGAGGACGAGACTTCCTTTAAGGTTGTTATAATTGTAAAGCCTTGAACTTGCATATCTCGGATTCTATATAATAAGATCCGGCTCGTCAAGAGAAAACCAATGGAATTTGTTTTGTGTGAATCAGACTTCGTTTCGATTTGTTATGATTTTCGGAAGAAAGAGAAGTAAGGAGGGTTAAGAAGTCATTAACCCATAACGACTGTCATTAAGACTAATTAAGTGTGATTAAAGTAACTGTTGATGGATTGAAAATCGCTAATGATCATTAGTAACATTAATCAATAGTTAGCAAAAGATAAGCGTAAATCGTGAAAATTAAATCGTGATTAGTGAAATTTAATCATGATTAGTGTTAATTAAGCGTCATTAGCGAATCTAGAATCATCTGGAATGTTCTAACTTAAGCCCCAAGTTTGGGATAGGTTTTGGCCAAAACCATGGGCCAAAACCATGGATTGCTAAACCATGATTAAGGTCTAAACTATGATTTTCTAACCATGGTTAGTGGTTTTCTGGAGCCTATAAATAGACCCCCCTACCCATTCATTCTCTACGATTTCCACTACCACCATCATCCCAAGGGCTAGGGTCGAGAGGTCGGGAGGAGGAGTGGGAGGCGAGGGAGGAGCGCTAGCGAAGCGTTGCCGGGAGAACGAGGAGGAGAAATGTATGATCCTCTCTTAGTTTGTTTCATAAGCTAGGATTTCAATTCATCATCTTTTCTTTCAAGCTTTGTTCTTGATTCATCTTTCTTTCCAATTCGTTTTCTGTTGTGGTTCGAGGAGAAATCTATGTAACACCCTACTTAGGTGTGGGCAGCTATGCACGTCACTGAACGCTGTAATTCGTCACACATTCACTCATCTAAGACACGTGGTGTCTACCGATTCTCCATCGCTTATGTTTTTATTCTTTCAATTATGCTTTTACAGTTATTTTGATGGAGAAATCTGTGTAATACCCTACTTAGGTGCGGGCGGCTATGCACGTTAGTGAACCCTGTGATTCGTCACACATTCAGTCACCAAAGATGCGTGGAGTCTACCGATTCTTCATCTCTTGTTGTTTGAGTATATTCTTCCAGTTTTGCTGTTGCTTTCCTCACGATTGATTTTATAGAGGAAACTCTTTTTGTTTTTATTTTGAAATATGTCATGATATAAGGGAAAACTCTGCCGAAATTTTCCGAGAAATATGTCCCGATACAAGGGGAAATTTTGCCAAAATTTTATGAGAAATATGTCCCGATATAAGGGGAAACTACGCCGAAAGTTTCCTAGAAATATCACCCCGTATAAGGGGAAGCTCTGCTGAAATTTCAAGAGAATATATGTTCTTGACGTTTTTTGTGTTCTTCGCGTTCTTCGCGTTCTTCATGTTTTTCGTTCGTTCTTCGCATTCTTGACACGTTCTTAGCATTTTTTGACACAAAAATGAAATTCGATCTTTTCAGGAGCCTTAAAACATCCTTTATAAAAATGAAACAGGATAAAGCCTTGCATACACGAGAGAGCGCTCGATTAGGTAACGAAATCCTTCCTTTTGTTGTTGGGTTTTCAAACGAGATTATTGAAATTCTTGATTTTATGTTCTGTGCTATAAAGAACCCTAATTTTGGCTATTTTTGATAAAGTCTGAACAATTGCTTTGTGATTCCCACTAAAATAAGGTTTAAGCATCAAATCGATGCAGTGGCTTTGAAAGTTAGGGTTTAGGAGTTAAAATAAGCATAAATACGAGTATATATGCATATCAATAATATATATGTGAGTCTATACTAAGTATTGCTGATTATGCAAATTGAAGACTTAATAAAATAATTACATCATGGAAATTGATGTGGTTTGAGTTGGATCCTGAAAAGGATCATATATCACATTAAGGATGACTGGGAGTAGAACTACAGGTCGGACATGCAACCTATAGGTTTGTCGGAAGGAACCCGTATTGGCGTTTCCCTACCTAGGTGGTATACGGTTGCCCTGTTATGATAAGTGTGCACGAAATGAATGTTTTGCAACGCATGGTACCGAGAGCCAATATCTTCGGGTTGAACGACGGAAGATGTGGTCGTGCCATGTGGAGGCACGGGTGGTTCGATAGCGGCCGAGTCACGATAATATGATTAAATGTTAGCCTGAGGTTTTAAGCAACCGAGTCCTCGAGGACGGTGTGCTCATTTTTTTTTCGGGCTGAGGGTTTGAGACCCTGTTTAATAAAATAAAAGAAAATTGTCGGGGTAGTATTAGTGGATTGGTTGAGGTGACGTGCGGTGGCATAAGCTTACCAAGATCAATCTCTGACTAATCCCTGACGTGGAATAGAAAGGAATAGGACTTAAATTAATGAGAAGGAATGAACTTTTTGTGATAACAAGTTTTGAAAAATTACCCATTTGTTTGCTTTTCCCTTCTTTGTTACTTAGCATTCGCTACTTTTTATCCTATGATTTATGGAAAACCCAACATGTATTGGTGAGCCAATGCAAGGACCTTAGTAGACATCCAGACAACCACAGTAGCTTTACTTTGTAAGGTAGTTAGTAATCTTTTGTATATTTTCCTTTCAAGCTGATGTACATGTAAATGGTTATAGTTGGACAATGTATCATCTGAACTTTATTTTGTGAATGGAAAAGTGTTGAAATACTTTCTTCTAAATATACTTTATTTACAGTCTGTTTCTGAATGTTAGTTGTGATTGTTGAATAAATTATTGCTGAGTAATCAGATCCGGCTATGGGAGGATCCGATGGCCCGGAATTGGGGTCGCGACAACCTCCAAGCCCCTCTCCTACGCCTCGCATGTGGTCCGCTCCATCCAGACAAACACCTTCGTACTTGGAGCTGTCTGCCGCCTCACACTCCTCCATGCCTCGACTCTAGCATCGCCGACCGATTTGTAGCCACCGATCTCCCTTCGTAGGAGAGCCTCTCCACCGCGACCGTCGAGGAGTTCAACCATCTGCCTTACATCTCCACCGAAGTTCACCTCGCAACAGATTGGATCACGGAGCCATCGTACCGCTCCACCCGGGAGCTTTGTTGCCAGTCACTAATGCTGCCCTCGACTCCAGAAAACATGGATGCCACAGTCCGCCTCGACTTTCCCGCCGCTCATCCTCATCCCACCTCATGTGTAGGGCACAAGAGGGTGGGGAAATTTACCCAAAGCTCCAGGAGTTACACCCACGTCCTCGCAGTCCAAAGAGACGTGAGGCGTACGCGAGCGGGTGTGAGAATGGCACCCGTAACCCTATCCTTATAGAGAATCAGACCAATGCCCTCCTGCTAGTGTAATCATGTGAGAAGCATGTGTCACATGGGAAAAATTGGAAGTTACCCCTCACAGGTTCTGGTAATTATCTTTGCATTTATTTTAACTATGTATGGAAAACCCCGTATTCTAGCTTTGCTTTGAGTGTCATTTTACCATCATATTTCAATTCTAAAAATTGCAACTTGTAGAATCCTTTTTGCTCTACCATTGTGGATGTTGATTGAATTTTTGTGAGCTATGGTTTATTTAATTAATTATCAATATGGAAAATTGCATATTTTGCCCACTACTTGCTATTAACTTGATATTAAATCAATTGTTTCTCCGAAAATTCCCAAAACTTCGTAATAGGTACATCTTAGTGTGTTTTACAATGTTCCCAAAATTCATCACATTTTCATGTATATCTAGGTCGGAATAAAATAAATGGTTATTTGAGTAATTAATTTTTAATAGGTTGTATATCAATCATTTTCAAGATCTGTTAATTTTCCAGGATTCTTCTCACATAGAATTATCTTGGATAATATTATTTGTGAGAAATAATTTGGTTTATATTTATTAAAATTAATTTGCAAAAAATCACACTACATACATCATTAATTCATAATTAATTCATTTTTTTACCAAAAAATTCTAAAACAATTACAATGCATGAATTTCATCATTCTTTATATTCTGGCCTTGTTTTAAGATTTTTGGATATTGTTTGATTGAAAATTGTATTTTAACCATTAAACTTGCATGAATTTGCATATAAGTTTTAATTGCATAAAAATTAAAAAAATGCCTCTCTGAAAACCTAGGTTCTAGATCGACTATAATCAACCTAATGAGATAGCTACCTCCTTGAGTTCGACCTTAGGCTTGCCCGATAAAATAAAAATCTGACCGCTTGCTTTGACAAATTAATTAGTGGTCTTTTGATCAATCCTGATTGCTCGAATACTACAATAGAAACGACATATTAATTAACATAGGGTTTTTTGGTTTGTTAGCCAGTCATCAAAGTTGATCGATAGAACCCCAAGTACATTGACATTATTTTGTGTTGTTCTCAGTTGGAATGGTGAAGGTGTCTTGTTCGGGTACGCTTTCTTGGTTTATTAATTAACACCTTGCATGTAAAGGAAAGTGTACTGGCCAGATCTATTTTTGAGGAAAGAATACTGTTAGTAAGTCAAGTTGTACTCTAATTATTAAAACACAAAAATAATACATACTTGTGAGGGTGTATACTATATAGTAATATCAAGCAAACCTTAAATGTTTATTGGTTGTTTGAATTGGATTGATAATTAATTTAATATGATTAAAGTAATTAGATCCTATTAGAATGTACACTCTCTTATGAATAGAGTTTTAATTCCCTTAGAAGAATTAATCGTAATGAATTTGATTCATAATGATTAATTAAAATTTGAATGGGATATGGAGGATCATATAAATGACATCCATGGTCTCTCGTCATGGTGAAGGATTCTATTGCAATGGATTGTATGTTGGAGACGCCTATCCAATGTGAAAACTCCTTCATACAAGCGCACATGGATCAAGGTCTTTGCTTCTCGAAAGAGTAAGGTAGTATGCGTAGTGACCCCAATATCGATTCCTCATATTATTAGGATGATATTGGATTGCACATAACGAGTTCTATTCCGATTGAAGGTTGATCAATTAACAACATATCAACATTACCTTGGTGGTGGTGGGCTCGGGCATTAAAGACTGAATTGGAAAATGCAAGTTGGACATGCAGGGCGGAATGAGTTTCCGCTTCTTTTTATCTGAGTTACATCTTCTCATATTAGTGGGATGTAACAAAGGTAAGAAAGGAGATCCCAGATCTTGCTAGAGATATAATGGTAAGTATATCTATTTCTTTGAAAGTGGTTGTTGAAGAGGTAAGACAACTTTGATATAAAATCTTTAATCAAAGTAAAAAAATATGTATTTATGTAAATATTTCTTATTTCAGATAATCTACATTAAACCCACTCAAAACTATAGTCAATAATAACCAGTAAAGCATCATGGATTAGATCTATGATCAAGATGTAGTACTTGCAATTGGACACATAATGTATGTGGTTGCAATGTGCAAGTTTCCTCTTGATTATGAGGATTGACAATTAAGTAGATAATATGACAATAACCTAAGGTTTGTGTGCCTCTAAAGTCTTGATCTCTCATCGAGTGTGCTTTAGAAGTAACATGTCGGTGATCATAGTAATTGTCAAGATTATTTTTAAAAATCAAAGAAGATGGTTTGGCAAACATATATTATCTCAACATTTAATCATGAATGATACAATTCGCTGCATTATGAAGAGTAATTGATCAATATATTAGATTACACTCATGGTTTATTTCTAAGTTTGTTGGAAATAAACATACATTCTAGATTATACCTATCATAAAGAGTTATGATGGATATATTTCAGACAGTGATCTAACATCTACATGACTCTAATAAATTAGAAAATTAATGAATGGTTCATTAACATTTCTAATACTGTAAATTAAAACTTAGAATATGAATAGGAGGATGAAGATAATTTGACAATGATTTGGCATCAAGCCTTGGACATATGTCTATTAATAATATCAATAGACTAGTAAGAAATTGAACTCTAGATCGTCTAAAAGTTCAAAAGCTTACAGATTTGTGAATATTATATTACAGTAAAAATATCCGATGCACCCTTCTCTGGGAATTGTGTAAGATGCATATGTATTCAAGATCTCATACATATTGATGTATGCGAAAGATCTATATCATAATAAACATAAATGATTTGTGATATCTATTGACGATTATTTATGATAAGAGATTTCTTCCTTTCACATTAGAAACCTATAAAATGTTCAAAGATTTCACAATTTTGGTTGAGAACTGAAGTTAGAAGGAAGATGAAAATGAATTTGATCTAACCAATGTAGCAAGTATCTATCAGATGAATTCAAGTAATACCTAATGGATAAAGGAATATCAATCCTATCTCATTCCTCCTAATACACCTCAACTCAATGGAGTTGTAGGGAGATGCAACTGGATCATGTGAATGATGACTCTTAACATAATTTCCTCTTAGTTTCCAGGTATATATGTAGTAGAAGCTGGAATATATATCCTTAATAAGATTTCATGCAAATCTGAACATGAAAAATCTCATAAGATATGGTTTGGAACCTAGCCTAGTGTTGGACACTTGAGGATTTAGGGTTGCTTGGTCCATAACCATACCATGGATACAAGAATGTTGGAATCTAGCACTAGAGAGTGCTACTTCATTAGGAATATAAAGGATGGTATTGGATACTACTTTATGACCTTGAGATTCTTAAAAAATTTCATCTTTAAGAATATAATTCTAAGAGGATGACTTTCTTAAGAATTAATATAAGAATGAAGTAAAGAGACTCGTTGAATCCTGAGAGGATAATGAGTCTCCTGGAATCGGAAGCTAAAAGGACAATTAAAGATGAAACACTCATACCTCTTCAAATGAGTTTGATGGTGGTAAGACCACCTAAAGTGTGTGAATTCCATGCATCGGAGAAATCTGACAATGATCGAACTTCATATGATGAAGCTTCTGTAGATCATAGCATGGAAAGATGGATGTTAGCAATGAAGTCAAAAGTAGACATCATACACAAGTGTTGTGTAGACCCTCAAGGATCCACCTATAGGGGTCAAACCCATTAGGTCTAAATGGATCTTCATGGGAAAGAGGGAACCTGAGGATAAGGTAGAGTCCTTCAAAGCATGACTCGTAGCCAAGAGCTACACAAAGAAAGAAGACATCGCTTGCGATGAGACTTGCTTTCTAGTGAACATGCTTAAATTCATCAGAATATTACTAACTGTAGCTACACAATATGACTATGACATCTAGAAGATAGAAGTCAAGATTGCATAGCTCAATGATTACCTCAATGAGGATATTCATATGAAGTAGCTCCATGGCTTCATTGTTTAAGAATGCAAGGTATGCAAGCTAAGAAACTCTATATATGAACTCAATTAAAGATTCTTGTAGTTGGAACATCATATTTGATGAAATTATAAAAGTTGTGATTTTAGATAGTGAACCGTGTGAAGCTTAGTGGGATGCCATTGTGTTCATTGTGCTAAATGTAGATAAGAATCCAAATAATTTGGAATAATATAAGCATGATAATAGATATTTTATAACCTAGTTTCTCTGTATCTTGAGATGAAAGATCTCAAGGATTCCTCTTCAATCTTAGTTCTGAAGTTGTTAAGAAGCAAAGAGAAGAGAGCGTTAGGGTTGTCACATTAGTGATACATTTTGGACATATTCTATTTTGGAAAATCCAAGGAAGGCTTCTTTCCCTTAAGATATGGTCCATACCTATATGAAAGGATAACATCTCAAAATGTTTGATGATGTGAATACAAAATCTACATGCACTAGTGCATCAGCTATGTGATGCTCGGTGTATGCTAGATGTGTACAAAAGGGAAGATGCTTGCCGTGCAATAGGAGTGATAAAATGCTACCATTCCTGCTATGGAGATAAAACACTAATTGCAATAATAATAATATATTCAGAAGAGGACAAGACTTTAGAGATAGTGATCTCAAAATCTTATTTTAATAACTTAATACTTTATAGATAGTGATCTACAGGGTCTTACCTACATATACCTTACTAGAATTAAGATTATGTCTTAATCTAAGGAGATAGAGATCTCAAGGCTTAAGGGTATCACTGACTGGTTATAATAATTATCGAGTTATAGTGTCAAAGATACTATAATTGCTTTAAGATTGAGTATTGGTTCCATAAGATGCAACATTCGCATTGGATGCAAGCACTATTAGTAGGAGATAGGCAAGTATCGTAAAAGGACTTGTCGTAGTCTCTTGGGAACAGAGTGATTGGTCAGCTTACCAAGTTATTTTCTAAATATCTTATGATTAGCATATGAGTGTGGGTTTAAATATTAGCCCATTAGTGACTCTTTGGGCTACTGGGAGATTGTTTGACATGCGAGCCCATGACAGGACATTATGCAGTAAATATTATTACAAATCATTCCTTAATCTGAAATGAAGAATAACTAATTTGCATTATAGACCCCTTTATACAATTAGGGTTATGTACCACGACCATTGTAATGATCGTACAACTGTTGATTCGAATGTCGAATCATAGAGGGTGGTGCTTGTATGATATCTAGATTGAGGGTTCATCAGGCACTGTCAAATGATTGTTAAGGGATGATCTCCAGCCTAGAGAAGGATATGCCAATCCTTCTCTAAAGACTGATATATGATCGACCTCTTAATGCAAGTCCTCTACATAGGAATAGAGATTCAGAGGTGAAAATAAGTTAAGTCAAAGAGTTGACTCAAGATCGAGATAAACAAGACCTATGTCATATAGTATCACGATATTGGCACACATCCTCTGATTGAAGACCGATGTATTACTATATGTCTGAGTATGTACATTTCCCATAGGTTGATGAACCACTCACGGTCTATACACCGGCGAGCTGGTGTATATGTAACGGAATATGAGTAATGCGATCTTTCAAAGGGATCATACATGTACACCACTGGACCGGAAGACAAGAGATCACTTATGAGGTATTGGGACTGATCAAATTCCATGCATGGTCATCCTTCTTTGGAAGCATGGAGAATTTGTAGGTATGATATATGCTTTTGGAAAGCATATGATCGATATTAACTCCCAATGACCGAATGAGAAAATTAATGATAAAACCCTGAAGAAGACAATCTAAAAGAGATCTAAAACATCGAGTTTATTCTAGGTCTTCCAATATGCAGGTTGTACGTGTATTAGGAATATTTGAGGTTGATGTGATCATAAACGATTGTATAACCATGACGCTTCCATTCCAAGGGAGTGATGAAACATTTTAGGATTTTAATGACTCCTCTCAGTAGAGAAGTAATCTAATCTTAGTCCAAAGGTTAGACATTGAGTTGAATACGATTCAGATGCAATGAGAAGATTAGATTTACAATTTTAATTTAACCAAACATCTATGACATGTACTAGAGATCTAGATTTGAGATATGATCTCAATATTCAAGTCACTATGCATGGAACATAAAATCACCCTATCCTTATCTCCAAGTATCCGTGGAGAAATCACATTATTCTTGAACGAGTTCAAGAATAATTGCATTGATGAATTGTGTATCAAAGCATTGAGAAAATCTTGACAATTAATGGTGATTCAGTTATCATAAATAATATGAATATGATTCATATTAACTTAAGCATATGAGAATAGCCATCTTGGATAATTAAATGTGATTTAATTATCAAAGATATGATTAATGTGGATATCACTATCTATAGTAATCATGGATATTATAAATATTATTTATAATATTTTAGAGAGATTTAATTGTAAATGGAATTTAGAAATTAAATGTTGTTGTGAATTGGATTCGCATTAGACAATTAATTGTAAATTCAATTTACATATTATGTTGGATGTATGAATATGATTCATATTATTCCATGGCACAAGTAATATTTTCACAAAAATAATTTGTAATTTGTTTTTGTAAATATTGATGCAAAAATAATTATTGCATATATATAGATAATGGAAGACATAATCCCCTTAATGGTGGTCGTCCACCTTGACTTATTCAAGAAGGGGGACAATCACCCTATTTTTAGAAAGGGACTTGGTTTTCCACATTTTCTATTTATAATGATTAATTTTAAAATGAATCAATTATTATCCAGAAAGGGATATAGTTATTTTTTTAAAAATAATTATTGTTATATTTTGGAGCAACAAATCATGACCATTGATTAATAATGCATTTAATCTACACCGTAGATTAAGAGAGCACATGGGTTGAGATCCATGTGCATCCTACTAGTATAAAAAGGAGGGTAGTCCTAGCCTATTTTGCTACATCATTCCAAGAGCAACAAGTATCTCTCTCTCTCTCATAACCATCCCCCCTTGCCTCTATCAATTTATGTGGCCATCCGCATATTGACTTAGAGAAACTCATAGTCATTGCTGCACCGTTGTGCTACCGGATCAACTACTCGTGGATATCCATCTTCTTCGGTGCTCCTTGCTTGTGAAGAAGACATTGGATTTTGTGTGACGAAATCAGGACATTCATTGCTTGGATCTTCATTTTGGATTGTGAGAAGTTCACGTCTCATCAACGTGTTCGCAAGCGTCTCCTCCGTCGAGTTGTACTTGAGACAGGCGGTCTCTTCCTTTAGAGACTTCGATCGCAACCACGCTTCAAGAGGTATTCCTATATGTTGTCTGTGGTTAGACGAAACGATTCAAGAAATGTTCTCGAATCATGTGGTTTCATCTCTTTTTTTTTTAAATTCCTCTACCTCAATCAACTAATATGACTAGTCGCTCTCGATCGCATTGGATGGGATCATCATGCTTCCGTGATACATTAAGGCTTTTTCCATAGACTTCATTATTTACCTTAATACCAAAATTTAAAGCCTCTCTTCTCGATCCCCCTTGCTTTCTCTCCAACCCATTTTGTCTCTTGGAGACATAGTGTATGAATCTTCCTTCTTTCCTTCGTATCTATGATCTCCATCGATTTACCAGTCAAAGTGCCAATATTTCAACTACCAATCTGCAAATTTCTTTGCAACCTCTTTTGTACTTGTTGGATATGCGAGCCCACGGCGAGCCATTATGCAATAAATGTTATTGCAATTCACTCCTTAATCTGAAATAAAGAGTACATAATTTGCATAATAGGTCCCTTAGTACAATTAGGATTATGTACAATGGCCATCTTAATGATCATACAGCTGTTGATTCAATTATTGAATCATAGAGGCTGATGCTTGGATGAATATCTAATGAGTTAGATTGAGGACTCATCAAGCACCGTCAAATGATTATTAAGAGATGATCTCCAGCCTGAGTAGGAAATGGCAATCCTATCTCATTTAGGCTGATATCTGACCGACCTCTTGATGCAGGTCCTCTGCATAGGAATAGAGATTCGGAGGTTTCAGATTAGTTAGGTCAAAGAGTTGACTTAACGAGATCGAGATAACCAAAGTCCTATATCGTATGCTGTCACGATACAGGCACACATCCTCTGACCGGAGACAGATGTGTTACTATATGTCTAAGTATGTACATTTGGAAGACCAATAGGTTGATGACCTAATCAAGGTCTATACACCGGCGCGCTGGTGTGCATATAAGGGCATATGAGTAATACGATCTCTCAAAGGGATCATACAGGTTCAGTTACTGAACCGGAAGACATGAGCTCACTCATGAGATATTGGGAAGAATCAAATTCCATGCGCATGGTCGTCTCGCTTTGGAAGCTTGACTGAATTTGTAGGTTTGATATATACTTTTGGAAAGTATATGATCAAGACCTAGGTATGATATATGTTTTTGGAAAATGTATGATCGATACCGACTCCCAATGATCGAATGAGAAACTTACTGATAAAACCCTGAAGTAGACAATATAAAGTTGATCTAATACTTCGGGTTTATTCTGAGTCTTTCAGTATGCAGGATGTATAGGTATTAGGAATACCTGAGGGTGATGTGATCATAAACGATTGTATAACCATGACGCTTCCATTCCTAGGGAGTGATGAAACGGGTTTGGATTTTAGTGACTCCTCTCAGTAGAGAAGTAATCTGATCTTAGTCCAAATGTTGGACATTTATCTGAATGTGATTCAGATTCAATGAGAAGATTAGATTTACGATCTTGATTTAATCAAGCATCTATGGGAGGCTCGAGATCTGGATTTGAGATGTGATCTCAATATCCATGTCACTATACGTAGAACAATACAATCGCCCAGTCCTTATCTCCAAGTATTCGCGGAGAAAGCGCATTATCCTTGAAAGAGTTCATGAATAATTCTATTGTTGATATATGTATCCGAGCATTGAGAAAATGGATAATTAAATGTGATTTAATTATCATGAATAATATGAATTTGATTCATATTATAAGGAGAGTTATCTTAGATAATTAAATGTGATTTGATTATCAAAGATGTAAATAATATGAATGTGATTCATATTATTTGAGCACATGAGAATAAGTTATCCAATATAATTAAATGTGATTTAATTATTATGGATAAGAATAATGTGGATAGTAATATCCAATTATTCATAATATATTATAAATGTGATTTATAATGTATTAGAGAGAGTTAAATTTAATTTATATTAGTAGATTAATTATTAATGTGTATTGGATACACATTGTCTAATTAATTGAAAATGTAAATTACATGTTGTTTTGGGTTGTGAATATGATTCACAATATTCCAATGTCAAGATTGCAATATTCCCAAATTTAATTTAGAACTATTTTGGTGAATAAAAATCCCAACAAATAGTTGTTGGAAAATAAGTAGAGAGAAAATCAAGGAGATGTGCAATCTCATGGGAATCCATGAGATTGCCCTCTAAAGGGGAAGGTTGATCTCCTTTGTATTTTCTCTCCTTATTTGATTGATTTAATTTGGTATTAATATTTATTTGATTTATCAAATATATTTTATCAAAATTAAATCACAAGTTGTTGGTTTTTAGCAACAATAATCTTGACCATTGGATTGACATAAATCAATCTCATCCATTGATTTTATATGTCACATGGATTGAGATCCATGGATCCCAAAATCCTATAAATAGAGAGGCATACCATGCTCTCTATTTTACACACAATGCTTGAGAAGCATCTCTCTCTCTCTCTCTCTCTCTCTTCTCTCTACTCGACAACCCTCTCTCTCCCTTTCATGTGGCCGTCCACCATGGATGACCTAAGAGAGGTTCTCCATCGCCGCAACATCGTCGTTATGCTGCCCGTTCTTCTGCTCGTGGATCTCCGTCTCCTTCGGTGCACCTCGCTCGTGAAGAAGACGTCAGATCTCATGTGTCGAAATCAGGAGATCCGCCGCTTGGATCATCAACATGGATTGCGAGAAGCATGCGGTTCATCCCCGTGCTCACAAGCGTCTCCTCCGTCGGATCGGACTTGAGACAGGAGGTCTCTTCATTTAGAGACTCGATCGCAACCACGCTTCAAGAGGTAATCCTATTACTTGTTTGTGGTTTAGATGAAACGATCCGAGAAGTGTTCTTGGATCATGTGGTTTCGTCGTAAGAAAATTTTTTAAATTCCGCTGCATCGAGCAACTAGTGCGACTAGTCGCTCCTCGTCGTATCCGATACGACGCTCACGCTTCCGTGATGCGCTTGAGGATCTAACCATATCCTTCAAGTGGTATCAGAGCCTTAGGTCGATGGTTTCGAATATGATTCGCTAACCGAGGACGACTTGGGTTCGTTAAGGTTGCGAAAGTTTTTATCGCATTTGATTTCGCAGATCTGTTTAGTGTAATTTTTCGGCCATGTTTAAATTGTTTAAACACGAAAATAGCACTTGGATTTTGTTCCCCATTAAATAAGGAAACCATAGGATCTGAGTTTGCGTAAATCGGATTTCGTATGCTCTAGATATGGTCGTTTTAATGAACATGTATGCACTGTTGCGGGAACTGTGAATCTGAACGTGATTAAAATATTAATTACTGTTTAGAATTACCTCGAAATGCGTGAAACATCACTTGATTTCTGTTCTAAATCAAATTAGCAAACTTTAGAAATTGACTTTGCTTAATTTGGATTTAAATTGATTGAGATATGTTAATTTTAGTAAGTAGGGGTCACTGCTGAAATTACTTTCCTAATCAAGAACCATGTGTTTGTCAATTAATGAAATTAATTGTTAATTTCGAGAAATAATTATGGAAAATATTTGTGAAATATTAGAGAATGATTATTTCCTTAAGTGACTTGGCCCCAATCAATTAATTGATTAGATTAGATCTAAATCATAATTGAAATCACAATCATCAAACTCCTTGCTTGAATAGGATTGGGAATTTGTCTAGCAAATTTCCTTATAATCAAAATTGTTTTGATTACTATATGGTATAATTTCGGTTGAAGAACCGATGATTATCTCAAGTACAAATTAATCAATTTGGCATTATCCTTTCCCGAGGCGGATATGGTGTCTAGTCGGGGATCGCTGGGGTAGCGGGTTGCAACGTATGCGGTCCGTCCCACTCCCGCCGGTACTGGCCATGACAGCGGGTAGGGCCGGGATAATGTCCGAGGGATTAATTTGTATTTTTCTAATTATTAAAATACAAATTAATACGTACTTTGAGAATAATACCATATATATTCAAGCATAACAATCAAGTTTGATTGATTGAAATGATTGATAATTAATTTAATATGATTGAATTGATTATGTCCAATTATACTCTTATATGATTAGAGTTAATAATTCCCTTGGAAGAATTAATTGTATGAATGTGATTCATAGTAATTAATTAAATTTGAATAAGAGGTGGAGGATCACATAAGTGACATCCATGGTCTCCCGTCAAGGCGAAGGGTTTCGGTCGCCAGGGATTGTATATAGGAGACGCCTGTACGAAGTGACAGCTCCTATATGCAAGCGCATCTGGATCGGACTCTTTGGTTCTCGAAAGAGTAAGGCCGTATGTGTAGTGACCCCAATATCGGATCCTCATATTATTGGGGCGATATTGGATTGCGCATAGCGAGTTCTATTTCTGTTGACGGTTGGTTCAATTGATGACGGGTCAACATCACCTTAGGGGTGGTGGGCCCGGGCATTAAAGACCGAATTGGGAGATGCAAGTTGGACTTCCAAGGCGGAATGTGTTCCCGCTTCTCTTCATTGGAGTTGCAGTTTCTCATATTATTGGGATGTAACAAAGATAAAGAGGAGATCCCAGATCTTGCTGAGATATAATGGTAAGTATATCTCTTACATTGAAAGTGATTAAGGGAATGAACTTTCTGTGTCTTTGACAAGGCAAGACAACTTTGATATAAAAATTCATAAATCAAAGTAAATTAAATATTTATATATATTTATGCAAATTTCTTATTTCAGATAATCCTTCATTAATCCCACTCAATTCTATACTCAATAATAACCAGTAAATTATCATGGATTGGACCCTTGATCCAGATATTGTACTTGCGATTGGACACATAATGTATGTGGTTGCAATGTGCAAGATTCCTCATAATAATGAGAAGTGATAATTAAATAAGACAATAGGACTAAAACCCTAGGGTTTGTATGTCTCTATAAGTCTTGATCTTATCGAATGTACTTTTGAAGTGACATGTCGATGATGATCGTAATTATCAAATTAATCCTTATAAAATCAATAAAGATATTCTGGCATACATATGTGCTATTGACATTTAATCATGAATGACATGGTTCTCTACATCATGTAGAATGGTAGCTCTATTAGAGATAATGTATTCAAATTGTTTGAGTACCTACCTGAACCTATGCTTTAAGAGTTTAGATGGATGTAGGTGATGAGTGTCATCATTCTACTATCTATACTCTAGTCATTCATGAAGCTTCATAATATTCATATTGTATGAACTTAAATGAAACTTGTATAAATGTTGAAATACTCTTATATTGAAATTTTTGATTTTAACATAAGAGATCCTTGGTCTTGAGCAATAATTGCTTATAGACAAAGGGAGCACATTTGAAGCATGGGTTGGACCCAAGTAAAAGGTATAGTCAAAGAGTTGACTGTACTTCTGTGACTTCCACATGACATCCAAAGAGTTGGATGAATGCCAATACTGTAATATGTTGATGTGTTGATAGTATGACTATCAAATCTATCTAGAATCCTTAGAGAAGGAATCGAATAATATATCAGAATAGCCTACATATGATCATTGAAATTGACTTACTTATTTGATAAGGTAAAGTCTAATAATTGTATCTCATTCTTCTAATAACACTTGCAATTGGTTGCATATGTATTAGAATATTAAAAAAATTTTGATCTTATGGTTTATTGGTCATCCATGTTGAAAGTGATGCAAGTGTTGCAACAATTTCCATTGGATAAATAGACTTCATATTTTCAGTAGGAGCCCTTAGTCTTAGAGAATGTCTCTATGACCTAGATATTAGAATACACTCATTGTTTATTTCTAATTGTTGGATATAAACATGAATTCTGTAATAAATCTGTCATAAAGAGTTATGATGGAGATATTTCAGATAGTAATCTAAAATCTAGCTAACTCTATTAAATTAGAAAATTAATGAATGGTTCATTAGGATTTCTAATACTGAAAATTAAACCTTTAAAAAATCAATAGGAGGATGAAGATCATTTGACAATGATCTGGCATCAAGTTTTGGACATATGTCTGTTGATGAGATCAATGGACTAGTAAGACATGAAACTTTAGATTGTCTAAAGATTCAAATCTCACATACTTGTGAATATTATATTCAAAGTAAAATGTCCAATACACCCTTCCTTGGGAAAGGTGTAAGATGTCAAGGTATTCATGATCTCATACATATTGATGTATGCAGATCATCTATATCATAGTAAATATTATGGATATGTGATATCTATAAATGATTATGTGTGATATGAGATTTCTTCTCTTCACTTAGAAAAATTTGAAATGTTCAAAGATTTCACAATTTTGGTTTAGAACCAAAGTTTGAAGGAAGATGAAATGAATTTGATCTAACCAAGGTAGCCTGTACCTATTAGATGAATTCAAGAAATACCTTATGGAGATATGAATATCATTCCTATCTCAATCCTCCTAATGAACCTGAACTCAATGGAGTTGTAGGGAGATACAATTGATCATGTGTGACATGATTTAATCAATGATTAATCCTAGCATAATTATCTCTTAGTTTCCAAAGGTGTATATGTAGTAGAGACTACATTATATACTTAATAAGATTCCATGCATGTAAGCTGGAATATAGCACTAGAGAGTGCTACTTCATTAGGAAAATAAAGGATGGTATTGTATACCTACTTTATGATCTTGAGATTCTTAAAAGATCTCATATCTGAGAATGTGATTCTTGGAGGATGACTCTCTTAAGAATCAAGATAAAATGAAGTAAAGGAACTCATTTAAATCTTGAGAAGATAATGAGGCTCCTGAAATCAAAAACTAAAAGAATAATTGAAGATGAAACACTAATACTTCTTCAAATAAGTTTGAGGATGTATTCCATGTGAAAATGATCGGACTTCATGTGATGAAGTTCCTGAGATCATGACATGGAAAGATGGATGTTGGCAATAAAAGTCTAATGTAGACTTCATGTACAAATGTTGTATATGGACCCTCGAGGATCCACATATATGGGTCAGACCCATTAAGGTGTAAATGGATCTTCAAGAGAAAGAGGGAACCTGATGAGAAGTTAGAGACCTTCAAAGCACGATTCGTAGCCATGAGCTACATACCGAAGAGAAGACATCGCTTACGATGAGACTTGCTCTCTAGTGACCTTGCTTTAACTCATCAGAATATTGCTAACTATAGCTACACAACTTGACTATGACATCTTCATGATGTGAGTCAAGATTGCATTCCTCTATGAATACCTCTCTGAGGATATTCATATGAAGTAGCCCCAGGGCTTCATGGTTGAGGAAAGCAAGGTGTGCAAGCCAAAGAACTCCATCTTTGGACTCAAATAAACTTCTTGTATTTTGAACATAAGATTTGAAGAAATTGTAAATGTTATGATTTCAGATAAAATCTTGATGAACCATGTGAAGCTTAGTGGGAGTGCCATTGTATTCATCGTGCTAAATGTAGATATTATCCTAATATAAGAATAAATAATAAGTGTTTTATAATTTGATCGTTCCATACCTTGAGATACGATCTCAAGGATACCTCTTAGATCTTAATTCTGAAGTCGTTCAGAAGCAAAGAGAAGAGGGTACTGGGACTGTCACATTAGTAGTACACCTTGGACTTATTCCATTTTCTGGAAAAATTCCAAGAAAGGCTTCCTTCCCTTAAGATGTGGTAGTGACATGTCTAAAGGGATAGCACCTCAAAGAGTTGAGGAAGTGAATGCTAGAACTGCTTGCACTTGTGCATCAGTTATGAGAAGCTGGGTATATGCTAGATGTGTACAAGAGCCAGATGTCTGCCATGCAGTGGGAGTAGTAAACTATTACTAATCCTACTCTGGAAATAAAACACTTAGTTGCAGTAATAACAATATCTTCAAAGATGATGAAACTTAGAGATAGTGATCTCAAAGTCTTATCTTCAAAGGTTTAAGACCTTGTAGAGAGTAATCTATAAGGGTCTTAACTGTAGATACCTTAGGAGATAGAGATCTCTAGGAATGAAGGTATTCTAATAAGGATTATGGGAATACTGGTTATGATAATTAATAAGATGTAGTGTCAAGGACACTATAACCAACAAAATTGAGTATCGGTTGCATGAGATGCAACATTCGCATTGGATGCGAGCACTGTTACTAGGAGATATGCAACTGTCGTAAAAGGACTTGGCGTAGTCTCTCGAGAACAGAGTGACTGATCAGCTTACCTAGCTATTTTCTAAATAGCCTATGATTGTTACATGAGTGTGGGTTTAAATGATTAGCCCATCACTGGCTCTTTAGGCTAGTGGGAGATTGTTGGACATGCGAGCCCACGGCGAGCCATTATGCAATAAATGTTATTGCAATTCACTCCTTAATCTGAAATAAAGAGTACATAATTTGCATAATAGGTCCCTTAGTACAATTAGGGTTATGTACAATGGCCATCTTAATGATCGTACAGCTGTTGATTCAATTATTGAATCATAGAGGTTGGTGCTTGGATGAATATCTAATGAGTTAGATTGAGGACTCATCAAGCACCGTCAAATGATTGTTAAGAGATGATCTCTAGCCTGAGTAGGAAATGGCAATCCTATCTCATTTAGGCTGATATCTGACCGACCTCTTGATGCAGGTCCTCTGCATAGGAATAGAGATTCGGAGGTTTCAGATTAGTTAGGTCAAAGAGTTGACTTAACGAGATCGAGATAACCAATGTCCTATATCGTATGCTGTCACGATACAGGCACACATCCTCTGACCGGAGACAGATGTGTTACTATATGTCTAAGTATGTACATTTGGCAGACCAATAGGTTGATGACCTAATCAAGGTCTATACACCGGCGCGCTGGTGTGCATATAAGGGCATATGAGTAATACGATCTCTCAAAGGGATCATACAGGTTCAGTTACTGAACCGGAAGACATGAGCTCACTCATGAGATATTGGGAAGAATCAAATTCCATGCGCATGGTCGTCTAGCTATGGAAGCTTGACTGAATTTGTAGGTTTGATATATACTTTTGGAAAGTATATGATCAAGACCAAGGTATGATATATGTTTTTGGAAAATGTATGATCGATACCGACTCCCAATGATCGAATGAGAAACTTACTGATAAAACCCTGAAGTAGACAGTATAAAGTTGATCTAATACTTCGGGTTTATTCTGAGTCTTTCAGTATGCAGGATGTATAGGTATTAGGAATAGCTGAGGGTGATGTGATCATAAACGATTGTATAACCATGACGCTTCCATTCCTAGGGAGTGATGAAACGGTTTTGGATTTTAGTGACTCCTCTCAGTAGAGAAGTAATCTGATCTTAGTCCAAATGTTGGACATTGATCTGAATGTGATTCAGATTCAATGAGAAGATTAGATTTACGGTCTTGATTTAATCAAGCATCTATGGGAGGCCCGAGATCTGGATTTGAGATGTGATCTCAATATCCATGTCACTATATGTGGAACAATACAATCGCCCAGTCCTTATCTCCAAGTATTCGCGGAGAAAGCGCATTATTCTTGAAAGAGTTCATGAATAATTCTATTGTTGATATATGTAACCGAGCATTGAGAAAATGGATAACTAAATGTGATTTAATTATCATGAATAATATGAATTTGATTCATATTATAAGGAGAGTTATCTTAGATAACTAAATGTGATTTGATTATCAAAGATGTAAATAATATGAACGTGATTCATATTATTTGAGCACATGAGAATAAGTTATCCAATATAATTAAATGTGATTTAATTATTATGGATAAGAATAATGTGGATAGTAATATCCAATTATTCATAATATATTATAAATGTGATTTATAATGTATTAGAGAGAGTTAAATTTAATTTATATTAGTAGATTAATTATTAATGTGTATTGGATACACATTGTCTAATTAATTGAAAATGTAAATTACATGTTGTTTTGGGTTGTGAATATGATTCACAATATTCCAATGTCAAGATTGCAATATTCCCAAATTTAATTGAGAATTATTTTGGTGAATAAAAATCCCAACAAATAGTTGTTGGAAAATAAGTAGAGAGAAAATCAAGGAGATGTGCAATCTCATGGGAATCCATGAGATTGCCCTCTAAAGGGGAAGGTTGATCTCCTTTGTATTTTCTCTCCTTATTTGATTGATTTAATTTGGTATTAAATTTTTTTTTGATTTATCAAATATATTTTATCAAAATTAATTTACAAGTTGTTGGTTTTTACCAACAATAATCTTGACCATTGGATTTACATAAATCAATCTCATCCATTGATTTTATATGTCACATGGATTGAGATCCATGGATCCCAGAACCCTATAAATAGAGAGGCATACCATGCTCTCTATTTTACATACAATGCTTGAGAAGCATCTCTCTCTCTCTCTCTCTCTTCTCTCTACTCGACAACCCTCTCTCTCCCTTTCATGTGGCCGTCCACCATGGATGACCTAAGAGAGGTTCTCCATCGCCGCAGCATCGTCGTTATGCTGCCCGTTCTTCTGCTCGTGGATCTCCGTCTCCTTCGGTGCGCCTCGCTCATGAAGAAGACGTCAGATCTCGTGTGTCGAGATCAGGAGATCCGCCGCTTGGATCATCAACATGGATTGCGAGAAGCACGCAGTTCATCCCCGCGCTCGCAAGCGTCTCCTTCGTCGGATCGGACTTGAGACAGGAGGTCTCTTCGTTTAGAGACTCGATCGCGACCACGCTTCAAGAGGTAATCCTATTACTTATTTGTGGTTTAGACGAAACAATCCGAGAAGTGTTCTTGGATCATGTGGTTTCGTCGTAAGAAAATTTTTTAAATTCCGCTGCATCGAGCAACTAGTGCGACTAGTCGCTCCTCGTCGTATCCGATACGACGCTCACGCTTCCGTGATGCGCTTGAGGATCTAACCATATCCTTCAGTACTAACTTCTTTCCCCGCATGTGTCCATCATGAGAGAACCCTTGCAAATTTTGGACTGCATCTGGGTGGCGATGCAACGGAATTAGCTTATTTACTCACATGTGTTCCTCATTAGAGAATCCTTGCAAATTTTGAACTGCATCTGGACAATGACTTAGCAGCCCATGTAAAGTTTTCATTGCATTCGAGCGATGCAACGCGTCACAAGTAGGGAATGCCCAATGGAATCTAAATGTTTGCCTGAATCCATGTTGAAAAGATCTGTCTGTCTTGAGGCAACTTCCTATATAATATTTTTTAAAAAAAATACTATTGAGGAAGTTGTCTCTTATTTTTTTTTAAAATACTATTGAGGAAGTTGTCTCCGACTGTTTTACATTGGTTGTCAGCTACCTAATGCAACCCTCCTCAATTTACCCGAGTTTGGGACCGGCCATGCACACATACATGAATTGTTTTGAACAAAAAATGGATATTTTGGCTTTCCCAATGCCTATTATTTTCTTAAATGACTAACATTTCTTCCACCCACTTCAATTTTTCGCTTGTTACACCTTTTGAATTAGTTATCCAAAATTTAACTTATATTGAACAACGCAACACATACTAGTTGGTAGAAAATTTATAATTTGTGAGCAGTTTGCAATGTCAAGCGCATTCAAACCTTCAACTTGATACTAGTGCTTCAATTATTTACCTCAAATTTTCTTGAAAATATACAATTAGTACAATAATTTCTTCTTGCATTTTTTGGAAACACTTTAACCAATGGTTGGTCACTTTCTTGAACAAATGGTTTCTATCAATGACCTTGACCAATGTCCGCTTGACACCAAACATTTTTAGCTCTATTTGTTGCTGAGTCCAACTATTGTTAGCGAGTCTTAGATCCAGTGTGCTGCCTCCTTCAGCTTAATAAACACCCCCAGTCAGAAGGCTTATAATTTATGTACATTCTTTGTGATCATCAAAATTGATAACGACCATACCTGCTTCCTAGTCATGCTGGTTTCATGCCAAATTCCTTCGTTGATTGCAACTGACTAACATGATAATGTCACGTCATTACAAGTGCATTAAGTGGTGTCAGATAAAAGAAGATGAAAGTGGAGAAGAGAGGTGATAACCAGGGAGGGGGGTTTCTGTAAATGCTTATTTCTCATTTTATAGTCTCATGTACACTCCCACATGTCCTAAACCCTAATAGAGAGGATCCTCTGTTGTGATAATATGCATGTTGTGGTCACATGAGCTGTTCAATCGTAATCGAGCGATTCACACAATTTTGCACCGTACGGGCCCACAAAAAGTTCAAAATCCGATCAAGATCTGCTTCCCTCCTGCCTACAACAAACTCTGCTGCCCTCCCGCCTGCAGTGGACAATCCTTCCCCAAACCCTAATCGCCCAACTCGATTCTTCCACTAACAATTCCCTACTAGTGTGGAGTTACAGAGACTTATAGTTAATCGGTCTTGCCTCTTATTTGTAACCAACATCTTTTACTTGAGCGAAGTGATCAATACTACACTCCGACTATTTGCAAGGTGTTTATATTCTTGAGATGTTAATTCTTAAGGTTTCAATTTTCTTGATACTTTTTTTGACTCGTGTATTTTTGAGCTTTATTAATCCAATGTGTTTAGTGTATGTATTTATTGTAATTACTTTTTTAAAGGAATTATCTAACATATCGTCTGTAGGAGTGTAAATTACCTTAATTTCTTGTTTGGTTTCTACATCTTGAATACTTATTAAGAGAACATTTGATCCAAACAGACACGAGTCTCATATATGCTACATACAATACTTTCAGCTCCTTGTGTATGTCTAGATACACAAAATTTATTCTTTCTTCCCGAAGAAGCAAACCAATTACAAACATAAAAGATAACCTAATGTTGATTTCCTATCATCAATATCCCCATGAAATTTGCATATGCGTATCATATTATTTCAAGTGATTCATCTTGATAAACTAGCTTCAACTACACAATATCTTTTTGATATTGAAGAATCCTGTTGATAGATTCTTAATAGATTCTCAATGAACCTAGTTGTAATTACTTTGATATCTACTAACTAGGCTTATCGGATAAGCCAAATCATGTCACGTACATGACATTGCATACATTATGCTCCTCGTTTCGTATACACATATGGAACATCAAGGGGTTCATGACCATTTCCTGATATTGATTTTTACTAACATAGGGGTTGGAATACTATTGTACATTATGGACCTCTTCAATACTCCATGCATATATTTTTTTAACAAAAACTGAGTATTCTTGAGCTTCTGTTTCTAATAATTTAGATTCCAAGAACATAGGATGCATCTCACATGTCTTTCATATCCGTTAGTGAGTACTTAATTTATAGTTTTTATTATCCAATATATCTATCTAATTTCCAGTGAGCAATATGTTATCCACATGTAATGATCAAATCATGAATTTCCTCCCAATTATACATAGCATATGCATAATTTTCTAATTTATTAGCCACTGCACTCATTCGAATAATTGCATCATTAAATTTGTGATACCATTGTCTTGTGGATTATTTCAATCAATAAATGGAATTTTTCAATTTTTAAATCACATCCTCCTTTCCATATCTGAAAACTATCAAGTTGTCACATGTATGTCTTCTCTTACTTCATTGAGAAAAGTAGTTTTGACATCCATTTGGAATAATCCCAAATTCATATATGTGACTAAGGATATAATCATCTTTATGATGAAATTTAACCATAGAAGAGTGTTCCTTGAAAATCAATTCTGGCCTTTTGTGTATATCAATTGATGACTAATCTTGCTTTGTAATGATCTATCGTACACTAACTTGATATTTTTTCTTGAAGATCCATTTGCATCTTATTTATTTTTTGGCTGTCGATATGTCACGTTATTTGTAGACACCATTTTCTCTATCAAGTTAGGTTTATCCTTCAGGGCATCCATCCATGATTCTAACTCAAATGAAGTTGTCACTTCATGGAAGGGAACATGATCGGTACAATCCACAGTGTCCTCATTAACAGGAACACATGAAACCTCACAAGAGTGCAAATGATAGTCTCTCATCCAAGCAGGTTGCATTGTAGGTCTCTTGCTAGTTATACCAATGGGTTGACTGATGAGCCTGAAATTGCAGCGTTTAAAATGTGTTTTTATCGTTCGGCATAAAAAAATGATAATTAGTGCGTTGTAGGCGGCAATCGGAAACGGTCAAGAAAATACCACAATTAATATGTTCAATTTTTTTACTCTCGTGGTTTTATGTTTATTTTACTTGGGCAAGTTCCACGGTCGATCACAAGGAGGCAAAGGAACAACCTAGAGAGATATCTAGCAAAGTTCATGTTCGATTTTTGAGGCGGTCTTTTTTTTTGGAATTTTCAATGCAATAAAGGGTGCAAAATGCAAATTCAGCCTTATTTTAGGGACTAAAATGTAAATTTCGATCAAACGATGTCCAAAAAAACGAAACTTGGCCACAATGTAAATTCTGATGAAATGGGTGCACTGTAATTTTTTTTGGAATTTTTAGATGCAATATGAATTTTTTTATGGATTTTTAAATGCAAACAGAATGGTTTTTAATATTTAATTATAGTAAATATTAAACCTACTTATTTTCAAGAAATAAAATTATTTAAGATCTATCACTAGGTGACGGATCTCAGAAAAATCCTAAACCTCGAAAATGTGGGGTTTAATACCTATTAAAAATTAAATACTAAAATATGCAAAATAATTTTTACAGGGCAAAGTATACATGGAAATGCGAATCTTTTTAGGCACAATGTTAAGAATAATTAACTCTACAACATATGATTTTTCGAGGATTTTTAATGCAATGGTAATCAACTATGAATTTCAGTGCAAGAAATGGGCAAAATATATAAATTTCCACAAAACAATTAATTATTAAGTAACCACTACTCATAAAAATATCCACAGTATGTCAAACTGTAGAGAATTAATTGACAAACAAAATACTATTTTTGAGTAAATAAAAAAATGTAAAGAAGAGCTTCAAAATAGAGGGGAACACAGGGGTACAGATGCAAATATTATAAATAAATATAAAACTGTAGGGGGGACATAAGAGCAATTCCAAAAAACCAGAGGGCTCCTTTGCAAAATTTCCAGACGGCCACGTGCTAGGCACGTGCCTCTGGCGGCTGGGGCTGTTGCGTAAATAGGAAGATCTTCAGGGGTTATTTGCAAATATGCCAGAGGATCACGTGCAGAGCACGTGACCTCTGGAAGTGAACTCGGTTGCAATTGATGAAGAACTCCGGGGTGGCTTTGCAAGAAGACCCCTCGCTCACGTGCACGACACGTGAGGAGGGTCTCGGGCTCGCCGCCCGGGGCCTCGTCGGTGTCCTTACGGCGGAGGAGGAGTCCTCTGGCGGTGGTGGTGCGTTGGCGGAGGGGAGGCCGACTCAAGGCGAAGCAGGGAGTCGGAGGAGCACCGGTGGCGAGAGCGACGGTCGGTAGCTGTTGCCGTTGGCTATGGTCGGTGGAAGGTGGAGGTTGAAGATGCAGCGGGAGAAGAAGGCGGTGGCGTGGCTCAGTGAAGACGAGGCGATGGCGGAGGAGTAGTTGTCGATGATGGTGATGTCGTTGTCTCGATGTTGAAGAACAGAGCTGGGACAGTACGGTCGGGGTAGGTGGCACTGCAACGAGCCACGAAGGCTTGGATCTCGCCGAGGTTAAAGAGGAGGGGGTCAGGCTGTCACCACCGACCTCCTCCTTCGATTTAGTGCAGACGATGGATGCCTCTCGATGGAGGCGGCGATGGTTCTTAAATAGGAGAGAGGGCGAGGCTCGGTGATGGAAGGTCAGGGACGGCGAGATGTAGGGGATTCGATTGCGGTGGTGGAGGATCGGAGATGGCGCGAGATTCGCGGCGAGTGATTCGCGGAGATCTCAGAGGGGAGATACGCGGCGGTGTTGGGCGGCCGAAAGGGGAACAGGGGGGGGGGCAAGGTAGAAGACGAGCCAGCAGCCGTCCGATCGACCGAGATCGGACGGTCGAGATTGAGCCACGTGGCGGCAACAAGGGGCGGAGAGAGCGCACGTGCGGAGCACGTGCCATGGAGGCACGTGCGACGCACGTGAGCGACTTTTATTTTTTTTATTTTTTTTATTTTTTTATAAAACGGATTTATAAATATCTCAAAAATTGCTGACACGTGGCAGCGCCAGGTGCTGCCACGTGTCAGCACCAGAAAATTCGGAAAAAAATCTTTTGTAAAATAAAAAATAAATAGCAAATGGCATCGGATCGAAAACGTTTCTTCACGAAGATTGCTCGTCTCGATGAGATCTACAACTTTCATGAAGATAACCAAATTTGATCATTTGCACAAAGTAATATTTTTGGGGTATCCCATGTACATAGAATACCATGATTTTTTGGGTTTTATAATTTTTATGTCATTTTTGAGATCAGATAAAAATCCGGAAAAATTACGGTAAAATCAAAGATAAATAAAGACACCTTAATCAAATTTTTTTGGATTTTTATTAATTAAGAAAATATGCACATAAAATGTTAGGTCAAAAATAACTAAAATTCATAATGTACAAAAGAGGCCCAAAACCCAACTTTCACATATGAGCTCTGATTCACTTGAACTTGGCCTTGTTTCGAAGGTAATTGAATGTACATTAGTTCAAAAGTGAGTAGGATTAAAACGGACACTAGATGAGGGAGATATGAGGGTTTTAGTCCGAAAATCCTGAAATTAGGGTTTGGGTTTTTGGTCCTCTTATTTGGGCTAGTTATTTTTTTTTGTATTTTTCCTTTATTCTTGTTAGTGATCTGTACACAGTGGAAGTAGTTTTGAGTCATTCGGAGTTAGCATGAATGAGTTAAAAATCTGGGAAGTCAGGTCATTTTAGGCATGGATTTTTGGCTTCTTATTTTTTGTAGATTTTTGTGCTAAAATGCGATTCTTATGAAATTATGCACTAATGCTAATTATGCAGAATAGATGCAAGAATGCTGTTGATTTTGAGGGTTTTGAGCTTAATAAATGAGATTTAGAGTGATGAATACGAGATTCATCATCCCCCTATACTTAAACCATGCTCGTCCCTAAGCATCAAAAAGAAATGCCATGAGGTGAAATGAGATTGGGTTCCATACCAAGACCATGAGCTGAAGGTGAAAGTGAACCTAAACTCAACCTTTGGATTATTTGTGTGCCGGAACTTCTGTGAGACTTAGAATTTTAAAATCAACAACCCTCAAGTTCTACACATCATTGCTACAGTTTCGGCTCAGAAGTCATCTTAGATCAATCCTCTTCCCAAAGTATACCCTATGAACATTGAACAACCAAATCATGTGTGTGAAAGGTTTTAGCTCTTCCCATCCAGAATACCGGACTACCGCGCAAATCTCCTCTCCATTAACTCATCCTCGGGGAGTCAGGTATTTCCTTCTAAGGTCTGTCGTGCTGTGTTCACAATCGAATTGGGGGGAGAAGATAGAAGAATGAGAAAAGAATCAGAGGGTGGCCAGTGTAGTCACCTCTCCTTGTAAAGATGGCCAGTGTAGCCGAGTCTCCACCATGATCTGCAGGTTTCTTGAAGCTTGGACCTTTTTGGTCAGATTTTATTTGGTAGTTGCTTCTTTGTATTTGGAATTTTTGGTGGTTCTGCTTGGATCTTGCTTTGCCCCTACGGATATAGAATCTTTTTGTTCCGTACATTTTTTTGGGGTCTTAGAAAAAATTGTGCCCAGCCGTCCATCCCTTTTCCGAAGCTTTATTTCAACCCGTACTCCGGTCTTTAGATTTCCACGCTACCAGAAAAGAAACTCACACAGTCTTCCAACATCCCGTCTGAGTTGAGCTAAGTGCATAGTGCGAGAGTACAAATTAATTCCTTATTCCAGAGTTGTACCCAGAATGAAGAGACCATGTTAGACACTAAGAGTCAAACGCTGTACATTGTCATGTGGAACTCAAAGAATTAAGTCAAAGACCTGAAGACTCTAAAATCCTATTTCTCGGTGAAGTTCTTCTAAAAATAAGATGGATTAAGGTCAAGTCCAGATCACTCTCGGTTTCGGCTCATAACTCGGTTCAGAACCCAAAGACTTTTCACATATGCAAATGCGATGCTTGGATGAAGTGCAGGTGTGTGAAATGCAGACACATTTTTTTTCTCGAATTTTTTTTATGCAAAGGATTTTTTTATTTTTTTATGAAAAAAATGAATAAGAAGCCATTTTTTTCAAAAACTTTGGGTACAGTCAGTGTTAGTGGCAAAACGTTTTTTTTTTCTGTTTGTTTTTTTTTCTGTTTGTTTTTTTTAACGAATACCCACCCCGTAAATACATATAGACTTAGGCGCAAGTACGAGATATGGATAAAATATATACAAAGTATATATACAGACCCCCCTATACATAGCGAGTGCTGTGTCCTCAGAGCACAAGAAGCGTAAAGAAGACATAGCTCGGGCTTAGCGTAAGAGAGTGGAAAAAAGAAAAAGAACAAGATTTACAGAATCGCCCCCCTATACTTAGACTGTGAATAGTCTAAGTATAGAAGAAGAGCAGAAAAGAAAAAAATGAAGCGATCGGGGTATGTGAATGAGGAGAGTATATACAGGTGGGTGTCGGATCCCCCTATTCTTAGGCTCTGGTCAGCCTAAGTATAGAAGAAGGGTGGAAGCGAGTCGATCTGGAGGAGTGTGATGGGGGAAATGGAATATATAGATGGCATCGGTCCACCCCTATACTTAAGCCTTGGCCTAAGTAGCGGAAGAAGTTGTACAAGGAGACCGATGTGGTCGGGAGGGAGGGTGGGTAGCCGATGATTAAGGTGGTTTACGTCTGATCTTCTTGTGAGCCTGTGGTGGGAGATCGTAATGAGTTGGAGATGAAACATGTGATTCCCAACTATTATCAGTGTCATCCTCAGAAAAATCATGATGGATAGTGGACGAAGTGTTTGAGTCAGATGAAAGATATCCATCATCGGAATTATCCTCAGAGGAATAGTATTTGAAAGTGGACACACTCCAGATATTCATGTCTTTTTGTTTCTTCAATTGTTTCCTCAAGATTCGTTCCTTTTTAAGATCAATCGGTTTGTCCTAAGATGAATATTCAGATGCTCCAGTCTCAGTCAGCTCATAAGAAATAATTCCGGTGTACTTGTGGAAGGTAGGAGCACCAGCTTTAGATGAGTAATAATTAGGAATGGGAGTTGTCCAATGAGAATAGAATTTTGGATCCTTGCGAAGATATGGCTTTAGAGCTGCCGAACAAACTTCACTCATGTAGACCACCTTTTCCGGACCTGATAAGGGATCATCAACCGATTCCTCTTCCGAAAGATCAAAGGTGACTTTCTTTTTCTTGTTTCGTGAAGATGTTGGTTCACTTGAGTACCCGGACGAATAGCCATTAGAATTCTTCTCCTTGGTTGGTGTTCGGGCTACATGTTCGTTCTTTGTCTCCTGAATATTGGTGCACTCTCGATTTGGGAGGATTTGGTCAAGATAATCAGAGTAGGTTGCCCCTGGGTGCGACCATGCATATGTCTCAGGATCGTAGTAGAAGGATTTGTCTATTTTGAGATCCGCGGGAACTGAAATACTGGGGAGTTTCTAAACCAAAAGTCTCATTAACAAACACAATCTCAGGTGTAGCAGCAGGGTAGGGCTCTTCTACCGTTTCATGGATGCAGTTGTTGGGGACTTCGTGGGTTTCCTCAGAAAATCGTGGTTCCTCAAAGACTGTATCAGATTGAAGTGCTTCCAATGCCGTAAAATTGATTTCCCGGGTCTCACAATCAATAATTGCCTTAGACAATGCTAAGAATGGCTTTTCGAGAATAATTGGAGACTGGGTGAATTCTCTTTGATGCTCAATATCAATGATCGTGAATTCCATTTTGAGCGGAGCACCTTGGAATATCACGATGACAGAAATGATTCCTCTCGGTCGCTTTATCGATCGGTCTGCTAATTGAACAATCTCTCGTATCTTCCGAATTGGTCCGAGTTTGAGTTCGTGAAATACAGAGGTCAGGAGGATATTGATCGGTGAATCATCATCAATACGAGCATGGGTGAAAATTGTGTCTTTGATTCTACAGTCAAATCTGGGCAACCGCTTCACTATGCGGCTCTTGGTTTTTCTCCTCAACACCAAGGAGGAGGCCATTGACAAGATATGTCTTTCAGTTTTTATTCTAATCCTTCCTGACTTTTTGACCATTAATTTGTCCATTAAAAATTTCTTAAGGTCGGGGAAGTGTTCAATGGCCTTAATAAAGGGAAGTTCAAAAATCAAGTGTTTTTCTAGTGCTTCCCGTATAGTAGGATCCAAATTCCTTAGATCTTCTTCAGTCTCAATTTTTATGAATTTTTCTGGATTTTTCGATTTTTTTTGTAGTTTTCAAATTTTTCAATTTTTTTTATTTTCTGTGTGGTGTGGAGATGTGGTGTCTTCCATAGATGAGAAGGGGCCTTGATATTCAGAGTATGGGTTAGCGGCATTATTATACCTAGGGTAATAATGAGCAGAAGTATTGATGTTAGAATCATCCCTAGGTCTTTGAATATCCTCAAAATTTTCATCATGAGAACCAATCATTTCCTCATTTAGTTTTATATCCGATCCACCATAGAATGAGATTACTCGGTCGGAAAATTTTTGAAATTTATCCTCCATCAATTCGAATCTGGTTTTTATCCTTGAAATATCTTCCCCGAAATTCTGTTCATGATCAATCATGGGAGCACTCGGTTTTTGTTCAATGATTTCATCTTCCATTTTTCTGTACGTGTGGAGAGGAGAGTTTCTTGGAATATCCACTATATGATCATTTTCTGAAAATTTCTCCTCAAAAATTATGGAAGGAGGCTGCTCATGTGGTACATGCATGTGTATTTGATATGAGTAGAGTTCAGTTCTTTGATCATGACTGGTCAGATCTTGATATTGTGGAGTCAGCATACAGGGTTTATATATGTCTAGGAGGTCCGTCCAGTCCTCTGTATGGGTTTCATGTCTGACGAGGGGTCTGTCGTGGTCAATCTAACGCTGATGATCATTAAGTGTGTGTCTTTCCATCTGGGTTTGATTTCTCTGTCGGTCGTGAGACTTGAAGGGATTTTGATCTTGAAATGTTTCATTGGCGAGAAACTGAGAATAAGATGGTTCAGTCCAAGATGGTAGGTGGTCATGTGTGGTTGGATGATTTGAGAAAAGATTCAATGAGGGAGTTGAAGTCATCCGTGGGTGAAAGTTTCCCACAAGTGTTGGAGGATTATTGAAAGAAGAGGATGTAGTTGATTTGGGCCAAACCGAGACAGATTTGTTTTCATAGTGATGTTCGGTCATTTTTGAAGGAGTTGAGAGAAATGATGGGTTGGATATGAAATTTGGAAAAATGTCCATGATGAGATTAAAATCAAGAGATGAGACAGATGATTGTATGGGACAGAAAATTTATCAAATGTGCGGCTATTGATCTTCGATATCGGTTCACTCACACCAATACAAACACAAATCAACCCTGGGTTCACCAACTCATACAATGAAGCCGTAAGAGTTCGGCTATTATCTTTTTAATTTTAATTGGTCACAAAACAATCTTGGAACAATATTTAAGCGAGCTGTTAGGTGCCGAAATTTTTGTAATGAATGGCCCGAATTCTTCGACTAGTTGCACCTACTTTCAGCCAGTATGGGAGTAAATACGGACCGTAGAACGGCTACCCGTTACTTGAGGACGGAGCCTTACGTAGTGTCCTCTAAACCACCCACTCTGCTAAGGAAATCCAGACCGTTTACCGACTACCCGTAGATCCTCACTGAGAAGTAGCTAATCGTTTTTAACAGAATCAGTAGTCAATATGAAAATCCAGGTTTGGGCTCTAGCCTTAAGTGTCGTCTCTCGCTCACTCAGAAAAATAAAATCATCCAAGGTCGGGGTTGCTCTCTCGCAAAAATTCTTGATTTTATGAGTTAATTTAGAATTAGCTATATTTAGCAGTCCCAATTTGATTTAGGTGATCACTGAAGAATTTAATTGGGCAGAAATGCACGTCTACCATCCAGTCCCAATTTCCTTTTAAAATTATGTGATAAAACAAGAGTGAGAAAGTCGGGAAAAGCCGATGCACGCAGAAAACTATGATGAATGCTCAGTTAGAAGACTTACAGTGAATCCTCGCAATCTTCATGTGGGATGCTAGATAGAAATTTAAAATTATTCTATATGGAATGCAAGCCGATGAAAAACTGCACCTAAGCAGAAAGTTCTATTAGCGGGAAAGAATTAAGTTAAATTTGGCTAAGTTGAACGATCTATGTGCGTCTCAATTAATAGTGCAGTGTGGCTTAATCCTAAGAGCACAATCAAAAATTAAATTGCTCTGAGAGCCGTATGTGCAGGTCTATCTTATTCGCCACTCAAGTCGGGCCCCACCCTCACCGGAGAGTGAAACAGGCCACGACACACCACAGAATAAAGTTTGAGGTCTTTTTACACACGCAAGCGTCCAAACGGACACCACTATAAATTAATTACAGTAATTAAAGTTCAGAAAAAATAAATCCTATACTCTAGGCTCTCTCACGACTCGACTCGATCTTAAATTAATTTCAGTTTTTTTAGGAGGTCGGTGAAGATGCTTGGTTTCTTGAAAAATCGCTCCACGTACAAAGTACCTCGCAAGAAAAATAAGAGAGAAAATGTAAGAGAGTGACTCAAAAATATATGAAAAATAAAGGCTAAAAATAAATTGCTGGAAAAAAAATGAAATTTACAATGAAAAATTCGGGGGTCAGACTACCCGAATGCGGAAAATCGAATAAAAAATTTTCAAGACAAAAAACTAAGCCGTTTGCCTCCCCAGCAACGGCGCCATCTGACGGGCCCGAAATTGCAGCGTTTAAGATGTGTTTTTATCGTTCGGCGTAAAAAAAATGATAATTCGTGCATTGTAGGCGGCAATCGAAAACGGTCAAGAAAATACCACAATTAATATGTTCAATTTTTTTTACTTTCGTGATTTTATGTTTATTTTACTTGGGCAAGTCCCACGGTCGATCACAAGGAGGCAAAGGAACAACCTAGAGGGATGTCTATCAAAGTTCGTGTTCGATTTTTGAGGCGGTCTTTTTTTGGAATTTTCAATGCAATAAAGGGTGCAAAATGCAAATCCAGCCTTATTTTAGGGACTAAAATGTAAATTTCGATCAAACGATGTCCAAAAAAAAGAAACTTGGCCACAATGTAAATTCTGATGTAATGGGTGCACTGTAATTGTTTTGGAATTTTTAGATGCAATATGAATTTTTTTATGGATTTTTAAATGCAAACAGAATGATTTTTAATATTTAGATATAATAAATATTAAACCTACTTATTTTCAAGAAATAAAACTATTTAGATCTATCATTAGGTGACGGATCTCAGAAAAATCCTAAACCTCGAAAATGTGGGGTTTAATACCTATTAAAAATTAAATACTAAAATATGCAAAATGATTTTTACAGGGCAAAGTATGCATGCAAATGCGAATCTTTTTGGGTACAATGTTAAGAATAATTAACTCTACAACATGTGATTTTTCGGGGATTTTTAATGCAATGGTTAATCAACTATGAATTTCAGAGCAAGAAATGGGCAAAATATATAAATTTCCACAAAACAATTAATTATTAAGTAACCACTACTCATAAAAATATCCACAATATGTCGAACTGTAGAGAACTAATTGACAAACAAAATGCTATTTTTGAGTAAATAAAATAATGTAAAGAAGAGCTTCAAAACAGAGGGGGAACACAGGGGTACAGATGCAAATATTATAAATAAATATAAAACTGCAGGGGGGACCTAAGAGCAATTACCAATAACGAGAGGGTTCCTTTGCAAAATTTCCAGACGGCGACGTGCTAGGCACGTGCCTCTGGCGGCTGGGGCTGTTGCGCAAATAGGAATATCTTCAGGGGTTATTTGCAAATATGCCAGAGGATCACGTGCAGAGCACGTGACCTCTGGAAATGAACTCAGTTGCAATTGATGAAGAACTCCGGGGTGGCTTTGCAAGAAGACCCCTCGCTCACGTGCACGACACGTGAGGAGGGTCTAGGGCTCGCCGCCCGGGGCCTCGTCGGTGTCCTTACGGTGGAGGAGGAGTCCTCTGGCGGTGGTGGTGCATTGGCGGAGGGGAGGCGACTCAAGGCGAAGCGGGGAGTCGGAGGAGCACCGGTGGCGAGAGCGACGGTCGCTAGCTACTGCCGTTGGCTATGGTCGGTGGAAGATGGAGGTTGAAGACGCAGCGGGAGAAGAAGGCGGTGGTGTGGCTCGGTGAAGACGAGGCGATGGCGGAGGAGTAGTTGTCGATGATGGCGATGTCGTTGGCTCGATGTTGAAGAACAGAGCTGGGGTAGTACGGCCGGGGTAGGTGGCGCTGCAACGAGCCACGAAGGCTCGGATCTCGCCGAGGTTAAAGAGGAGGGGGTCGGGCTGTCACCACCGACCTCCTCCTTCGATTTAGTGCAGACGACGGATGCCTCTCGATGGAGGCGGCGGTGGTTCTTAAATAGGAGAGAGAGCGAGGCTCGACGATGGAAGGTCGGGGACGGCGAGATGTAGGGGATTCGATTGCGGTGGTGGAGGATCAGAGATGGTGCGAGATTCGCGGCGAGGGATTCGCGGAGGGGCAGAGATCTCAGAGGGGAGATACGCGGCGGTGTTGGGCGGCCGAAAGGGGAAAGGGGGGGCGCAAGGTGGAAGACGAGCCAGCGGCCGTCCGATCGACCGAGATCGGACGGTCGAGATTGAGCCACGTGGCGGCAACAAGGGGGAGAGAGAGCGCACGTGCGGAGCACGTGCCATGGAGGCACGTGCGACGCACATGAGCGACTTTTATTTTTTTTATTTTTTTATAAAACGGATTTATAAATATCTCAAAAACGGCTGACACATGGCGGCACCAGGTGCCGCCACGTGTCAGCACCAGAAAATTCGGAAAATAAATCTTTTGTAAAATCAAAAATAAATAGCAAATGGCCTCGGATCGAAAAAGTTTCTTCACGAAGTTTGCTCATCTCGATGAGATCTACAACTTGCATGAAGACATCAAAACCAAATTCGATCATTTGCACAAAGTGATATTTTTGGGGTATCCCATGTACATAGAATACCATGATTTTTTTGGGTTTTATAATTTTTATATCATTTTTAAGATCAGATAAAAATCCGGAAAAATTACGGTAAAATCAAAGATAAATAAAGACACCTTAATCAATTTTTTTTGGATTTTTATTAATTAAGAAAATATGCACATAAAATATTAGGTCAAAAATAACTAAAATACATAATGTACAAAAGAGGCCCAAAAGCCAACTTTCACATATGAGCTCTGATTCACTTGAACTTGGTCTTGTTTCGAAGGTAATTGAATGTACATTAGTTCAAAAGTGAGTAGGATTAAAACGGACACTAGATGAGGGAGATATGAGGGTTTTAGTCCGAAAATCCTGAAATTAGGGTTTGGGTTTTTGGTCCACTTATTTGGTCTAGTTATTTTTTATATTTTTCCTTTATTCTTGTTAGTGATCTGTACACAGTGGAAGTAGTTTTGAGTTATTCGGAGTTAGCATGAATGAGTTAAAAATCCGGGAAGTCAGGTCATTTTAGGCATGGATTTTTGGCTTCTTATTTTGTGCAGATTTTTGTGCTAAAATGCGATTCTTATGAAATTATGCACTAATGCTAATTATGCAGAATAGATGCAAGAATGCTGTTGATTTTGAGGGTTTTGAGCTTAATAAATGAGATTTAGAGTGATGAATACGAGATTCATCATCGACAAGATTCCTTGAAAACCTCCAAAGTTATATTATCACTTATAGGTTTACCTTCTACATCTAGTAGAAATTAATTTCCTTCTGATTTGGTCTATTTCTAAGTCGGCATCATTAACAACTAAATCAAGTAGAAATTCTGAATCCTTTAATTTTGGTTGCTTTTTCTAGTATCATTAGGACTCCCAATTAGACCCATTTATTTATGTAGAATTAATATACTTTGGATAATAGAATGGTTAATAATTAAGCACTTCATTATCTCAAAATCAAGCTTATATGAGATCAAAACATGTGCTTCACATCCCCGTCCATGAAGATGGTCTAATTGTGACCTTTTCAATTGTGTATTTCATGAAATGTAGACTCAAATGGCTTTGGTTGGACTTCTATTTTTTATTATTTGTAGCCAACATTGCTTCACCGCATGAATTCTTTGGGCGTTCAGAAAGCGAGGGCATACATCTAACTACATTTATCAATGTTTGAATTTTTCTCATCGCAATATTTTATTATGGTACCTATGGTATTGTTGTATGCCTAATAATGCTTGCTTGAATGCAAAAATCATTGAATTATCTTGAGATCAATTCACTACTTCTACATATCCTTTAACTCCTTGATCGATCTACTTAATTTGATTTCTACATATGCATTATATCTTTTAAAGCATTGAAAAGCATCGAATTTTATTTTCAAGAGATATTTTAATGAGAACTTTGAATACTCATTAATAATTATAGTAAAATATTCCTTATTTCCATGTTTTGATACTTAAAAGACCATAAATATTTGAATTGAAATGTATCAATTCTATCAATTCTTTAAGCCTTTGACTCGTGGAATATGGATTTGAAGTCATTTTTTCAGTCAAGCATTGCTTACATGGTAATATTCTTGCTCCATTTATGTTAAGTAACAATCTTTGTTATCTGATCATCTTATTATTTCTTGAACTTCACAATCTTATGTGTCATCAATCAAAATCTGCCAACAAACACAATTAATAATTCAAATAACTCTGATTTAACAAACATATGAATGTGGAACAACTTATAATTAAACAGAAATTTGCTAAATAAAAAACTTTTCTATCCCTACGTATAGACATGATTACTATGAAAATCTAACTTTAACATTTTTCTTTAGAAGATCTAACACATAAATCAAATTCTTCCCATTATGTGGAGCATAGAATACGTCTTAGAGGGTTATGAAGTTGTACCCTAGGTCTAGTCTATAGGTTTCAAGGCATTCGACATCCAAATTGATGTTGTTACACATGTAGATCATCTGCTCACCATTATTCAATTCTTTGAATTCTACTATAATTCCTCTTTGGCCTTTGCAAAGTGTTGAGTGGCACCATAGTCCACCCACCATCCTTCATAGTCAGGTGTGGTAGAGTTGCACTCCACTACACCACTAAATTCTAGCCTTTTGCCCCTGGGACTTAGCTTGCTCATGCTTCCTACCTTTATTTAAGTAACCTTGAAGTAGTAAAATTTGCCATAGCATGATACTCGTGGCCTATTTCATGTTGCTAATTTCCCTTCGATACAACTCAAAGTTGATCAATTTAGTTGCCATTTGGATTTGTTCTATAAATATAATATAAAAATATACGACTTTAAAAATTACAAACTTAGATTATTTTGATGAGTAAAGAAAGATAGTGGATGTTATTTAATGGATAATGCACATTGAAATCACAACAACAACAACAACAAAGACTTTTTCCACGTTAAGTAGGGTCGACTATATAAATTTTTTGCCTACATTTAAATCTATCTCGGGCCAATTTCGGGCTTAAGTCCAAAAAACTAAGATGAATTCGTATAGTCTCATTCCAACGCTTCTTTGACTTTCCTTACCCTATCTTAGCTAGTTTAACATCCCAAAACTCGCATCTCCTAACTGGTGCATCAGCTGACCTCCTTTGCACATTGCCAAACCATCTTAAGCAGTATCTCGTATCTTATCCTTGATTGAAGCTACACCAACTTTCATTATGAATGCGTCATTCCTAATCCGATCTATACATGTTTGTCCACACATCCACCTTAGCATTTTCACTTTTGCTACTTCCATTCTCTGCACGTCTATGGTTCATAGGCCAACATTCAGATCCATAGAGCATATTAGGTCTCACGACTGCTTTGTAAAACTTTTCTTTGATTTTCAAAGGAATTTTCTTACTACAGAGAATAGTAGAGGTTCCTCTCTACTTTAGCAACCTGCATTTATTCTATTAGTAATATCTCTGTCAATTTCTCCATTATGTTACAAAATAGATCTCAAGAAGACCTGGCAATTGAGTTGGGGGCCTGCCCGCCCCGCCAACTCATGGACCAAGCTTAGGCTAAGAGATTTGGGCATGGGCCTGTCTGGCTCGACCCACAAAAAACAAAAAAATATAAGCTGAATAATACATGCATTAAATTGATACACTTCAAGTTTTTCATATGTAACACTAGTAATAAATAAAGTCTAATTCTCAAGTAACATGTAAAATACTTATATTAGTTATATATTGTATAAATAGTATTAATAAAAGAGGAAAGGGAAGCTGCTCCCTTGAGCAGCCAAGGTAGCTGCTCCCCTGATCTGAACCGTTCGTCACGGATTAGATCAGCCGTCTGATGCAAAGAAAGAAAGAGGGGTCCCTGATCGCCTTTTCCCCCGCTCGTGCAGGCACAACCCCTCCCCACCCCATCTCGCGCAGCGCCTCTGGCCTCCATCGCTGGGCCTCCTCCCCGTCTCGCTCGACCATCGCAGCAACCCCCTCTCCTCCCTCCCCGTGCACGCCACACGAAGTTCCCCATCCAAAGCCCACCGCCCGCGCGCCCATTCTTAACCTCCCAGTAGCCCTACTCGACATCCACATGACACACAACCCCGCCCGCCCTCCCCATCTCGCACCTCCACCGCCCGCGCACCCAACCCCGACCTCCCGCCCCATCGAACCCAAATCCCTCTTCCGCAGCCATCCGTGCCCTGCAACCCTCGCCACTCCCGTTGGCCATGCTGCCTCCACCGCCCCCTCTCACCCCGAGGCGTGCTCCCCATCATCGCCCCTCTCCTCCGTAAACGGGCTCGACTCTGGCAAGGAGGAGACACCAACTCCCTCTCTCGCGAGTCCTATCCAGTCCCCACGCGTGCGTCTCCCCCGCAGCCCTCATTCCCCCCACCAAACTCCATCTCTCGCATGCGCATGCTGCAATGTGCACTCCCTTCAATCCCCTTGCATCGATTTCTCATCGACATTCTCTCAGGTACGTACCTCCACTTTTCATCATCAAGTATCTCAATCAAAATCTCTATTTATTCAGTTTGTTTCCAGCACCGAAGCAACTATAGGAGATGCACCCACACACGATGTGTGTCTACTGTTGTATGTACGAATTCACCAGAGAGCAACTCCATCCAGGATGAAGGAAGAGCGGCCAAGAGAGCTTAGAAATGATGTTACTCGCTGGAGGAATGTCTGGAGTCACCAATTGGGTCTTCTGCTATCCTTTGGTTGTCATCAAATCGAGGTTGCAAGGACAATCGCTGCAATGAGAATAGCATTCCGATCCCAAGTACCATGGGATCTTCGATTGCTTCCTGTGGGAGCATGAATGAAGAAGGTTACATGGTGCCTATGACGTTGCTTCTCACTTGACAAGACCCTCCTCGTGGCTTTATTGATGTAATTCTTTGCAAATCATCCTGATTCTATTTTATGAAGTAGCTCTATTGCAATTCTTGTTGTAGGTGTTGGAAATTGTAAAGGTTTTTTCGATGCTTTGTCTCATCTAAAAATGACTGATAACTGTATATTCCAAAAAAACTATTTCTATCACTAATTATTGGATAGTATGATGTTATTACACGTTGTTGTTTCTATGATCTGGCTTGGGACTGTGCACACGTATTATCGAAGTATGTACAACCAGTTTACACTCTATTCAATGACAAATTATTTGTAAATTTTGTTTGCCTTGAAAGGGATGGTTTAACCACAAAAAAATGTTGATTTGTTGGGCAAAGATAAGTTTTTGACATTAAGTTGTTTCAAATTGTTAACCTGAACTGGAACGATCGTGCAATATCTAGTTGCATTATAATTCTGGGTTTGCTGTCAAAGAACGAGATAGATGGCTTTGATTCAAGAGTTGGGATACTAAGTTTTCAATTGTTATGCACTCTCATGGCCGATGTTTGAAGTTTAAACCACAACACAGTGGTATGTTTGAAGAATCCTTGTTGGAGGATATCCTTCTTGATTTTGAAGCAATGGGATAAATGTTTAGAGATTATGTTCATATCTCCAGTGATGAGTAGATTGGAATTGTCCTTTTGCTTACAGTTTTTGTGGGATGGTGGGATTAATATCCAAGTGATGTCGATGTGAATATCATGTTTGTGGTCATTGTTTGGAAGCGATAAGAAAGATCTTGTTTGATCCGATATGGTAATTTGTTAGGAAATGTGTATTCTACATCGAGATAATTCAAGCTCTTCAACTACATCACATGAAACGATGAATAATTTTAGAGTCTTGTGATTTCTTAAAAAAACAACTACAATGTAATAACTAATATCATTACAATTCAACCACGACTTGTCGTGTACCCATTCAAGTGGATTTGAGGCTTTAGTTGACCCAATATATATTAGTACAAATCCGAATTTAAATGAAATCATGTACAGAATTACTGTGGAAGCAAGGTATGGATTCACCAAACGTTCAATTTTGATATTGGATTACATATCCTCTTTATACATCTCCACAATATAAACCCATCATACATATTTTCTTCAAGTACTAATTTTATAACGATCCAAATCTTGCATATTTCCAAAAGTTTCACGGGTATTTCAAAAATGAAGAATTATCTATATATGTTTCCACGGAAATGTCCATCAAATATATCCATTGAAATCAAATTTGATCCACTGAATATTTTTTTAGATAAAGAAGCCACCAAACTAGAATGTCATTTGTCTCGACTCTGGCCATATCATGAACTTGAATTCCTTATTGGAATCGGAACCACAATTCAAATTATACCCTAATAAATATGACAAACACACTTGAACTAAACCAATGTGATTAAGAGCATAAAATATGTTTCTCCATTCTTTTGTTTGAGTCAAAAGCAACATGATATCATACAGATATGTCTCAAACTTTTTTCAACCAAAGAAACTATGAAACTGAAATCTTCAATTCTTCAGAATGTATTGTATCGATCCATGCTTAAAAATACCAACAGAAAGCTAAGGTTGCAATCCACAAGACCCCCATTCTTGCTGAATTTGAAGGTGGAAATCACAATAGAAATCCTCCAGATATAAGGCAAGCTCAAACTCTATCAAAGATTTCATTCCAGAGCTTGTAGTCAGTAATCATCATTTCATTTTATTCAAATTGGTGACTCCAGCCATTCCTCCAGCCAATAGCATCATTCCTAAGCTCTCCTGGCCGCTCTTCCTTCATCCTGGAACAGAAGGATGGGGAGGCTGGCGGTGCTCGAGGCTTCGCACGGGAAGGAGGCAATGCTGGAGGGCCCATACTGGAAGGGGGCAGCGGAGGAGGGCATGAAGGGGGAAGGGGCGGCACTGGAGGGCTCACACAAGGCTGCGTGAGATGGGGAGGGAGGTCGGGGTTGGGTGCGCGGGCGGTGGAGGCGCGAGATGGGGAGGGAAGGCGGGGTTGTGTCGTGTGGATGTCGAGTAGGGCTGCTGGGAGGTTAGGAATGGGCGCGCGGGTGGTGGGCTTGGATGGGGAACTTCGTGTGGCGTGCACGGGGAGGGAGGAGAGGGGGCTGCTGCGATAGTCGTGCGAGACGGGGAGGAGGCCCAGCGGTGGAGGCCAGAGGCGCTGCGCGAGATGGGGTGGGGAGGGGTTGTGCCCGCACGAGAGGGGGAGGGAGAGGGCGATCAGGGACCCCTCTTTCTTTCTTTGCATCAGACGGTTGATCTAATCCGTGATGAACGATGCAGATTAGGGGAGCAGCTACCTTGGCTGCTCAAGCGAGCAGCTTCCCTTTCCTCAAAATAAAATCATTTATACATATTAAATACCATTAAAAAATTCAATGGAAAAAGAACTAAATGGGCAATGGGACGACCCATGGCGGGCTTTGGATAGAGGTTTTTGAACCTCAGCCTGTTCGGCCTGGCCCATGGGCTGGCCAACCAGCATTTTTGCTAGGTCTAGTCCCAAGTATCTAAAAAACCCTTCTTCTAAATGTTGTCATCACCAATCTTTACCTCAAGTACTTCACCATTGCTTCCATCAAAAGTATTCTCCACATGTTCAGTTTTACCCTACTTAAACGAAATCCTTTAGGCTCCAATGCATGTCTCCATACCTCATGCTTCTCATTTACTCCACCTCTAGTCTCATCAATCAACACAATATCACCAGTGAATAACAAACATCATGTATCTCATCCTGGATGTGACTTATCAACTCATCCATAACTAAAGTAAAAAGAAATGTACTCAAAGTTGAACATTGATGCGAACCAATGTTGATGTCAAAAAAATCAGTCTTCCCATAATGGATCCTTACACAAGATAAAGCCCTATCACACATATCCTTTATGAGTTAATGCATAGGAAATGTACTTGTCTCTTCTCCAAAACTCTCCATAATATCTCTACTGAGACATAATCATAAGCCTTATCTAAATCAACAAAAATCATATGGAGGTTCTTATTTTTAACTCTATAAATATCCTTTGTTGTCCTCAGTAGGTGGATGCCTTCAACAGTTGAGCGACCTGACATGAATTCATATTGATTTTCCTCTACTTTAGAAAATTGCCTCAAATTTCTTTCGATCACACGTTCCCAAATTTTCACAGTGTGACTCATCAGTTTGATACCTCTATAATTTGAACAATTTTGAATGTCTCCTTTGTTCTTATAAAGAGGCACCACGATGCTTCTCCTCCAATCTTCAGGCATTTTCTTGCTTCGTTAAATAACGTTGAATAAATTTGTAAACCAAGTCAAACCATGCTCATCTAGAACTCTCCATACTTCAATAGGAATGTCATCATGTCCTACACCTTTCCCAGACATCACAAAACCTCCTCTACTTCCTTTGTATTCGTCTATAACTTGCATGATTCAAGTAACTTTCACTACTAGCTAGATCTCCCAAAGTAATCTCTCTACTTCCTTCTTCACTGATAAGCTTATGGAAATACTACTTCCATCTAGTCTCTATATCCTTCTGAGTAACAAGCATGTGGCCTTCATCATCCTTAATGCATCTTACTTGAAAAATACCCGTGGCCTTTCTTTCTCTTGCTTTGGACATCTTGAATATATCCTTCTGGTCCTCATTAGAGTCGAGATTTTTGTACAAAACCTCACAATTATTTTACTTAGGTTCGTTCACGGCCTTCTTTGCTACCTTCTTCGTTATTTTGTAGTTCGTGATAGTTTTCTCTATTTTATCCTTAGACAGAGCCTTAAAGCATGTTCTTTTAATTTTGAGCTTCACTTGCACCCCACCACTCCACCACCAAGCCGCCTTCTATTCTGGAGCTCCTCCCTTTGACTCACCTAGCATCTCTTTGTCTACCATTCGGATACAAGACACTACCGCCTCCCACATCTCGTTTGCACTTCTGTTAGAATCCTAAGATAAGTCTCCTAAAACTAAAGCTTGATTGCTTCAATTGAAGATTCTACCATCTAGATCTAATGATATTTGGAACTCTTCTTTTCTTTAGCATACATTTTATTTGCACATCCATGACTAACATGAGATGTTGGGTTGTCAAACTCTCTCACGGGATTACCTTGCAATCTTTGCAACACAACCAATCTCTTCTCCTCAACACAAAGTAATCAATCTATGTTCTAGTCAGACCACTTTTATAAATAATTGAATGCTCCTCCATCTTCTTGAAAAGAGTGTTTACTATGAAAAGATCATAAGCTGTTATAAAATTCAGAATGAATTTTTCCTCTTTATTTCTATCCCCGAAGTTATGGCCACCATGAACACTAGAATACCCGAAGCAACCTTTCCCACATGTCCATTAAGATCACCTTGGGAAACCATCTCTCTTTCTGGGATTCCTTGCATAATCTTATCCAAATCCTCCTAAAAAGCTTGTTTAATGCTTTCATCTAAACTAATTTACAGTGCATAAGATGAGATGATATTCAGAATTCCTTCTTCGATCATCAATTTTATTAAAATAATCTGATCCCCGCATCTTTACACCTCAATCACACAATCCTTCAAATCCTTATGAACAACTGCTCCAACACTTTCTACCCTTATCTTTACCTAAATACCGAAATTTAAAGCCCGTCTTCTCGATCTCCTATACTTTTTCTCCAACCCATTTTATCTCTTGGAGACATAGTATCTGAATCTTCCTTCTTTCCATCATATATATTATCTCCATTGTTTTTCCAGTCAAAGTGTCAATATTCCAACTACTTATCCGCAACTTCCTTAGCAACCTGTTTTGGACTAACTTCTTTAGTCACTTGTGTCCATCATGCGAGAACCCTTGTAATTTTTGAACTGCACTTGGGTAGCGATGGAATGGAACTAGCTTATTTATATGCATGTGTTCCTCATGTGAAAACCCTTGCAAAATTTGAACTACATCCAGGCAGTGATGTAGTGGCACTGACCAACTTCTCATTGCATTCGGGTGATGTAACACGTCTCTTGTAGGGAACACCCCAACGAAATCTAATAGTTCGCTTAAATTCATGATGAAATGACCCGAATTGTTTTGAGACAAATTCATAAATAGCATTCTTAAAAGAATACTATTTAGGAATTTGTCTCTCCTGCGCTGGCTGTTGGCTACCTAATGTGCAAACCTCCTCAATTTGCGACTTGGCACCACCCATGGTTGAGTTACTACACATGTTAAATATGTGAATAAAATGGTAGATAAACAATAATAAAAAGGAAAAGGAGCAAGTAAATTTTTCAATCAGAATAAGTTTTTTTATCAAAAGATTTAGAAAAATAAAAAAACTTGATAGGAAACTTTTTTATCAAATCATAAAAAAAGTGATAGATGTAATCTGCCAAAAAAGCATGAAGCTTGTTCGAGCATAACATCAACAAAGAAAGACCATGAAAACCCTTTTTAATTGTTTTAAACAAAAATATCAAAACCAACCAGGAAAAAACTGTTATTACAAATTTGGAGTTGTCTTTAAGGAAAGATGTTTTTTTCACAACATTATACGAATGTTTTATTTCCAACGATTTAAGTAGAATTATAACATGAACTAATTAACAAATTCAAAGAACGTAACTGCATATCAGATAGTCTCAATCTATTACAATTAGAGATTATGCAACAAGTGCTTAATCTAAAAAAAGTTATACCAAATAAAAATATTTTATTTTTACAATTTTGCTCTTCCAAAATTATGCAATTACAGTTATGCCCCTACTCATTTTCAATTAGTTGTGCCACTACCTTTTCACACTGTTAACACTTATCCCCTTCAATACAATAGTTTGTTCACACCCAAGTCTAGTTAAGCAAAAAAACAACACTCAAGTATCCTTCTAAGTAAAGACAACACATACAATATAGGTGCATCCATGATGGGTTGAGAAGAGGTTATTGGTAGCGGTGAGGATGATGGGGGGAGGGGATAGGCTGAGGTGGTTGGTGGCAGTAGGATGGGGTGCTAGCGATGGTGAGTGGCATCAGGGGTGGGGCTGGGCGGAGATGGTTGGTGGTGGGAAGGGTGTCCAGGGATGGGGTAGAGGTGGGGGATTGGAAGTGGGGTTGGGAGGAGGTCCTGCAATAGGAATGATAATCGAATTGAATGTAAAAGTTTGAATCCAAACTCGAATTGAATTTAGATGAATTTGCTAAATTGAATCCATATTCGATTTATTAAGAGTTTTGGATATTCACATTCAATCCATTTTAATCCAAATTTGAAACGTTAACTCTTATATAAATTATTTATATAAGAACATTATACTTATAAAGGTTGTATTTAATAATTCTATTTTTTACTACAAAATACTAAGATAAGTTGAAAAATAATATAGCCAAGGACGATACCCAACCAATAGTATATAATGTGAAAAATACCTGACTTTCATGGATATTGTATGTCTTTTGCAATCTAAATTTACTCTTTTTCTATGATGAAAGAAAAATATAAATAAAATATAATGTTAAATCTTATTAAGATCATAGAATATTATGAATTGGTCTTATTACTATAGAAAACTAACACAAACTGGTCCTATTACTCAAAACAACAAAGATATCAACAAATAACTTAGCATGATAAAATCACTCATGTATCATGATAATCATGGTTATATTAAAATAAAAGTCATGAATCACACATGATTTTCATTCTACATAGGAATAACAAATGTGATGGTGAAAAGAGCTTGTAAATTATTCAGGTGATGATCTATGTCTTGATAATGATAGTCACCACTATGGATTGCCTTGCAAGTATTTTCAACAAAGGAGATGGGGATTTCTTGGGGGCGGGGGGGGGGGGGGTTAAAGGCAAGGTGGTAGCCTCGTGCATCACGGAAGCGTGGAAATTAGATCAAATCCGATCTAAGTCATACTAGTTGGTATAGTAGCGGAAAAACAAAACTTTCAGGAATGAAACCATATAGCTCAAGAACCTTTTCCTTGATATTTAATTTAGTTCACATGTTTTTAGGCTTGTCTCTTGAAGCGTGGTTGTAATCCGAGTCCTCTAAGCGAAGAGAAATCCTGACTCAAGTCCCATCCTACGAGAGTGCACTTACGGGCATGTTGATGAGACATGCGTTTCCCGTAATCCTATACAATAATCCAAGCGTAGAGCCTCCTAATTTCATCGCACAAAATTTTTTGTATTCTTCACGAGCATGAGGTACCAAAGAAGACCAAGTTCCTCACGCAATTAGTCTAGCAACATAATGGCAACACAATGATGATCTCGATCTCAACCAAGGTCGTGGAGAAAGAGTATATGTGTAGAGAGAGAGAGAGAGAGAGAGAGTTTTGTTAATGCAATAATTGCATTCAACTTGTGTAAAGTGAGCTTTTGGGGGGGGGCTCTCTTTTATACCAAAATAGAAGTCCATGGATCTCAATCCATGTACTATCAAGATCAATGGCTTAGATTGTTTTGTGTTTCTTTCTAAGTCACAGAAAAATACAAAATAAATAATCCTGAAAAGAATTTCCAAATTATCTATTTTAAATAAATCAATTATTAATTAATAAATAGAAATAAAATGTCCTCTATCCATTCTCCATAAAAGGTGGAAGAGCACCATGGTTACATAACCATGACCGTCCACCCTAAAAATGTAGTGTACATGGTCATTTTTATTTTTATTCATTTACTAACTAATTTAATAATTGTATTAATCATCAAATAATTCTAAATTATTTGTGATAATTACCACAAAGCCATTAGCAATTAAGAATTAAAAACTTCCATCCAATATTAATCTAAATCACATTTACATAAAATTGGATAATGTGAATCCAATTCACATTAACTTGTAAATTATGGATCTCATTAATAATTACCTGTCTCCATGACATTGTGGATCATATCCACATTATCCAATATTATTGCATATAGTATTATCCATTTCATATTTGAAATTAAGAAATGCAATTATTAGAACGTATAACTAACTATATATTCATATTTTATTTCTTTGATTAAGGAATTTTAAATCAAAGCTTTCTTTCTTTTTAATAATATAAAAGTCCATTCCCATTTTAATCTTTCAAAATAAGAGATATACTTACCATATCTCTAGCAAGATCTAGGATCTCCCTTCTACCTTCGTGACACCCCAATAATATGAGAAAATACAACTTCAGTGAAGGAAGTGAGAACACATTCTGTCTTGCAAGTCCAGCTCGTATTTTCCAAATCAGTTCTTTGACACCCGAGCTCACCACTCCTAAGGTGATATTGACTCATTTTCAATTGCACAACCGTCAATAGGAATAGCACTCACTATGGCTCTTTCGAGAAGCAAAAAGTCTGAGCCACATGCGCTTCTACATCGGAGCTATGACTCGCATAGGCATCTCCACCGTACAATCCATGACAATGGAACCTTTCACCTTGACAGGATACCATGGATGTCATCTTATGATCCTCTATATATCGTTTAAATTTTGATTAATCATTTTTAATCAAATTCTCATGAGTAATACTTCCAAGGAAATTTTAGTCATTTTAGTAACAACCTATTTATTTCTATTGGAGTAAATTAGTTTAATCACATCAAATTAATTACCAATCCAAAGAAACTAATAAACAATTCATTTGTTTGATATTATTATGTAGTATACACTCTCACTTCATACATTTTATTATTCCAATTTAGTTGTTAAGATACACAGAGACTTCTCATTCTACCCTTCCATGAAACGGATCTAGCAAGGTCATATAGATTATGCTAAAAGGGAGCGCTCTGATGATCATCAAATTTACCTCTTTTATAGTAAGGGAATGTCGAGGCATAGGAGGCCAATTGGTTCATGCAAAGAGACCATACCTTCAAATATGTGGACATTATTTTTACTTTGTAAGTGTACCAAGGTTGAACACAGGGACACGAGCTAATTTAATCTATTTAACGAATTTGTCAATTAATTTATTGTGTGATTATTTCCAGGTCATTTTAGGTCTTCATGTTGATGTGCAAAATAAAATGCAGATGAAATGACACACAAAATGATGCATGCAATTTTTGTTGGATTTTTCAATGCAATTATAAGCTGATGCATACTCAGAATGAATGAATGAATGAAAAGGTTATGTATGCAAATGATTACTACAATATCCCCTAGAAAATGTGAGCACAAAATTTAAATTAATACCAGGGTCAAAAGAATCAAGCATCTATTTAATGGCAAGGCTTTATTGAGAATTGAAAATTCATCATATTTAAATTAGTGCTAAATAAGAATACTAAATATGCCATGATATAGAGAATTAAATAAGGAAATAAATGACACTGAAATCATACAATTTGGACTTAAGATGCTCAAGTTATGAAAGAAACAATGCAGGGGCATAAATGCAATAAAAATACAAGAAATAAAAGATAAAAATATATAAATAGGTCCCTGGAGAGGCCTATTTGCAATAAACAAAACTCGGAGGGGCCTATATAAATTTTCCAATGCGCACAAGGGCATAAGTGCAATTTCCATAAGATACGAGGTCCTCCCTGCAAAATACCCAAGCACGCACATGAGACACGTGCTTGGGGGCCAAAATATAATTTCAAAAACTGTCAGGGTCCTTCATGCAATTTACCCAGCACCTCGCGTGCCATGCACACGAGGGGGGTAGGTTCGGGAGGCGCATCAGGCTCGGGCCACGTGGCGATGCCTGGTCTCCGGCGAGCCCTCACTTCCTCCACCGGCTACCAGCAGTGGTGTGGAAGGTGCATGTATCTTCGCGATGGGACGGTGAAGGTCAGGCTAAAGTTGCGGAGGAGCTTAGGTGTCTGAAGCGGTGTAGTGATGCTCCCTCATCGGATATGGTGGAGAAGAATGGGCCCGAGATGCAAGGCCCGACCAATAAAGGTACCTGCAAAATGTTAGCAGGGAGGGGGGATAGCCGAAGCGGTGCGAGCGGAATGGAGGGTTGCGGAGGCAGAGAAGGTGACACCTTGGATGGGTTCTCCTCTGCTGTGGGCAGAGGAGAAAGCCTGTAGTGGATAGAGGTTCTGACAGAGAGAAATGGTGGCAGGGACCTCCCGCGAAGGAGAGGGATGACCGGCAGAGGTGATAGTACGTTCGAATCGAAGTAAAGTGGGAGGTGTAGTGTAAGAAAAATTCAAGAAAATAAGATAAAGAGATGACATAGCTTTACCTTATCGCAGATGGGATTGGGCGAAGGAGGTTGGCTTGGGATGAGCTCCAAAAGAAGCTCAGGTCGTCGCTCGACTCGCTCGACCAAAGGTATGGTGCTCGGCGGACACCAGAGGCATCGCGAAACGGTAGAGCCGTCGCGGGTAAACTCCGGGGCGATGGGACATCGTAGCTAATCCACCAGCCTCTGTCTATCACAGTGAGGTGGGGGATGGCTAGGCATACACCCTAGGAATGGTGGACGAGGGTTACGAGTGGCGGAGCTGAGGCTTTTATAGGAGGGGGTGGAGGTCCATTATGGTGGTGGCGAGGTGTTTTGTAACTGGTGGAATGAAGGTTGAGGGTTACGGTGGGAGTTAATGATGGACGAGCGAAGAAGATGGATCGAAGGGATGCGCGAGGAGGCCGTTAGGTCAAGGAGAGAGGATTGGAGGTGCCTTCCAAAATAGGAAGGGGGCAGAGGGTAGTGCAGGCGTAACACCTGAGGGTGGAGACGCCGGAGGTGGGGGATGACTCGCGGACCATTGGATCTTGTGATCAAACGATCCTGATGTAAGCACAGGTGGATGGCACCGATCAGATCCGTAGGATCGCATCGAATGGTGGGAATATGCGTGGATGTGGGTGTTTCGGATGAGGGTTAGGGTCCCATCAACGACAGAGGGTGGATGGGTGACGTGGAGGACGGAGAGTCGTTGGAAGTTGAGGATCAGGTGGTTGTGAGTGGCACGGATGAGAGGGGGGTTTTGATCATACGGTTGAGGTTGAGAGAGTGATGAACGGTGGCGATTGAGGGCGCCCTAAGGAGATCGGACGACCAGAAGATGAGGCGTGTGGCACAATAGGTGGCGACCGCGTGGTAGCTCTAGAAAGCGCCACATGGCCATTCCAGAAAAATCCATAAATGGAAATTTAAAGAAAAATAAAAAAGAATTAGTTATAGGCAAAATTAGGAAAAAAGTCAAAGCATGAATGTTGTAGATCTTGATGAAATCTATAAGTTTCATGTCTGACAAAAGGTCAAAAGAAGTCATTTGTACACAAGTGTATTTTGGGAGGGTATTTTTAAAGGGGATAAAAATAATGCTGTTGGGTTTTGAGATTTTTTGTATTTTTTATCTCTTTTAATGGTCAGTGCAATTATAGACAATTAAGTAATATATTTTTATGGGGTTTTAATGAGAACGAAAAACAAAGAAAATAAGAGTAATTAAATACAATAAATACAGGTTAATTAAATACAGTTTATATACAAGAAAAAACAATATAATAATAAGAAATTATTAGTGATTTTTATTGAATTACTTAAGGAGTTTAATAATTGAATTTTAGCATGATGAATACGAGATTAATCATACCCATATACTTAAACTATGCTCGTCCTCGAGCATCTAAAGAATGAAGGAGTCAGATTAAATCCTGACAGTGCATGTGAATGTTTCAAGGCTCAATTTTTTTGAAGACCCTCAATATAAATGATCCTAAAATTTCTGGGCTCAACCACGCTCTAGTCAAAAGGAATCCAACTTCTCTAATTATCAGTCTCTCTGTTTGAATATAAAATATAAGGATATGAAGATTAGTGTACTGCATTCATGAGAGTCGAGTCGAGACATCACTCAAAGTTCCAGTCCAGGAGACTCTCCTCTAGACCTATTCCTCAACACTAGAGAATAAGTCTATTCTTGCTTCAGTCAACCATCTCATTAGTTCGTCAGACTTGAAATTTTATATGGACGACCAGATGATGGAGGGCATATGATTGTGTCAATTTTCTCTCCCTTACATTGGAACAAGGGGCCTCTAGAGTGCCTTATTACTCAATACATGTAGATTTTTCGTTTGTTGATCAATATGTCCGTCAAGAGAATTCGGAGTTGTCTGCACTTGTTTTTCTAGGAGTACATCGGAGTGTGTCTCTTTTGAGTATCTAAAATACCTTCAACACCCAAACTTATATCACTATATGATGCAGAGCCCTTTTATGGTGCTAGCCCGAGTCCTTGGTCCTAGAAGTGTTTTGGTCCAAGTGACACTTTGAAAATAGTTGGGGGTGCTTGCCATTGGTGGAAGCTCATTTGTAATTTGATTTTTGGAGGTTAGAGATTTTCTTTGAACATTTCTTTCTTTTTTTTTCTTTTTGGCTAGCTCCGCTGCTTTTACCAAAAGTTGACACACTCTGATCAACAATTATTTTATCTCATCACATCCTGGCACATAGGTAAATATCAAAAAGATATTAGGTGAACTTGTTCACATACTGGATAGGGTTTTATTGACACTCAGGTTTCTTGAAGCCTTCATTAACTTTATCCCATCCTCGAGCATCATCAGATCGACTCCACACTTAAATCTCTAGTCTTAGTTCCTTAAGTGATAACTCTACTCATCTCGTCAATCATGCCATTGTGAATGTATTGTGTTGATCATTTTTTTCTAGAAGGTAGAGATAAAGAGTGTAATATGGCGCTCAAATCTTTCAAACTAGGGAAGTGTGGATAATTAAGTTTAAAATCCTAATGACTAAGACTGGCTAACTTAGACTCTCAAGATCACAAAAATCAAATGTCCTCAAAATTCTTAAGCCTTGAGTGAATGTGAATATGTCAAGAATACACCAACTCGTCGGTTAGTGATTTTTTTGTGATTTTCATCTTTTAAGTTTTTTATGGATTTTTATTTTTTTTAAATTCCTTTGAGAGACAATGACTGCCCCAGGCTCATATGAATAGCTACGTCCACTCTCATCCAGTATGGGTCTAAGTACGGACCTTAGACGGACCCGTGTTACTTGAGGATGTAGCCATATACAGTGTCCTATAAACCACCCACTTTGCTAAGGGAGACCTAAGTTCCCTCACTGAGAGTAGCTTCTCATTTTTAAGCCTTGTAGTCAGAGTCTAACGAAACTTTTTAATTCGCAAATTTTTAAGTATTTTTTTGAAAAAGGTTGATTTTAATTATAAAAAAGTTAATTTTTACAAAACGTTAATCCCTTAATTCTAACAAGATTTTTTACAAGTATCTTTACAAAACTCAGTTCACATGTTTACTTAAACCAAGCCCAAAAAAGTTTTTTCAAAAAATTTAGAAATATACGAGCTATGGCTAACGTAGATATATAATAATATACGATATACCTCCCTATACTTAACTTTTGCTATGTCCTCATAGCACAATTTATATGAAGCCATGGCTCAGTTAAATGTAGGGTGATATAGAGGTACTGAGGAGGAGTGCCCCCCTATACTTAGGTCGAAAATTACCTAAGTATAAGAAGACAGAGGGATGGAGGAATGATGGGTCGGTTCCCCTTGATACTTAGGCTAAAAATAACCTAAGTAAAATATCTGGAATTAGGTTAGGGACCTCGACGCTGTTAGGTTTAGGGTATGTTTTTATACAGATGAGTGGAGAGAGGGGGTGAGGATTTTTACAGATGATTAAGAAGTTGCAGAAGGGTGTGTGTGAAAATACATAGATAGTGAAGGGGGGTGAGTGGATGTAAAGATATGAGGTTTGTGCGTATGCGGGGGGGGGGGCAGATCATCTAGTGATCTACTTTTTTTCCTTTTTTTATACACAAATGAGCCCTCGAATGAGGACTACTAAAAATGTGCATGCTACGAATTTTGTTATAACATGAAAATGCATGAGGAGCTGACTAATCCTCCTTGAATTCTTCATATTTTCTTTTGCGGCATTCTCAACGGGAGCTTCCAACTCCACGCCTCCATGGAGATCAAGCATGCTCGATCTTCATGGGCCCTGCCATAAAAGAAAAATATTAGAAAAAAATAGCAGGAAAATAAGCAACACCAATGATGCAAAAATGCATGATGAGAGGACCTGCAATTTTTAAAAATATTCATTACAAAAATGTTTCAAAATTTGACGAATAAATAAAGGTGACTCGTGTCCTCGATAATATTTCCATTTGATGATCATCAAATTTGCCTCTTTTATAGTAAGGAAATGTCATATCATAGGATGCAAATTTGGTTCATGCAAAGAGACCACACCTTCGAATATGTGGACATTATTTTTACTTGGTAAGTGTACAATGGTCGAACACAAGGACACAAGCCTCTTTAATCTATTTATCGAATTTATCAATTAATTTAATGTGTGATTATTTCCCAGCCATTTTAGGTCTTCATGCAGATGTGCAAAATAAAATGCAGATGAAATGACACGCAGAATGATGCATGTATTTTTTGTTGGATTTTTCAATGCAATTATAAGTTGATGCATGTTCAGAATGAATTAATGAATGAAAAGGTTATGTATGCAAATGATTACTACAAATATTCCCTAGAAAATATGAGCACATAATGTAATTTAATATCAAGGTCAAAAGAATCAAGCATCTATTTAATGGCAAGGCTTTATTGAGCAACAAACACTTTTTATCATTAAAAATTCATCATATTTAAATTAGTGCCAAATTAGAGAACTAAATATAACATTAGATAGAGAATTAAATAAGGAACAAAATGACACTGAAATCATGCAATTTGGACTTAGGATGCTCAAGTTATGAAAAAAACAACGCAAGGGCATAAATGCAATAAAAATGCAAGAAATAAAGGATAAATAATTACAAATAGGTCCCTGGAGGGACCTATTTGCAATAAACAAAGCCTGAAGGGGGCCATTTGTAATATTTTTAATGCACGTAGGGGCATAAGTGTAATTTCCATAAGTTGCGAGGTCCTCCTGATAAAATACCGAGGTGCGCACATGAGGCACGTACCTGGGGACCAAAATGTAATTTCAGAAACCGTCAGGGTCCTTCGTGCAATTTACCCAGTACCTCACGTTCCATGCACCCAAGGGGGGCCAGGTTCGGGAGGCGCAGCAGGCTCGGGCCACGTGGCGCTGCATGGTGGCTTGGTGCGAGGTTCGGTGGACCCAAGCCTGGAGGTTCGATGTGAGGTTTGTAAAGGCCATGCGGCATCACCTTGATCGTCCGATCGTGAGAATCAGATGTGGTGTGGAAGGTGCAAGTATCTTCTTGATGGGCTGGCGAAGGTCGGGCTGAAGTTGCAGAGGAGCTTAGGGGTTTGAAGCGGTGTAGTGATGCTCCCTCGTCAGATATGGTGGAGGAGAATGGGCCTGAGGTGCATGGTCTGGCCAATGAAGACACCTGCAACATTTTAGCAGGGAGGGGGGATAGTCGAAGCGGTGCGTGCAGAATGGAGGGCTACAGAGGCAGAGAAGGTGGCACCCTGGATGGGTTCTCCTCCGCCTCCTGGAGTGGATAGAGATTCTAACAGAGAGAAATGGTGGCAGGGACCTCCCAAGAAAGAAAGGGATGACTAGTGGAGGTGATGGTGCGTTCGAATCGAAGCAAAGTGGGAGGTGTAGTGCGAGAAAAATTCAACAAAATAAGATAAAGAGATGACGGAGCTTTACCTGATCGAAGATGGAATTGGGCGGAGGAGATTGGCTTGAGCTGAGCTCTAGAAGAAGCTCAGGTCATCGCACGACTTGCTCGGCCAAAGGCAAGGTGCTCGGTGGACACCAGAGACGCCACAACACGGCAGAGCCACCACAGGTCAACACCGGGGCGATAGGCCATCGTAGCCAATCCACCCGCCTCCGTTTGTCACAGGGAGGTGGGGGATGGCTAAGCATACACTCTAGGAATGTGGACGAGGGTTACGGGCGGTAGAGATGGCTTTCATAGGAGGGGGTGGAGGTCGTTATGGTGGTGGCGAGGTATTTTGTAATTGGTGGAATAAAGGCTGAGGGTTATAGTGGGAGCCAGTGATGGATGAGCAAAGAAGATAGATCGAAGGGCTGCGCGAGGAGGCCGTTAGGTCAAGGAGAGAGGATTAGAGGCGCCTTCCAAAATAAGAAGGTGGTGGAGGGTAGCACATGTGTAACGCTTGGGGGCAGAGATGCTGGAGGTAGGGGATGTCTTGCGGACTGTTGGATCTTGCGATCCAATGGTCTAGATGTAAGCGTAGGTGGAGGGCAACGATCAGATCCTTAGGATCTGATCGAACGGTGGGAAGGTGCACAAGGTGGGTGGCGCAGATGGGAGTTAGCGTCCCATCAACGACGGAGGGTGGACGGGTGACGTGGAGGATGGAGAGTCGTTGGATGTTGAGGCGATCAGGCGGTGGTGAGGTAGGCGGGTGTGGGTGGTGCAGATGAGAGGGGGGTTTTAATCAGACAGTTGAGGTGGAGCGAGTGATGAATGGTGGTGATGGAGGGCGCCCTAAGGAGATCAGACAGCCAGAAGAGGAGGCGAGTGGCGCAATAGGGGGCAGCCGCGTGGCAGCTCCAGAGAGCACCATGTGGTCGTTCCAGAAAAATCAATAAATGGAAATTTAAAGAAAAATAAGAAAGAATTAGTTAGAGGCAAAATTAAAGAAAAAATCAAAACATGAAATTTGTAGATCTCGATGAGATCTACAAGTTTCATGTTGGACAAAAAGTCAAAAGAGGTCATTTGTATAAAAGTGTATTTTTAGGGTATTTTTAAGGGGATAAAAATACTGCTTTTGGGTTTTGAGGTCTTTTTGTATTTTTTATCTCTTTTAAAGGTCAGGGTAATTATAGATAATTAATTAATCAAATTTTATGGGTTTTTAATGGGAATTAAAAACAAAAAATAAGAGTAATTAAATACATTAAATATAGGTTAATTAAATACAGTTTATATACAATATAATACACGATAATAATGAATTATCAGTGATTTTATTGAATTTTTTAAGCAAGGAGTTTCATAATTGAATTTTAGCATGATGAATAGGATATTCATCATGCTTCCACTATAAATGTGGTGCATGATGCCAATTAGTCAACTCATTATCATGTGTAGGACTAGACACCATCACCGTTCCAATTCGAGACAACATAATTGGTACAAATTGTACTAAGGAGTTATATCGATTTCTTAACCATGTATTATACTATATAATAGTCACTTAAAAATTAGATATATTAAAATATTTTCAACTTCCTTAAAATTTTTTCCATATGAAACAAACAAGTTATTTTTGCATGTAAGTGTTGAGCTACAATTATTGTAGTTTCAAACTAAGGTTTGTCATGAGGCAATCATTCAATAAAAGTTGATGGTTGTCAAATATTTTTCTAAATATATGAAACATCAATTAATTAAGATAAATTTACAATTTTTGTGATTAATATTTTATGATAATACATTAAATTAATGTCATTAAGATGATCCAATCATTTTCTGACCCATCTCCACTAAATATCACATATCTAGGGCAAACAAAGTCGGAACTGCGTGAAATATATTGAAACAGTTCTATAATTTAATCATTAAAAAAATGAAGTTTTAACATATTTCATGACAAGAAAACTGCATCAATAATTTATTTATTTACAGTTCCTAGTTTCATCCAAAAAAACAACACACTTCGAGAACTTTTAGAGTCTAAAATGATGCCCTATTTTTACCAACATTGGCGAACCTTTTAGGGAAATGTTTAGACATTATAAACATGATTTATAATGACAAAAATTTATTAATATAGGGCAAAATAGTACCTATTTCGTACAAGCAAAAATAAATTCAAAAATGGCATCTATCTGAAAAATAACAAATCCCCACGTTTTCAATATCCAAAACCTTATTCCCTTAGGGTTTGGATCATAACAAGACCTTTGAACGTAGCTCTTATACCACTTGAAGGTGAGAGATTATGCCTTGCATAACGAATGCGTGGAGATCGCATTACATACGTTCTAGATCGACTAGCCATAATAATCAATGGGACAACTGAAATTAATATTTTTCGATGAAACCACATGACATGGGAAAATTTTCCATATCATTTCATCAATATCACAAAAGTAATAGGGTTATCTCTTGAATCACGATCCATAAGTCTCTAAGAGAAAAGACCACCTATCCCATGTTCGGTCCAACATTGAGAGCACTTGAGGGCACACTAATGAGACCAGTGCTTTCCACAATCCAAAGCAACGATCAGAGTGGGGAACCTTTTGATTTCCTCATGCGAGATCCACCACCTTCTTCAATAGCATACGACATCAAAGAATGCGAAGATCCATGAGTAATCAGTCCGACAACATGACGGTAACACGAAAATAATGTAACTCTCAAAAAACCCTTGGTGGAGGGTAACATAGAGTTTAGAGAGAGAGATGAGAGAGAGAGGTGACATGTAAAATGAGAGAGAGAGAGAGAGTCGTTGCAATAATTACTTCAATTTAATTGCGTAATGAAAAAAGCTAGGGTTAGCCTTTCTTTTATAGCAAATTGGATGGTGGAGATGCACTCCTAATTATTGATCAATGGTTGAGAATAAAAAAATTTACTTATGCTCCAAGTAAAATAGAATTTATAAATAAGAATTCATTTATGAATTCAGTTCTTCAAAATTCAATTTTAAATAGATTCATTCTCATGAATAAAGATCAAAGAAGAGAGACACCTTCCAAGAATGAGGAAAGGAGATAGCCTCCTTCCTCATTAGGAGTGTGGACATCCACCATAGGGATTGGAGAGAGATTTTTCTCTCTCAAATCTCCTTTAATGTAATCTTATTACATTAAATATTTACTCATAGAATTACTTGTCAATAAAATGTCACTAAATGATTTGCAAATTATTTGTGATAATTAAAAACGGACCATTGATAATTACGAGTCATATTCATCCATCCAAAACTAAATGTACATCACATTTACATCTAATTGCTCAGTGGAATGTGAATCCAATTCACATTATTGTTTAAGTTGTGGATCCTATTTATAATTAATTCTCTCTATAATATTATGGTTGTCATCCATAATATTCATGATTATTGTGGAAAGTGCTATCCACATTATTATTTTCTATGATAATTAAATGTAATTTAATTATCTTAGACTCCTCTCACATATGTACCAATAATGTGAAACTCATACACATTATTAATAATAATTAAATCTAATTTAATCATCAACTTTCCAAAGCTCAGATATTATCAATAATGGAACTATTCTTGAAGTCTTTCAAGAACAATGTGCCTTCTCCGCAGATACTTGGAGATAAGGACATGACGACGGTATGGTCCATGTACATTGACTTGGAGAGTGAGATCTAATATCATATCTAGATCTTGAAGATGTTTGAACAAGTCAGAAAGAATATCCAATCTTCTCATTGCATCTGAATCAAATTCAGATCAATGTCCAACATTTGTTGTACGATTAGATACCTAGTCTACTAAATGGATTCACTAAAATCCAAACGTGTTTCATCACTATCTTACAATGGAAGTGTCATGGTTATACAATTGATTAAGATCACATCACTCTTGAGTATTCCCAATACTCGTACATCTTGCAACTTGGAAGAGCTAAAATAAACTTGAAGTTTTGATCCTATTTGAACCGACTTCTTTGGAGTTTTATCATTAAGTTTATCATTTGATCATTAGGATTTGGTATCAACCATATGCTTTCTAAAAGCATATATCATACTTACAAATACTGCCATGCTTCCAAAGCAAGATGGCTATTTACGGAATTTGGTTGGTTCTAATATCTCATGAGTGAGCTCATTTCTTCTAGTTCATTAATGAATTTGTATGATCCCTTTGAGAGATCATATTACTTATATGCCCTTGTATTCAGACCAGCTCGTCAGTGTATAGACCTAGATTAGGACGTCGACCTAATGGTTTGCCTAATGTGCATACTCAGATGTATATTAACACATCCATCTCTGGTGAAAGGATGCATCCTATATCATGAAAGCATATGACACAAATCTTGGTTATCTTGATCTTTCTAAGTCAACTTTTTGACTTAACATGTCTGAGAGCTTCGAATCTCTATTCCTATATAGATGACCCACATCAAGAGGTGGGTCAGATATTAGCCTTTTGAGTAAGGATTGTCATCTCCTTCTCCGGATGGAGATCCTTTCTTAATAATCATTTGACACTCCTAGTTGAGTCATCAATCTAACCCCAACACCAGCCTCTATGATCCAAACATTGGATTGAAAACTGTATGATCATGAAGATATCCATGGTGCATGACCCTAATCGTACTAAGGAACCTTATAAGTGTATGCATTTTTTCATCTCAGATAGGGAGTGATAATCATTAACTTTTATTGATATATGAAAAGATTACAGTAACATTTACTATAAAAAATTTTTTGCTCAGGGTTCACAAGTCTAATCATTCTTTTTATATGCCAAGCGTAAAGTACACGCAAAGAAAACACCAAGTAACGGAAGTGTGCATAAACCCTAGAAATGTAATTTTAAGATGGATATGTTTTGAGTATTTTGAAACTAGATGATCTCTTTTGATTTTGAATCCTTCACAAAATCTCGTTGAGATGAGCAACTTTCATGTTGATCACCTTTTTATTTGATTTTGTTTCTTATTTCTTTTTAATTTTTCTTTGGATTAAATATTGATTTTTTTGGGAGCGACACGTGACGGCTCCGGATAAAATTTAAAGCTTTTGTGATTAATTTTTAATGATAAATACATTAAATTAATGTCATCAAGATGATCCAATCATTTTCTGACCCATCTCCACTAAATATCACATATCTAGGGCAAACAAAGTCGGAATTACATTAAATAAATTTGAACGGTTTGTTAGTTTAATTCTTAACAAAATTAATGTATTTTTAGCTTATTTCATGAAAGGAAAACTGCACTAATAATTTATTTATTTACAGTTCCTAGTTTCATACAAAAAAAACACACATCGAAAACTTTTCGAATCTAAACGATGCAATATTGTTGCCAACCTTTGGTGAACCTTTTGGGGAAATGATCATACATTAAAAACATGATTTATTATGTCAAAAAGATATTAATAATATGGCAAAATAATAGCTATTTCATACTAGAAAAAGTAATTCGAAAATCACATCTATATGAAAAATAACAAATCCCCGCACATCCAATATCTAAAACCTTATTCTCTTAGGGTTTGGATCATAACAAAACCTTTGAACATAACTCTTATACCACCTGATGGTGAGGGATTATGCCTCTCATAACAAATGTGTGGAATCGCATTGCATATGATCTAGATTGACTAGCCATAATAGTCGATGGGGCAACTGAAATTAAAATTTTCAATGAAACCACATGGCATAGGAAAAATTCCCATATCATTTCATCAATATCACAAGAGTAGTAGGGTTACCACTTGAATCACGATCCACAAGTCTCTAAGAGAAAAGACATGCTATCTCAAGTCCTCTCCAATATGGATAGACTTGATGATGCGTTGATGAGACCCGTGCTTTCCACAATCCAAAGCAACGATCTGAGTTGGGAAACTTTTGATTTCGTCGTATGAGATCCAACACCTTCTTCAAGAGCATATGACATCAAAGAAGATGGAGATCTACGAGTAGTTAGTCCGGCAACACGACAGTAATGCGACGACATTGTACCTCTCAACGAACCCTTGGTGGAGGGTACCAAGGGGTTGAGAGAGAGATGGATAGAGAGGTGACATGTAAAATGAGAGAGAAAGAGAGTTGTTGTAATAATCACTTCAAATTTAATTGTGTGAAGAAAGAGATAGGGTTAGTCTTTCTTTTATTGCAAATTGGATGGTGGAGATGCACTCGTAATTATTTATCATTAATTGAGAATAAAAAAATTATTTATGCTCCAAGTAAAATAGAATTTAGAAATAATAAATAATTTATTAATTCATTGCTCCAAAATTCAATCTGTAAGAAATCCATTCTCATTAATTAATAGGAAAGAAGAGAGCCACCTTCCAAGAATGAGGAAAGGAGATAGCCTCCTTCCACATTAGGAGGGTGGACATCCACCATAGGGATTGGAGAGAGATTTTTCTCTCTCAAATCTCCTTTAATGTAATCTTATTATATTAAATATTTACTCATAGAACTATTTGTCAATATATTGTCACTAAATAATTTGTAAATTATTTGTGACAATTAAAAATAGATCATTGATAATTATGAGTCCTATTCATCCATCCAAAAACTAAATGTAAATCACATTTACATCTAATTTCTCAATGGAATGTGAATCCAATTCACATTATTATTTAAATTGTGAATCATATTCATAATTAATTTTCTCTATTATATTATAGATGGCATCCATAATATTCACGATTATCGTGGATAGTGCTATCCACATTACTATTATCTTTGATAATTAAATCTAATTTAATTATCTTAGATTCCTCCAACATATGTACAAATAATGTGAAACTCATCCACATTATTAATGATAATTAAATCTAATTTAATCATCAACTTTCCAAAGATCAGATACTATCAATAATGTAATTATTCTTGAACTCCTTCAATAACAATGTGCCTACTCTGCGGATACTTGGCGATAAGGATAGGACGACTGTATATTCCATGTATATTGACTTGAAGTGAGATCTAATCTCATATCTAGATCTTGAAGATGTTTGATCAAGCCAGACAGAATATCCAATCTTCTCATTGCATCTGAATCAAATTCAGATCAATGTCCAACATTTGGGCTAAGATTAGATAACTGGTCTGCTAAGTGGATCCAGTAAAATCCGAACATGTTTCATCACTCTCTTAAAATGGATGTGACATGGTTATACAATTTATTAAGATTATATCATTCTCGAATATTCCCAATACCCGTACATCTTGCAACTTGGAAGAGCTAGAATAAACTTGAAGTTCTAATATTATTTGAACTGACTTCGGGAGTTGGTATCAACCATATTCTTTCTAAAAGCATATATCATACCTACAAATATCTCCTTGCTTCCAAAGCCAGACGACCATCGACGGAATTTGGTTGGTTCCAATACCTCATGAGTGAGCTCATGTCTTCCAGTTCATCAATGAACTTGTATGATCCCTTTGAGAGATCATATTACTCATATTCCCTTGTATACATACCATCTCGTCAGTGTATAGACCTAGATTAGGGCATTAACCTAATGATCTGGCTAATGTATATACTTAGATATATACTAACACATCTGTCTCTGGTCGGAGGATGCATGCCTATATCATGATAACATATGACACAGATCTTGGTTATCTCAATGTTTCTATGTAATCTCTTTGACTTAACATATCTGACACCTTCAAATATCTATTCCTATATAGAGGACAATCATCAAGAGGTCGGTCGGATATTAGCCTTTCGAGTATGGATTGCCATCTCCTTCTCCGATTGGAGATCCTTTCTTGAGAATCCTTTGACGTTCCTAGTTGAGTCCTCAATCTAACCCTTTGGATATTATCTCAACACTAGCCGCTATGATTCAACCATTGGATCAAAAACTGTACGAACATCAAGATGGCCATGGTACATTACCATGATCGTACTAAGGACCTTATAAGTGCGTGCACTCATTCGTCTTATATAGGGAATGATTATCAATAGCTTTCATTGATATATATAAAGACTACAATAATATTTATTGTAAAAATATTTCGCCAAGGGTTCACAAGTCTAACAGTTCCTTTTATATGCCAAGTGTAAAATACACACTAAGAAAAGACCAAGTATAGGAAGTGTGGCATAGGCCTTAGAAATGTGATTTTCATATGGATATGTTTTGAATATTTTAAAACTAGTGGATTAAAAGAAATTTTGTTTTAAGGCTGTGAAGAGTCATGATTTCATGATTTCATGGAGCTACGGCTATCAATTGCATTCAAGGCTTTTCTCCCAAAAATAGTTCTCGATGTTTTTATTGAGATCAGCAACTTCTTCAAATGCATTGATTCATCGATGATCAGCATCTCTGACATGATAACCTTAGAAAAGAATGTGACGATCCTTCTATGCAATCCGGAGAAGATTTTTCCTCCATCGTTCTTTGATTCATTGTACCTCCTCATGGTAAAAATGTGATGAATCTCTATCTCATCACCTTTATTTTATCATTTTGGCCTTACAAAACCTAGCTAATGCAAGTAAATAGCATTATTTTGTACAAATTAACATTCACTATTTATTCCATTTATTGTATTTAAAATATAGTTTTAATGCCAAAATTATAAAATAAGAAAAGAAAAGAAAAAGAATAAAATACCAAAGGTATTTTATGACCCTAAACCCAAGACCTAGGCATCTTGATGACTGGATCGACAAAGAATAAAGTAGGGGGAGATAAGGGCCAATAAATCAACAAAATCCCTATTCTTTTATTCACCAATATTGTGTTTTGGAGACCTATTTTATTTTCTATTATTTATACCTCAAATAAAGAAACTTTGTGCATGAAAGTTGTAGATAATAATATATAGAAGAATACAAAATTAAGTTTATATAAAAATAATATACAATATTAATTTTATACTTTCCTCAATAAAAACTCAAAATGTATCAAAATCATATTTATTTAGCTTTTAATAAGATATTTAATGAAGGTGGTTTCATTTAATTTGGAGTTAAGGTGTCAAAGTTAGGTTTTAGACCCCTATTGTGTAGTATACCTGAATAAAATATTTTATTTATTTATTTATTATTTTTATAATTTTATATTTTTATGATTTTGTAGATATTATTTATAATATCTGTATATATTAAGAATAGAATAAAACCATAGTGTATACATAAAAATAAAATAGTATATATATACACATAGATGAAATACCAATACTTATACTTATATAATATACACCTATATTTATTTAAGTATACAAGTAAAATAAGAAAAACACAATAAAAATATATCTAAATATATAAAAAGAAGTTATAATTTTATAAAATAAAATAATAAAATACAAAATACAAAATAAAAATACTCAAAACATAGATAAATATACCAATAAATCAAACCCTAAACTTAACTTGTAGTATAAGCCCATAAAAATAAATAAAAGTCATATTAAAATACTACATAAAATAATAAACATTTTTTTGTTTTAATCAAAAAATGATAAAATTAATTACTATTTGAAATTGAATTAATAGAGTATTTAATTTATTATTTTGTCCTTTTGTAGCTGACGTGGACCAATCATGGCTCAGCCCTCATTGACCTAGGTCAACTGCCCTTTCCCCATAGGCCTGACATTGTCAGAACGATACCCCCATATTCATAGATTTCTTCTGTCGTATCTTGCAATATTTTGGTTCGATTTGTCCTTCAATCTTATGCCTCAATTGAAGATTTTTAACACCAAGATCATTTCTAGATCAAGGCACCTCTGAATCGAGGGCATTGTCCTTATGAAGAACCCCTTGTACATATACTTCACTCCATGACTCAATTGATTTTGAACCCTCTTCTGCCTCCTAACCCTAGATCTGAGCTTCAAGATCGTCTCTTGGTGATAGCAAGAGCTGTTCCAGCCCCTTTGCGTAAGATTGGCGTTGAATCGAGGTTGGTCCCTTGCTCCACCGTCGTATTTACCAAAGCTCATCTCCAGACACTTCTTAATCGGTAAATCTTCTATATCCCTAGCTCTTTCTATTCTTTAGACCATTATTAGTATAGTTACTAGTTACATCTTTTATTTCAATAGGTTTCATTTTGTTTTCTGTAATTTTCAAATCTTTCCTCGCCGGAGCTCCAGCTCTGCCACCTTTTTCTAGTGATCTCAGAACACTTCCACTGCCCGAAGCACTTCCATCATCTCCCCTTTCTTCTTCCCTTCACCCCGTGTACGTTCAGTCCCCTCGATCTCGCTGAAATCGAGAAATACAATCTCCTTGCTCTGCCTCTCGTTAGAGATCTTCGCCTCAACCCACCCTTGCATCATTTAGCCATCTGAAGCTATCCTTTGCTTCGTATTTTTATCGAGAACCTAACACTGTAGGTCATGAAGAGAGAGAGCCTCTCTTGGAGGCTTTCGAAGCAGGAGGAGGAGCTCCGGGTATCGCCCTCCATGGGAGCGCTCCGAGGATCCCTAGACGGTTTTGACCCTTCCAGCCAATAGAGGATGACACCATGAGTTTTTGGGCCATTTTGTAGCAGTAGAGGACATCGGAGGAGAGAGATCATCGGAAGAAGCTCGCCTAAACGGAGTTCTTCCCCGTTCTTCCACATCCCTTCTCCGTCATTGGATCAAGGCCGTGCTCCAGATAAAGCACTACCGTTGGATGTGCCCCGTTGAGGATCGTTAGATCTCCTCTGAGATATATCTCAGCCATCCAGCGCGAACCGACATCAACTCATCTCAGCCGTCCACGTGGATAAGTGAAGCGCGCATAGCCATCCGATCACGCACTAGTTGGGGTATTTTGCACCCTTTCCCCCTCGTTTTGCTATTTATTATTTGGTAATTTTCTTTCATAGTTTAATATTTTTGTGAAATTTGCAAGTCAGGTCATGTGATTAATTGTATTTTTCATTTTGATCTGGCCACATCATCTCATGTGTTGTCCCACGTAAGGTGACATTTTACACCGAGGCCCCAATAACTCTTTGTATTTAAGTTTAATCCCGAAACTTTTGTATGCAGTTGTAATATTTTGGGATATTTGCACATTATACCTTGCATTTAATTTTATTTGTATTTATGCCCCGACTAGTTCAATAATTTCTATGCATGTTTTCTATTTATTAAAAATATTATATTTGCTCAAAAAAATCTCAAAAAATAGGTTTAAGTGCCTAATTGCTCATAGTTTCAATATTTTTTTATTTCAATTTTATGCACATCAGTATTTATTAAAAATAAAGAGAACACGTTTGTCCCGGTTTTATTTATAAAATAAAACAAAATATAAAAATGATTTAAAAAATTTCCCAAAAAAGATATATTTATATTATTTTAGTATTTTGAGCCTTCAGATCCAAAATCACTAAAAATAGAAAAAGAGAACTAATAAAAATTAAAAAGCTCTGAAATTCTTTATAAAAATCTAAAAAAATCCAAAAACACTATTTTCTTTTCTATAATTTTTTGTTATATACTTTTAATTAAAATTAGTTTTGGAAATTTTTTACTTTATTTTTTATTTTTAAATTCTAGAATAATTTATTCTATTTATTTAATCCTTGGGATATTTTTTACTTTAAAAATATATAAAAATTAGCAAAATTATCTAAAAAATTACAAAAAAATATTTAAAACCTAAAAACATTTTATTTTCTATATTTTTATTTTTATTAGTATTTATAATTGTATTAGCCTATATTGTATATATATCCTATATAGTTTTATATTATATATTTTTTTAAAAAAATTAAAATCAGAAAATATAAAATGAAAATAAAAATTAAAAATTAAAAATTAAAAAATATATAAAAATAAAAAAATCCAAAAAGTGTATAAAGTTAAAAACCCATAAAAAAATCATAATGGCTAAGTATTGTGAAAGACAAATTCCTGTGATTCATTTTGACCTCATACACTCTACATTGTTGTTTCATGTGTTCGACCCCTACACATTTGTCACTAAACATCTTTTGTAGGGTATAATAAATTTTAATTCACACTTGCATGCTTTTTAGGTTTATTTATTATGTGGGTTAATTTGTTAATTGAATGCAATTGTTGAGAAGTCATCATAGCAACTGAGTCCTTGCCTTGTGAGGCTCATTTTAGACTCGTCGATTTTTACGTTCAACAAATGGTGTCATTGCTGGAGAGCATTGGTTTGTAGATTAGATTTTGTCTTTTATACTGCTTAGCCATTTCTCTATTTATTTCTTTTTATTTGATTATCAATTTTGAAATGTTTGACATCTTCTCTTGTTGACTTCTTGAGGGGGACCGTGAACCGAGTAGGGTCGCCTAGGTGATTCTACGTAGTCTTGGGATGAGTGGTCAGTTATTCTAACCTAGCCGCCATGAGAGAGCAGGAAGCTCTTGAGAGAGAGAGAGAGTGAGAGTAACCTATCATATATTTTGTTTTCTTTTTTTGACAGAGAGACTCTTATTTTTGCTTAAATAATTTGTAATAATACAGATACATTGGACTTTGGACACTCGGACCCAATTTCAAAGTGTTTGTTCACTTGGAGGCTCACCATGTTTTCTAAAGTTTCTACCACCTTGTTTTCTTTATTTCTCGTGATTTGTGCTTTCCACTTTATTTTTATTTATTTTGTGAAATGAGCCCTTAGTCTTTAGGATTGTTTAATAATGTAAATTAAGGCCAAACACCTAACTATCTTTGCATGCATCTATGGTCTTTGCGTTTGCTTTAATTAATTGTTAAATAATTGGACTTGAGACTGCACGTCGAGAGAGGTCACATACAATGCTTGCAGGACCCACTGTGGTGGGCACCAAATGGCATCGAAGACAATACCCTTGGTCTCATTTTTGAGTATTTAGCATTTGGTTCTTCACGTGTAGCAATTGCCTACTTAGGATGATTTCCATGTACATATCGACATATAGAATAGGTTTAAAAATTCGGTTTCGCATCCCGCATGAAAGGCGTTGGGAAGCACTGTAAATCTTTTAGCTGAGCATTCATCATTTAGGCACTAAGGTGAGATTTACATCTTAGTGTCGCCTTGCATTGCTTTGCCGTCTTCTCCCTCTATTTTTGGATCACATAGGAATTTAAATAAAATGCAAAAATCGTTAGGTGTTTGTATTGAATCCACTCAAAGTGAGTGATAACACAAAAAATTTTAAAAAGGGATTGCTAAAAATACTTGACATAAATAAAATTGACTAATTGGTCTCATTGCATTGGGAGAGCAAAACCCGTATCTGTTTTCAGGTAGCATTGGAAGATCTCCTTCCGAAGCGAGAGAGCGTTATCGTAAGGATTAGAGCTAAAAACCCAGTCTATGGTCGCCTTATGTATCACCTGGATTTCTGAAGTAATGATGCTTCTATCGTACATGGACGAGTAGGGTCTGGTGAACGAAGACATTCTTTCCTTGTGTAGAACATCAAACTTGTCTGAAGTACTGAGCATAGGCCACGCCTTCAATGGTGTGTCTGTCTCATCGTCTTGCGTCCGAGTGTAGGTCCTTGCATGCTCATCGGTGATTCTATTGCGAGCGAGGTCCGAAGTAGTGGTTTCGCCTATCAACTTCCTCTCTCTATTTCTTTGACTGAGTAGGAATTTAGGAAGGGTTACAAGGACCTCAAAAAGTGCAGAGTACGTGCTACAAAGGAGGAGGACAAGTGTGCGATACTTTTCTGACAGTATTCTCACTCCTATAGAATCATTGCTTTATGGATTTGTTAAAAGATAATTACCAGAAAACCAATCTAAAACCACAAAGATAATTGTCGAACATTCACATCTTTGATGAATCCCTGATTCCCACTCTTTATTCTTTTATTTTAGCTACTTATCTTGGCAAAGCATCATGTAAATTGGTGTAAATATAATAATATAGCAAATCAACATGCATCGGTTAATATTGCATAATTAGCATGTATATGTTCAAAAATAAAAGAATAAAGGAAAAGAAAAAGGAAGGAGGTATTTAGAATAAATAAAGAGTGACCCAAACCCCAAGAGAAGGTCAAGCCTTGACCTGATCGTCAAATAAAATAAGTAGAGAGAGATAGGGCCTACTCTATGTTGTACATATTGATAAAATTAAAATAAAATATTCTTTTTACCTCCTTGTATGTAGTCATAGAAATAAAATAAAAATCATAAAAATAAAATAAAATTAAAATAAAATCCTCTCTCACTTGTACAGAATACATGTATATAGGTCAAAGTCTCGATTTATACTATTATGTAAATAAATAATAATAATAATAAAAGAAAAATTGTTTTATACTATTAAAATTTTTGGAAAATAAATAAAATACAAAATTGGGGATATTTGTCTAAATAATAAAAAAAAATACTTGTACAAAATACATAGGTATATTATACTTGTATATAATACTATATACTGTATATACACTATTTTGTTTTTCATAAAAATAATTGAAAACCATAAAAAATAGTTTGAAAAATAATAAAAAAATTTTATTTTATATACTTTTTAATTTGACTTCATTTATTATTTTTTATTGATTTTATAAATAATTTGTATATTCTAATTTTCTGATTGGTCCAGCCGGATGTTGACCTCCAGCCAACGCTCTCTTCAAGGCTTGACCCGATCCGACTCCTCCCACCGGAGCTTCTTCTCTACTTTTTCCCGATCGGGTCAAGCCTCCTCTCGATCAGAACTTTCGCCCGAGCCTTCTCCTAGGATCCATTACCCTCGTGGATCCCTAGGAAGGTGCAGATCTTCCTAGGATTGTGTGCTTTTGCCCGATCATCTCACCCCCCTGGGCAGCCTATAAAATTTCTCCCCCACCTCCATAGCATCTCAGCTCGTTCGTCGCTCCCACTTCGACCCCTAGCCACCTCCAGCTGAGTGACAGATGCTTGGAGATGGAACTCGGTTGGGTGCAGTGACGACACAGCTCACCCTTCGTGGCCGGAGATCTACTGCGAGCAACCTCCCCGTCCGCTGCAATGCGGTTGAGGCCATAACCTCGATGACCAACATCGCATGTAGCTCAGGAGTCCATACGGGTCTTCCGGTATCTATCTTATCCCTTGCTTTTTGCCTTTTAATTTCATTCATTCCATCTAGCACCGTCGCACCTCCACTTGCTTCGACCAACTGGTCGGTGCCCCGACATCCACACCCATCCGTTCAGATCTACTCCCCATATCACCCTTCATCTTCTCATGCAACTTGATCACACTATAGCTCAACCATTGGGTTGAGATTAGGCTCGGAATCCTTCACTCGTGTTCGCCGGAGATCAAATCCCATCCACTCTCACTTCTTTGTGTGTTGCCAAGCAATAACCTAACCGGAGAGTCCCTTCCGAGTCGCTCTCCCATATGTAGGCCTTACCGCGTGCGAGGAACTCATTTCAAGACTCCAAGTACTCCATCAAAGCTGTCCAGGTCGCCCTTCACCGTCACGCTCATCCGACCGATAGCTCCTACATTGGAGCCGCTCGTTCGATCCGGACAACGTATACGATCTTGTCGGAGCCCTCAGATAGTTCATTGAAGTCTTGGATTCCATCTGAGGCTCGAGTGAAAGTCGTCGGGGCCCTGTTCTTGCAAGCTCTCTCCCTGCCATTGAATGAGCCCATTCCTGCCAGATTCCATCAGAGCCATCGACCAGATCAACTTTTAGGCTGTTGGATCTGACATCCCCGGACGGATTTGCCCCGTACCTTCTAGACACCATCAGCACTGTCAGATCAGCAGCAGCAGGAGATCAGAGACGTACGATAGCGACAGCTTCCACGCACGCCATGCGTCCTCACGTGGTCCGTACGTGCCCTGCAAGGGTATTTTGCCCTTTGACTCCTCGCACATTTATGTTTTATTATATAGTTCTGTAGATAAAGTGGTAGTTTAGACTTTTTGCATTTTAGACCTCAAGGTTTCCAATATTTGCACTTTAGTCCAGTTGAGTTGAAGTCACGTGATGTCCCACGTGTTCCTCTGGTGTTTTTCCACTTAGTGCCTCGAACTTTTGCTATGTTATGCTTTGAATGAAATATTTCTGATATTTGCACTTATGCCCCTATACGTGGTTTATTGAGCATGTGCGAGAATTAATTGGATAATTTACAACTTTAGCCCTGAGCTTTTTATATGTGTTATATCTTGGTCTGGAAACTTTAGGATAATTGCATATAGGTCCCTCTCTATTGTGTGCTTTGTTTTTCATCAAATAATAACAAATTAATTCCAAAAATCCCACAAAATTTACTATTAGCTCCTGCTAATACGTAATATTTATGGTGATTTCTGTGAATTAAGTTAGTTTTATTTGATATTTTCTAAAAATCAAAAACCCTAAAAATGTGTTCTGCATGTTTTATAAAATACCAAAAAAATAAAAAATTGCTTTAAAAATTACAAAAAATTAGTGTGTGCTAGTGATTGTGTGTTTTAATTACAATACCATTTTTGTTGCATTATTCATTATAAAACTCTAAAAAACTAAAAACTCTAAAAAACTTACAAAAACCAATAAAATATCAAAAAAATAAAAAAAAAACAGAATTTCAATTTCTATAGTCAGGTATTTTTGTTTACTTTTTCATAAAAATCACAACCAGGACATTAGAGCATTTTTAGTATTTTAAATTTGCCTTTTGGTCAAGGATGTACATTGTTTTTCATTTTCATCATTGTTTGAATTTTATAAAATTATATAAAAATCAGAAAAATCCCATAAAGTTCCCAAAACAGCTGTATATTTATAAATTTAAAAATATTTTTATTTTTGTTTTTTGAGTAGTTTTTATCTTAATAAAAATTGTTGAAGCTTGCTTGGTCCTTATTTCTTTCTCTTATTTTCTTATTTTAAAAATATAAAAAATTGCAAAATAAAAATAAATAAAAATTAGCTTTTATTTCTCTAATTTCATCTACTTCGTAGGGTCCACTCGTGCTCCTTGTGTTCGACCCTAGTCGTTATACAAGGTTCAATAAATAGCGGAGACTGCTAACATTGGATTTTGTGCTTTGATTTTCTTATTTCTATAGTCTTGATTTTTCTTGTTGATTACGCTTCGCGGTTTGGGTCGCAACGACATCTCGAGATTTACTTGATACCTTAACCCTAGTCGTGAGGTGTGTCACCGAAATGGCACCGTTCCTGGGGAGCATCGCTTAGGAGTTGTTTTTTCAGAATTTTGTTTATTTTTATCCCTAGTTGTTATAACTATTTTTTGATGCTCTCTCTGTTTCGATTTTCGTACGAGGAACCACCCGAGGACACTTTGGAGGAGACCTATACCTGAGGAGGAGCAGAGGAAGAGCAATGAATAGTTATATCAGTTACAATAGCTTAGTTTAATTTTTAGCAAACTTCTTATTATCATTGTTGTAATAACTTAGACTTTGGACACTCAGACTCACACTTGGCATATTGGGGTCTGTTTCATCGAGCATCGGTGTGCTCGGGTGACCTCACCACGGTTTTCAATGGTTTTGTTTTCTTCATCTTTTTCCTATTTGATTCTCACAGAATTTGGCCCCTAGAGTTAGGAATTTCTTTGATTGTGATGTAAATAACTTAAGGCTCAATCCCTAATTATTTGTCTGCACTTATAGTTTGTAATTGGACCCGATTAAAAACCATTAATAAAAGGCGGACTTGATTGATTGAGAGGTCACGTGCTGTAGAGGTCGTATAAAACGCGTGCATGATCTGTTGTGGCAGACACCGATCGACATCCGAGACCGGACATCGACCTCTCTCTGATCAGTTAGCTAATGTTCTTCACGATTAGAAATTGCTCGTCTAAGGTTGTTTTCTTCTTGCATCATTTAGATTAGTTTACATTTCTTTCTTTAGACTTATTCATGGATCATCCTACATGTAGAGTACTGGAATCAGGTACACCTTTCTTTGCATGCATCATAAGTTTTGATTGTGCATCAGCTTTTTCGACTTCTCCCCCTATTTTTGGACTTCAAATAATTAGGAGATCGAAAAATTCTTTAGGCATTTGTTTGTTATTGAAAATTACCATAAAAGAGAAAACCATAAAATTGGGACTGCTAACTAGACTTGATCTTAAAAGACACTTCACAAAAAAATCTATCTTGGGAGAGTTATCCCCTCCTTGTTTGGTTTGCTTGAGCGAGAGAGTGACACGTACACTAGGCTAGAGCCATACCTGAACTTCGTTAGACTACTGGTCTTGGGGTTAGTCATTCTCCAGTGAGGATCTCTTCAGTCTCCAGTAAAGCGGACCGTGATATCCTTAACAGAACGAGTTGATCGAGTAGCCGGTAAATGGTCTGCGACTTGTACTGGCTGGGAAAGATTTAGCTTTGGGATTGGGCCAGTCTCTTGGAAGCATCGGGTTCCTAATAGCTCGCTCAATCGCTCTACAAGATTGACTTATCACCTAAATAAAATCGACAAGATTAACGACTGAACCTTCACGGTCATCAACTCAGCTTTACGTAGGTGAAATTGGGGTTTGACTTCTGATCTTGTTTGCTTACCATATCTCATCCGCATTTTTCCCACGTCACGATGATAGGCCGGAGGTCCCTTAGACTGCCTTTGACAGCATCGCTCTCGAGCACTCCGACTCACTCATCTAGGGAGGTTCCGGGGAGCCTAGACCCTCTCTCCGAGTCCGAGTTCGATTCCGCCCTGCTCCCCCTCGAACAGCTTTCTCCTAGTCCTGAGGTGCCTGAGAAGAGACCAATAGCACAACTATTTGTTCATATGACGGCACCTGAGTTCGGGTCTTTTACCTTTGCAGAGACCCGCGAGATGGCCAGCAGTGAGGAGTGCACCGATGGACAGCCCCTGAGTTTGACATATGTTTTAGATCAGGGTACCATCAACAACACACTTCTAGCCTCCCTGGAGATGATGTAGAGGCAGATTAGAGACCAAGGAGCCTTCATGATATAGGTACGCCAAGAGATAGCACAGATACGAGCCGACAGAGGAGAGCAACACCGAGCAGGCAGTGGAGAGATTCCAGAGATTGGAAGAGGAGATGGAGGACAACCAGAAGAGCCGCAGGAGCCAGCTAGACCCACCAGGACGATGAGGGAGCCGCACAATGATAACCGAAATTATCACCAAGACTCGGGTGAATATAATAGAACTAGGGTCGTTGCGACCCAGATCTCGGAGATAGATCAGTCAATCAAGAAAAAGAGAAGCAGACCACCAATCAAAGATATATATCAATAAAAGAAAAAATAGTGGCATTGGCTATGAGATTAGCCTGGTGTAGCACTCAGGGTCGGACTCTGGGAGCACGAGTTGGCCTCGCAGCCTACAAAGTAGTCCAGAAATAAAACAAAGCAAAACATGTATTTTTGGTGGTTTTTAATTATTTTTATATTTTTTTGGATTTTTAATAATGAAGTAAAATAATAAAAAGACAAAAACAATCACAATCAACAAATTATTTAAACACTCTAAAAATCTCCAAAAAATTCAAACAAAAATATTTTTATGTTTTTTAGTTTTTTTACTGTGGTGAATTTTTTATATTTTTATTATTTTTATGTAAGTTTCTAAATATCAAAATGGGTGAAAACAGTGAACTGTTGTCCAGTCAGGCTTGAAAGATCAATTTAAAATATCAAATTGATCTGTAAAAGCCTGGAGGTATTTTTTATGAAAAATAGAAACAATGAAGAAAATTCAGAAGGAGAGTTTGTATTTTTTTGGTTTTTCTATAATTTTTTAGAAATTTTATGTGTTTTAAGTGTTTTTAATTTTTACGATTTTTATTAGTCCAAACATAACAAAACTTGCAAAGAACCAAATTAACAAAACCTAATTTTTTAGAATTTTTAGAATAGTTTTTATATTTTTATGATTTTCCTAATCTGGACAGACACAAAAACAATGATTTTCGAATTTTTAAAAATAGAAAAACACCTCAAAAATGTACCCAATAAATAGAGAAATTTTTACACAGTGGCAGGAGCCACATGTCCAAATTTCACATAATTTGGGTTAAATTTGCTATTTTATTTAAATAAATGAAAAGCATATAGTGCACAAGGACCTATATGTAATAACAAGTATGTCTGGGGGTCAAACAATAATAATGCAAGAAAACTCAGGGCCCCTCGTGTAATTTGTCCAACAAATCATGAGCAGGGCACGTGTTTCAGGCACGGAGGGTTATATATGCAATTCCTATTTTAAAAACATCCAAACAGTAACACATAGAAAGCACATGGCACAAAATGCAAATGTACCATGACCTCACGTGTCGATGCACGTGTACCACATATAGAAGGACTAAAAATGCAAATCAAAAGAACATAAAGGTTCAGAGTGCAAATAACCCAAAATAAAAAAAAACTAATTAAAATATTTACAGGACTATATTGCAAAAACAAAATGACAGGGCCTAAGTATAAATTACCCCTTATTATCGGAGGGACAGGGGCGTGCCACGTGGCTGATCTGACAGTGCTGAAGCAAGGGCAGCCCTTCGTCTAGATGGACGGTGAGGAGGAAGCCATGTGGAGATCGGACGGTGATGGATATCGGGCTCCTCTTCGTCTGAATGTGCGGTCCGGATCAAGCCCCGGGAAGATCTGACGGTCATGGGGCTCCTCAAATAGATGGATCGGATCGAATCTAGAGCGTCGGGGATGATCGGACGGCTACTGAAGGTCCTGGATGAACTCGACTCCGGCGAACTTCGCCGGAGCACCACGGGTGCGCTGGACCTCCTCGAGGGCTGCAAAGATGTGGAACAGAATCGCCAAGGCCTTCCGCAGCTGGTGGACTCCTCCGATGAGACCGGGAAGCTCCGAGGAGCTCTGGCGATGAAGGCAGAAATGGACCTCTATGCCTGGATGTTCGGACCCTCAGATAGGTCTCCTTCGACCTGCAAAACCGCTCCAGAGGCTTCCTGGGTCGAGGGCAAACTGCCTCGACCCGGTTAGGGGTGGTGTGGGTGGCTGGATGGGTCGTGACGAGGACCTCCGGCGAGGAGACGGCGAGGGAGGTCGAGCCTTGGCTCCGGGGTGAGCCAAGGTGGATGCGTGGGTGAAGAACGTGAAGAGGGGTCTCGTGAGTGTGATGGACGAGTCGGATGAATGAACCGATGATCGGAGCAGGTGGAATCTGTCGGAGACGACGATGGGTCGATTTGGGGGTAATCAAAAATTAAAGGAAACTAAGGGGAATAGGGTCTACCTGATGAGTGGAATCGACTGGGGACGAGCTAAGGAAGCTCTGGGTCGTCGCCTCAAAGGGTCCTCGGGTCCCGAGGCTCGGGCGCAGCTCACGGCGGCGCACGGCGGCAGACGTTGCCGGATCATAGGTTGATGACCTCCTCCTCCTCTCTACAACACGCCAATCAATAGCTGTCACTCTATGGATTAGGGTGGAGGTCCTGGAATGAAGGAGTAGCGCCAAAGATGGAGTGAATTGGCGACCGGAGCTGGAGCTATATAGTAGTGCAGGTTCGACTAAATGGAGTCGGGCATGGATGCATGGAGCACGGACCCCTAGAATCCACCCCGGGCGAGGGTCTCGGATAAGCAAGGATCAAATGGAGCCCGGGGTTTAGGGATTTGGCGATCGGATCAAGTGGGGAAAAGTCGGAGAAATCGAGTCGTGGCAACAAGATCCGAGTCTGGTGGTCCTGGGGGAGAGTTGACCGGGGGTCAACATCCCTCGTGGACCAATCAGAGCTCGCCAATTATTGAAGATTTAAAAATTCAATAAAAAATAGTAAATGCAATTATTTTGAATAACTTAAAACATGAAAAATGTTTATTTATTTTTTTTAAATAAAAAATAGGTATTTACAAAATATTATTATTATATATAGGTATATACATATATACATTTTTTATTTTTATTTTTAATTGTTTATTTTTATACAATTATTCCCATTTTATATTTTATTTATTTATAGAATAAAATGTGGAATAATAGGGTATTTTTATTTTATTTTTATTAATTTTTTGCAAGGGTGAAATAAATACTTTTATATACATATATACATGGTATATACACAAGGTGGATTTTTTATTTTATTTTCTTTCCTTTTTATTTTATTTTTATTTTTCTAATTTTTATTTTATTTATTTACACCATGAAATATGGAATTTGAAAATATTTTTATGGGATTTTAATTATTTATTTACAAGGAAAAATAAATAGATGTGTGGTTCTATGTACATGGTATATACATAATGATGAAGGAATTTTATTCTATTTATTTAACTTTCATTTTTCCCATTATTATTTTAACTTTATATTTTCAAATATATACAAATAAATAAACACCCATTTTTATTTATATTAAGAGGAAAATAATTTTTATTTATTTACATAGGTATATGTACACACATGAGTTCCCCTATCTCTCTCTACTTGGGTTCTTTTGCGGTCAGGCCCATGCTGAGCCCTCCCTTGGGATTAGGTCGCTCAATATTTATTCTAAATATCTCTCTCTTTTTCTGTTATTTCTTTATTCTTTTATTTATGCACAAAAACATGGTAATTATGCATATTTACACAATGCATGTTAAATGGTAATTATTGCTATTTACAACTATCTACATGTGTTTTGCTTAGGTTTTGTAGCTAAAATAAAAGAGTAAAGAGTGATGAATGGGTATTCATCACCCCCCTATACTTAACTTTGCTAGTCCCTTAGCAAACACTTATTTGAAAAAGAAGTGAAAAAAAAGGAGAAAATGCATGGATCAATGCTGATTATTAAACTTGCCTTCAATAAATTGAAATATGGAGCTCGATCAGATCTTTGGATTATTAATGTGTCTGAACCTTATTTAAACTTAGGTTTAAAACTCAACAGCCTCTAAGATCCACTAATCTATAGTCAAGACTCCTCAATAATCCAGATCAGAACAAGTCTACTTACACAAACCCTGAAGACCATGAATCTTTCCTTGTACAGTGTATGTGAGGTATAGCTCTCCACCTTAGAAGTAGCAACTTGACAGCCCTCCCCAACAAGGTAACTCTAAGACCCCAATCTGGCCACTCTTTCCTCGAGGAGCGGGGTATTCCCTTCTAAGTTCAAGTTCAACCGGCTCAAGAAGAGGGGGAAGAAGAGAATGGACCATGGCCAGTGTAGCCATGTATCCTTGGGAGCTCAATCAGTGTAGCTAAGTCTCCCTGCTGCAAGCTACATAAGATGGAACATGAGTCTCAAGATTTGCTTATTGCACTATATACATACTCCGGTGGGATTGTCATTTTCTCTCAGACCCACCACTTTTTTGGAGTTATTTTCTTTTTGCATTTTTTTCAAGTGCATCTATACAACATATTTACATGGTGCAGCATATGTACATAAGGAGTTTTTCCTCTTGAGACAGTAGACTATCCCTGTTTTGAAGCATTATTGCAACCCACAACTCCTGTCGTTAGACCTCATGGCAACCAGATCAAGTTGAGACGCACTTCCTTCACTAAAAGAAGAAGAGAGGTTCCGCCTAGAAGTACTACCCTCATATGCTACCCCAAGTCAAGGAAGACTGCCTCCTCACCACCTCATCCGTAGAGAGCTCGATGTAAAGTGCGGGTCCAAGTCAAGCCATTGTCTATATGAGTCATGTGTGTGTTGTTAAGTGCTCTACTTAGGCTCATTGAGATGACATGTGATCATATCCTAGTGGACTCAAAGAATTAAGTCACCATGGACCTGAAAAGCCTTAACCCTAAGCCCTATAAGGTTCCTCTTGTAATTAGGTGGATTAAGATCTTAATCAAGCTCCATTTTTCAATTTAATTCCAGGCTAGTTTAAATGTCAACTATAATCTAGGAAAAACTATAAAAATATATACAAAGATGCTATTTATATAATATTTACACATGTGTAAAATTTTTGAAAAATGTTTTGAAACCATGGATGTATGCATGAATGTAAGTTTTGCAACATATTTACACAAATTTACACAAGGTTTTTGCAAAATTTTGATTTTCAAAACATTTTGAAAAAGTTTTGTATGATATACATAGTTTTGATAAGAAAATATTTACACACTATTTACACAAAAAGTTTTTGAAAAAAATTTTACAAAAATAATTTTGTACACTAGCTATGTATGTGCAATAAAAGAATATGTATTTACAAGGAAAAGTTTTTAATTTTTTTATGGATTTTTGGGTTTTTAGCCATTTTTATTTATTAACACACTCACACAAAGTACGAGTTATGGCTAAAGTATATATGAAATATATACACACCCCCCTATACTTAGCCGAACGATGTCCTCAGAGTCAAGAGCGATGAAGAAGACATAAGTCGTGCTTAGTATAGGGAAGTGAAAAGGAAGGCTATATACAAAGACGAATCAAAGAATAGAAAATCAAGAGAGTCTCGACAATTCCCCCTATACTTAGGATCAAATAATCCTAAGTATAGCAGGCTGTACTCAAAGGGAAATCCGAGTGAAGAATGTACAGGGTCTACCCCCCTATACTTAGGGTAAAATATCCCTAAGTATAGGCAGCAAAAACAAGGGTAGAAAAAATCAAAAGAATACCCGAGAGTCCTACATCTCCCCTATCCTTAGGGTAAAGTATACCCTAAGTATAACATAATCAATAGATGAGAAAAGGGATGTGGGACTAAAGAATGGAATGATATGGACATCTGGATCTATACAGGTCGGGAGAACAGTGATAATCAGGCATGAGATGCAATAGTTGTGAGTCAAGAGACCACATCTCACACAAAGTGAATAGGGGCAACAACAATGACCCGCGGCTCATGATCTAGATATGGCTTGAGCCGCTGGCCGTTCACTCGAAAGGTACTCTCATAAGACAACTCAGATTTGTCAATACTCCCATTGTCGTGTACCTTTCTCACCAAATACGGCCCCTTCCATTTGCTCGGTAGCTTCCCTAGAAATAGACGAAGCCTAGCATCAAACAGCCATACTCTCTGTCCTGGCTCAAAATGCTTGTGGCTGATATGAGAATCATGCCACTCCTTCACTCTCTCCTTATACTGTAGGTTGTTTGAGAAGGCGGTATCATGAAGCTCCTCCAAGGTTGCTAACTCTGCCCTCCTATGATCTCCTACACTATCTGGATCCAAAAGTATATCAGTGACTGCCCAAAGTGACCTATGTCTCAGCTCAACAGGTAAATGGCACGGCTTGCCATAAATGAGGCGAAAGGGATATGTGCCCAACGGTGTCTTGAAAGACGTCCTATATGCCCACAAGACCGAGTCCAAAAGCTGTGACCAATCCTTTCGGTCGGGGCGGACGACTTTCTGCAATATAGTCTTTATCTCCATGTTCGACACTTCGGCAAGACCATTCGTCTGAGGGTGGTATGGAGTGGCAACTCGATGGTCTATGCCGAACTCGCTAGCAAGGGCCTTCACCTGGTCGTTGACGAAATGAGACTTCCCGTCAGATATCAACACTCGAGGTACCCTGAATCATGAAATGATATGCTTCCTCAAAAATCTACAAATAGTCCTAGCATCTGCGGTTCGGGCGGAGATGGCCTCAACCCAACGACTAACATAATCCACGGCCAACATAATGTACTCAAATCCCTGACTCTTAGGGAATGGACCCATGAAATCGATGCCCCATGCATCAAAAACCTCACAGAAGTGAATGGGCTGCATCGGCATCATATCACGTTGTCCACAAGTGCCCATCCTCTGACAGTCAGTACACCTCTTCACGAACTCATCAGAGTCCTTGAAGAGAGTAGGCCATCATAGGCCGGATTGGAGCACTTTCTGTGCTGTTCTCCTTCCAGAGTGATGTCCTCCTGCCTCAAGCTTGTGGCAGTACGTGAGGACGCTATGGTGCTCCTCCTGAGGAATGCACCTACGCCAGACGCTATCCCCTCCTTCATGGTAATGGATGGGATCCTCCCAATGGTAGAACTTGGCCTTCGCGAGGAAGGTCTCAAGTCTCTGACTGGGCCAATCTTGTGGAACTTTCTTAGCAACAAGAAAGTTCACAATATCGGTGTACCATGGGAGAGAGGCGATAGCAAGGATCACCTCATCTGGGAAGGTCTCACATATAGGCTCAGTCTGCTCAGCATCCTCAAGATGCTCTAATCAGGAGAGATGATCCGCCACCACATTCTTGACTCCAGGCTTGTCCTTAATCTCTATGTCAAGCTCCTGGAGTAGAAGGATCCATCTGGTCAATCTGTCTTTGGCATCCTTCTTTTCCATGAGGTACATGATGGCGGTATGGTCAGTGTAAATGGTCACTCTAGATCCGATAATGTAAGATCTGAACTTATCTAAGGCAAAAACTACGGCTAGCATCTCCTTCTCAGTGACGGTGTAGTTCCGCTGCGTGGCATCCAATGTACGGCTAGCGTAGTGAATAGCAAATGGGACTCCATCCATCCTCTATCCCAGCACGGCTCCTATGGTGAAATCGGAGGCATCCGTCATGATCTCGAATGGGAGAGACTAATCAGGCGGTTGGAGAACAGGAGCCTCAACAACACATCTCTTGAGAGTCTCAAACGACGAAAGACACTTGCCATCGACAAGGAGCTCGGTGTCTTTCGTCAACAGATCAGTCAACGGCTGGGCAATCCTACTGAAATCATGAATGAAGCGCTGGTAGAAACCGACGTGCCCCGGAAAAGACCGTAACTGCCGCAGGTTGGACGGTGGTGCGAGTTTTCTAATGACATCTACCTTGGCCGGATCAACCTCCATGCCCCTGTTGGAGATGATAAGGCCAAGCACTGTCCCTTCAGTCACCATAAAGTGACTCTTCTCCCAAGACAACACTAGGTGAACCGTAATACATCGCTAAGGACTCGGTCTAGGCAGTCATGACAGGATTCGAATCCATCGCGTAGACCGAGAAATCATCCATGAAGACCTCCAAACACTCCCCCACCATGTCTAAAAAGATAGACAACATGCATCTCTGAAAAGTCGCAGGGGCGTTGCATAGCCCGAATGGCATGCGTCTGAAAGCATATGTGCCGAAGGGACAGGTGAAGGTAGTCTTGTCCTGGTCCTCGGACGCGATGGCCACCTGATTGTAGCTGGAGTGCCCATCCAGAAAGCAGTAGTGGCTCTTCCCTGCCAGTCTCTCAATGATCTGATCTATAAAGGGCAGGCGAAAATGATCCTTCTTGGTGGCCTGGTTGAGTCGTCTGTAATCCACGCAGACCCGCCAAGAAGTGGGTACCTGGGTAGCGATCTCCTCTCCCGACTCGCTGATAATTGTAGTGATGCCCGTCTTCTTGGGCACCACATGCAATGGACTGACCCACTTGGAGTCGGAGATGGGGTAGATAAAATCGGCGCTCCACCATTTCGAGATCTCTTTCATGACAACCTCTCTCAGATTCGAGTTTAACCGCCGCTAGAACTCACGCGACGGCTTCGCCTCATCCTCGAGATAGATATGGTGGGAGCACAGGCCGGACTTATCCCCTGGAGATCGGCTACGCTCCATCCTATCGCCTTGCGGTTCTTTTCAAGAACCTCCATCAGATGGGATTCCTGCTCTCTAATCAAATCGGCTGAGATAATGACTGGGTACATCTCATGGTCACCCGCAAGGAACCTATACTTCAACGACGCAGGAACTGGCTTCAGCTCTGGACAAGTAGGTGCTGGCGGATCTGGCCTCTGAAAACTCTGAGTGAATGCTGCCAAATCTGCATGGGAGAACGGAAACTCTCGCTCACAATCTGAATCTGGAGAAGGCTGCTCTACTGGATTGTCTCTGCTCTGCATGGTATCAACCTCCTCCCTAGTTGTAGTCTCAGTAGAAGTCAGATCTGGTATGAAATCATCAAACTCTGCCCAATCAAAATCTGACTCTGAGGGATCTTTATCATCATCACAAAACAACTCTGTCTCGCTGTCGAGAACCGGTTCTGCTGCCTCAAACGTATCCTGGACCAGGAATGCGCTCTCCAAGCTCTCCTCTGCTGGCATCTCTGCATCAGCGAACTCTGATGGTGCGAGGATGGCCTGTGCGACTGGATCTGCCCAAACTGCCTCGTCATCTGTGATCGCAAAATCGCAGTCCTGGTGGATGTCTAGCCCTGGATCTGTCATCTACTCTGTATCGGAAGTAGTCTCTGAGCATACTGAATCTCTGGCTCTGATGTCCTAGACCGTCTCTATTTGTACACTCTCGCCCTCGACGTGAAAGTATACCTTCCCGCTATCATGGTCGGTCACTGCCTTGGTTGTGGCCAAGAACAGGCGACCTAGAATGATGGGGGTATCGGTCACCGACTCAGGTATCTCCATGTCCAACACAACGAAGTCCACGGGGAATTGCAGGCCCTTAATCGTGACGACAACGTCCCTCAGCAACCCCTTCGGCCTCTTGACAGATCGATCAGCAAACTGAAGGACTGTCCTGCTCTGTCGTAGAGTGCCCAACTCGAAGCGGTCGAGAAGGGTTGCCGGAAGTAGGTTGATCGATGAACCCTTGTCTAATAGAGTGTGGTCGAACCTCTGCTCTCGGATATGACATTTGACATATGGGGCTCCTGAATCTGGCCTCTTGGCCGGCAGATGGTTCTGAATTGCGAAACACGTGGCCCGGGTCAGCACATGGATCTCAGACTGGTGGTTCCTCCTCTTCTTCCTAACTGTGGTCCTATCTCTGAGTGATCTCTGGAGTAGAGGGATGTGCTCTAAGGCCTCCTGAAGAGTCAGTTGAATGTGGAATCGGTCGATCATCTGCTGGCTGAACTCTTCCTGCTGCTTCTTTTTGGGATTTTCAATTTTCTTCCCCTTTCCCATGTGGAGTGCTCTAAGGAAGGGGATCACAGGGTCCTTCTCAGATGAAGGACTAGGAGAGGGTCTAGGCTGCTCAAGAACGACAGAATCCACACATACATCATGCACCACAGGTGGATCGAAGTAAAGTAAACCCTTTCCTTTATTTCCAGAAGTATCCTGAGATACATAAATAGAAGGAAAGACTACAGGACTATCAGAAGTAAAAATGGTGGCATCAGCACCACCCTCGGCATGTCGACTCACGGCATCAGCACCGCGCTCTAGCTCGACAACAATGGTGGCATCAGTACCACCTCCTCCATCTGGTGAAGCGACGACATCAGTACCGTCGGTGGGATCAGCATCCATGGTGGAATCAGTACCACTGTCATCATCTCTCATGGCGTTAGTACCGCGCTCCTCCTCGCCTGGCGCTCTGGAAGTGGCCTGGGGGTGTCTCTCAGATGAGGCGCCGCCTGCTGGCATCCTACCGCTCCTAAGTGTGACAAAGTCAGTATCAAATAGATATGCAGACATATCACCAAAAGAATCACTCGGAGTGGCATACTCTATGAAATCTACCTGCTCAGACTTCCTCTTGAGGTTGTTCAGATTGGGCTCAATCTGGGCAGGTATGGCGGCCTTCCCTCTCACGATCTCCCGCATCTCCGGGCGAAACTCGTCCATCTCCCGTCTGAAAGTAGCCTGCTGATCGGTTAAGAGGCGGGCTATGTCATCTAAGGCGGGGTTCTCATTGGATGGGTCATGAGAACCTGACGGGTGGCCTCGCTGGTAGTGAGGCTGCTGTTGTGGCTGGTGCTGCGGGTGAGAGGGGTACTACTGTGGATGAAACTGCTGCTGAGGATGATCACGCCTCCAAGAATGTCCCTGCTGATAGGGACGAGGGCCATACTGGGATGACTGCTGCTGCTACTGCTGCTGGTGATCTCTGTGATGGTCGTACTGGCCACCCTGACCTGAGGGCTGCTGCTGGGAACTGGCACCACCAGCCGACCAACGGAATCTGGGATGGTCTCGTCAGATACCGGGATGGGGTCGGTCGTACCAAATCCCGTTGACATCCATCAACGGCTTTGACTCGTAAGGGGGTGGCGGGAGTACTGCTAGAGGCTGATCCGACTGGTAGACCACCATCTGCGTATTTGGAGATGGTGGCGACTGGTAGTGTGGCTGCGGCTGTTGGTACGGGTCTACCTGTACAAGATGGACCTGTCTAGGCTGGTTGGAGCTGGAGCGTTGGGACAAGCTGCCACGGCTACTCGGATCTCCTCGTGACTGAAGATTGGGTTGAGAAGTTGTATGTGCCTCCTAGAGACACATGAGCTGTGTCTTCAAGTCACTTAGTGTCTGTGCCATCTGATCCATCTGCGATATGCTCTGGCACTGCTTCTTCTCTATAATATCCATCCAGTTCAGCTTCTCGTTGATAATGCCCATGTCGGCGGCTGTGGACTCGGCCTGTGCGGCTACCGCTGACGAAGTGGAAGGACCGGTGTCGACCCGTACGATCCTCTGGTACTGCATGGTCTGTGGCTGGGGGCGTCCCTGAGTGTAGAGTCAGGTCTGGGACATCACAGTATAGTTCTCAGCCATCTCCTCATAGATGGCCCATACCTGATCATGATCCTTGGTGAAGTAGAACCCGCCACATGAAGCATTCACCAGGCACTGCAGCTCTGGTGTCAACCCGCAGAAGAAGCTCTGAACTAAGTTCGGCTTCGAGATCTCGTGGTGCGGGCATCTGTCTATAAGCTCACGGAACCTCTCCCATACCTCGTGGAATTGCTCATTGGGGAGCATGGAGAAGTTGCTGATCAGGGCCCTCGCTGCGTTCGTCCGCCCGAGTGGATAGTACTTGTTCAAGTACTTGGTGCGGAGCTGCTCCAGGGTGTACACGAACTTCCCCAAGTGCTTCAGCCAGGTGGTAGCTCTATCGGCCAGTGAGAAGGGGAAGGCAATCATACGGATGGTATCCCCGTCCACCTGTATGTCGTGGACTGTGTTGCAGATCATCTGAAACTCCTGAAGGTGGAGATGGGGCTCCTCAATGGCGACCCCATGGAACCGAGGTAGAAGCTGCAAGGTGTTCGGGGGGAACTTGAAGTCCCTCACGATAGCTGATAGTACGACCCAACGATGCATCAAAGTCGATCTGGGGTTGTGCATCTCCCGCATCGGTCTCGGCGGATCTGGTGCTGCTGCGGCTGCTGCGGCTGCTGCCGCATCATCGGGTATCCTCAACCCGTCTCCTGGCTGGTGCTGGTCACGGTCGGCTCTCATCTGCTCCAACTCACGCCTCATCTCAATCATAAAGGCTCCATGATCCCTCAACTGCTGCTGCACTGTCTCTAAGGAGGCGATCAGGGTGGAGTTGATCGCACCCTGGTCCATGATGAATGTCTGCTTGGCTTGGGGACCTCTGGTGCGATCGTCATTGTTGCCAGCCATGGTCTCTGCAAAGTCAAAAGACCCAAACTCAGGTGCCGATAAATCTGACTATGGTCTCTCATTTGGCACTAGCATCTCAGGAATGGTAGAATGGTGGTCGAGGGGGAACAGGGTGGAGTCGAACTCGGGTTCGGAGAGCGGGTCTCGGCTCTCGCGAACCGACGTAGATGAACGGGCTGGAGTGCTGAAAAGTGGTGCAGCCAGAGGCTGCCTAAGAGACCTCCTTCCCATCATCGTGATCTGGCGAGTTGGGCGGATGGGATCTGGTAACAACTGTGATGAGCAATACAAACCCTGGATTCACCTACTCAACGCGAGCTGAAGATCGTAAGAGTTCGGTCAATTATCTTATCAGTTTTTATTAGGTGATCAAGTCAAGATAGTAGAGCGATTACGTGACCTGTTCGGAATCCGATTCCCCCAGGAGACTGTCCCGATCCCAAACTAGATCTTTCCCAGCCAGTACAAGCCGCGGACCATTTACCGGCTACCCGATCAGCTCGCTCTGTTAAGGATATCGCGGCCCGCTTTACCGGAGACCGGAGCGATCCGCACTGGAGAACGACTAGCCCAGAAGCAGTAGTCTGAAAGGGGTCCAAATGTGCCTCTATCCTAGGGTGCGGGTCACTCTCTCGTACATGCAATCCAGACAAGGAGGGGGTTTCTCTTCCCAAGACAAATTTTTCTGGCAAGTGTCTTTTAGGGTCAAGTTGAGTTAGCAGTCCCAATTTTATGGTTTTGATTTTTAGGTATTTTTTTCAATAACAAACAATTGCCTAACAAATTTTTTGGTTCTCCTGGTTATTTTAAGTCCAAAATAGGGGGGAGAAGTCGAAAAAGCCGATGCGCCGGAAATCAATGATGCATGCACGAGATAGAAGACGTACCTGACTCCAGCAGTCTACATGCAATATGATCCGCACATAATTGAAAGACAGGATTAAAACTACCTAAATGATGCAAACGGAAATCCGAGCCCTAACAAGTAATTCTACTCGAAAGAACAATGGCTAAGTGGTCAATCAAGAGGGATCGGAGTCCGGTCTCGGATGCCGATCGGTGCCCGCCACAACGGGTCCTGCCAGCGCTGTATACGACCTCTAGCGGCACGTGACCCCTCAGGTGACCAAATAGTCTTTTTATTAAATTTTTATTTTGGTCCAATTAACGGTCTATAGGTACAAGCAAATTTATTAAGTGTTTGGATCCTATTTATTACAACGCAATCAAGCAAAAATCCTAAGCTAAGGCTGAAATCCGCGAGAAACAAAAGCAGTAAATAAACGACAAAAACCACGTATAAAGCCGCGAAAAATCGAGGGGTCCCCCGAGCACACCGGTGCTCGGCGAAACAGACCCCGAGAGTCTTAGTGTCCAAGATCTTTGGTCCATGTATTATTACAACAGTTCAAATATACAGGAAATAAAACTAATCTAAAACTACACTACTCCCGCACTCTACTGCCTCCTCGCGCTCTCTTGCGGCTCCGTGCAGAAGGGAGCCGCCTCTGATTCCCATGGTTGCGTCGGCTCCTCGAGAGGAGCTGCCTCGGTCCTCGGGCCCTCGCAAGTAAACAACAAAGTGTCACAGACCAGATAAACAAGCAAGTAAAATAAAACAGGGTATATGTGCAAAAATGTGAAATAAAAGTAAACACTCAAAACAACCAAAAACAAAATAAAAATGAAAATAAAAGAAAAACAAAAAGCCGCGAAAAGCCACGGACAAAGAAAAAGCCGCGAAAAGCTGCGAAAAAGAAAAGAAAACAAAACAAAAAGAAATACGACTACTAAGCCGTGCTCCCCGGCAACAGCGCCATTCTGATAACCGAAATTATCACCAAGACTCGAGTGAATATAACAGAACTAGGGTCGTTGCGACCCGGATCTCGGAGATACATCAGTCAATCAAGAAAAAGAGAAGCAAACCACCAATCAAAGATATAAATCAATAAAAGCAAAAATAGTGGCCCTGGCTATGAGATTAGCCTGGTGTAGCACCCAAGGTCGGATTCAGGGAGCACGAGTTGGCCTCACGGCCTACGAAGTAGTCCAGAAATAAAACAAAGCAAAACAAGTATTTTTGGTGGTTTTTAATTATTTTTATATTTTTTTTGGATTTTTAATAATGAAGGAAAATAATAAAAAGACAAAAACAATCACAATCAACAAATTATTTAAACACTCTAAAAAGCTCCAAAAATTCAAACAAAAATATGATTATGTTTTTTAGGTTTTTTATGTTTTTGGTTAATTTTTTGAGATTTTTATAATTTTTATGTAATTTTCTAAAAATCAAAATGGGTGAAAATAGTGAACTATTGTCCAGTTAGGCTTGAAAGATCAATTTAAAATATCAAATTGATATGTAAAACCCTGGAGGTATTTTTTAAGAAAAATAGAAACGATGAAGAAAATTCAGAAGAAGAGTTTGTATTTTTTTGGTTTTTCTATAATGTTTTAGATTTTTTATGAGTTTTTAAGTGTTTTTAAATTTTTAAAATTTTTGTAAGTCCAAAGATAACAAAACTTGCACAGAAAATCAAACACAACCAAATTAACAAAACCTATTTTTTTTAGAATTTTAGAATAGTTTTTTATTTTTTTATGATTTTCTAATCTGGACAGACACAAAAACAATGATTTTTGAATTTTTAAAAATAGAAAACACCTCAAAAATGTACCCAAAAATTAAGGAATTTTTTATATAGTGGCAGTATCCACGTATCCAAATTTTACACGATTTGGGTTAAATTTGCTATTTTATTTAAATAAAAGAAAAGCATACAGTGCACAGGGACCTATATGTAATAAAAAGTATGTCTGGGGGTCAAACAATAACAATGCAAGAAAACTCAGGGCCCCTCGTGCAATTTGTCCAACAAATCACACGCAGGACACGTGTTTCAGGCACGGAGGCTGGTGGATTCCTCCGATGAGACCGGGAAGCTCCGAGGAGCTCCGGCGACGAAGGTGGAGCTGGACCTCTCAGATAGGTCTCCTTCGACCTGCAAAACCGCGCCAGAGGCTTCCTGGGTCGTGGGCAAACTGTCTCGACCCGGTTAGGTGTGGCGTGGGTGGCTGGATGGGTCGCGGCGAGGACCTCCGGCGAGGCGACGGTGAGGGAGGTCGAGCCTTGGCTCCGGGGTGAGCCAAGGTGGATGCGTGGGTGAAGAACGTGAAGAGGGGTCTCGTGAGTGTGATGGTCGAGTCGGATGAATGAACCGATGATCGGAGCAGGTGGAATCGGTCGGAGACGGCGATGGGTCGATTTGGGGGTAATCAAAAATTAAAGGAAACTAAGGGGAATAGGGTCTACCTGATGAGTGGAATCGACTGGGGACGAGCTAAGGAAGCTCTGGGTCATCGCCTCGAAGGGTCGTCGGGTCCCGAGGCTCGAGCGCAGCTCGCGGCGGCGCACGGCGGCAGACGTCGCCGGATCAGTGGTTGATGACCTCCTCCTCCTCTCTGCAACACGCCAATCGATAGTCGTCACTCTAGGGATTAGGGTGGAGGTCCTGGGATGAAGGAGCAACGCCAAAGATGGAGTAAATTGGCGGCCGATGCTGGAGCTATATAGTGGTGCAGGTATGGCTAAATGGAGTCGGGCATGGATGCATTGAGCACGGACCCCTAGAATCCACCCCGGGCGAGGGTCTCGGATAAGCAAGGATCAAACGGAGCCCGGGGTTTAGGGATTTCACGATCAGATCAAGTGGGGAAAAGTCGAAGAAATTGTGTCGGGGCAACAAGATCTGAGTCTGGTCCTGGGGGGAGAGTTGACCGGGGGTCAACATCCCCCGTGGACCAATCAGAGCTTGTCAATTATTAAAGATTTAAAAATTCAAAAAAAATAGTAAATGCAATTATTTCAAAAAACTTAAAACATGAAAAATGTTTATTTTTTTAATTAATTTTTAGTGATTTTTATTTATTTTTTTGAAATAAAAAATAGGTATTTACAAAATAATATTATTATATCTAGGTATATACATATATACATTTTTTATTTTTATTTTTAATTATTTATTTTTATTACAATTATTCCCATTTTATATTTTCTTTATTTATAGAATAAAATGTGGAATAATAGGGTATTTTTATTTTATTTTTATTAATTATTTGCAAGGTAAAATAAATACTTTTATATACATATATACATGGTATATACACAAGGTGGATTTTTGATTTTATTTTCTTTCCTTTTTATTTTATTTTTATTTTTCTAATTTTTATTTTATTTATTCACACCATGAAATGTAGAATTGGAAAATATTTTATGGGTTTTTAATTATTTATTTACAATGAAAAATAAATAGAAGTGTGGTTCTATGTACATGTTATATACATAATGATGAAGGAATTTTATTCTATTTATTTAACTTTCATTTTTCCCATTTTTATTCTAATTTTATATTTACAAATATATACAAATAAATAAACAGCCATTTTTATTTTTATTAAGAGGAAAATAATTTTTATTTATTTACATAGGTATATGTACACACATGAGTTCCCCTATCTCTCTCTACTTGGGTTCTTTTGCGGTCAGGCCCATGCTGAGCCCTCCCTTGGGATTAGGTCGCTCAATATTTATTCTAAATATCACCCTCTTTTTCTTTTATTTCTTTATTATTTTATTTATGTACAAAAACATGCTAATTATGCATATTTACACAATGCATGCTAAATGGTAATTATTGCTATTTACAACTATCTACATGTGTTTTGCATAGGTTTTGTAGCTAAAATAAAAGAATACAGAGTGATGAATGGGTATTCATCACACAACCCTGGTTCAATCCTTACACACCGTTGGATCCAGCTTCCGGCGATTCTTCAAGCTCCCCCCTCAGACCATTCAGCTCTTGCCCAAGTTCCATGGGCTTGCCACCGAGGAGCCGCATCTACACCTGCAGGAGTTTGAGATGATCTGCAACACTATCCAAGATAGATACGTGGACGAGGACATCATCAAGATGATGGCATTTCCATTCTCTATGGTCGACAGAGCATCCTACTAGGTGAAGAATTTAGGGAGATATGTGACTTCATGGGAGCAGCTCCAGACCAAGTACTAGAATATGTACTATCCACTCGGCCGGACGAACGCAACACGAGCTCTGATCAACAACTTCTCTATGATCCCTAATGAGTAGTTCCATGAGTGTGGGATCGATTCTGTGAGCTCATCGACTGGTGTCCCCATCACGACATATCCAAGCCCAACCTAGTACAGAGCTTCTTCTGTATGCTGACACCGGAGTTGTAGGGGCTAGTCGATGCTTCTTGTGGGGGCTCCTATTTTGTCAAAGATGAAGACCAAGTCTGGGCCATCTATGGGGAGATGGTCGAGAACTATAAAGTGATTTCCCAGACCAGACTCTACACTCAAGGGAAGCCCCTACCCCAGGTCGTGTCCTATCAGAGGTAGCAACACAGGCAATAGTCATCAACCGCTGACATGGGTCGATGCGAGTCCATCCATTTCTTCATCAGCAACAGCAGCACAGGCACAGTCATCAACTGCTGACATGGGTATCATCAGCGAGAAGTTGGACCGCATAGAGATCATAGAGAAGAAGCAGTGCCCGGGTGATAACAGGGTCTGAAGGCTAGGGTATTAGGTACAGAAATAGGGTCGTTGTGACCCGAGCAATCAGACCATGTATATCAAGAAAAATGTCAGACCACTTAAATAAATCAAAAATCAATCAGGCACGAATAAAGCGGTCCTGCTATATGTTTAACCTGGTATAGCTCCCAGGGTCGAACTCAAGGAGCACGGGTTGGCCGAAGGCCTACGAAGTAGTAAAAACAAATAAACTAAAAGACAAAATATTTTTAGTGGTTTTTTTTAATTATTTTTATATTTTTTTGGATTTTGAAGATGTGAAGAAAATAAAAGAAACACAAATAAGCACAATTCAACAATTTATTTAATGCAACAAAAATCAAGCAAAAATTCAAACAAAAATATTTTTATGTGTTTTATAATTTTTTATGTTTTTGGTGAATTTTTGGGATTTTTCTGATATTTATTTTAATTTCTAAAAATGAAACAGTAACAAAACTAAGTGGTACTGTCCAGCCAAACCTAAAGTCCCTAGATAAAATACCTAAGGACCTCAAAAAGGCCTGAAGGTAATTTTCCTAGAAAATAGATGAAATAAGGAAAATTTAGGTACCAGATTTATTGTTTTTGGATTTTTAATGTATTTATTAGAATTTTTATGGGTTTTTAGGGGTTTTTAAGTTTTTAAGGTTTTTAATCAGAGAAAAATAGCCAAAATTGGCTAGAAAATCAAGGAACACAAAACAAACAGTACCGAATTTTTATAGAATTTTTAGGCGAGTTTTTATATTTTGTTGGGGTTTTTAAAACTAGATAGTAGCTAAAATGATAGTTTTTGAATTTTTAAAAATAACAAACGAAATCAAAAATGTCCTCAAAAATTCACAAAAATCCTACACCATGGCAGGAGCCCTGTGTCAAATTTTCGTCGAATTTGGAGGTGATTTGATATTTTATTCAAAAATCACAAGAGGGTACTGTGCTCAAGGACTGAAATGCAAATACCCTAAGTTCTGGGGGTCCCGGTGCAAAATACCCAGCAAAACACGTGCGAGGCGCGTGCCTGGGGCACTCAGGGACCTATATGTAATAAAAATAAGGTCCGAGGACCTATTGGTAACACGTACCAAAAGTCCGAGGGCCTCAGCTGCAAATATCCCAAAAATAAACGCACATGCGGAATAAAACCATTCACAGGGGCATAAATGCAAATACTAAAAAGATTCTTTCATTTCAGAACAATCAGAACTATAAGGGCATATGGTGCAAATAACCCAAAAATACACGTGACGAAGCACGTGGCTCACACAGGCAGGGGTATATAAGCAAATACTCTAAAGTGCAGGGTCCATTGTGCAAATAAACCTAAAACTAAATAACGTGCGTAAATATTTACAGGACTCAAATGAAATAAAACTAAGATAAGGGCCTAAGGGTAATTTACCCTTTATTAACCGGAGCTGACGGATGGCCGCCACGTGGCGATCGGACAGTCGAGGTGGGGGCGGCTCTCAACGCTGCTCTGCTCTGGTCGATCCAACGGTCTAGGCCAGGACACGTGTGGATCTAACGGCCTGGATCTGTCTCCTCAGATCTGACGTCCACGGGCGCTCCAGAGATGGACGGTGCTGATCAAAAATGGAGCGAGGAGGGCAATCCAACGGTTGCTGGAGGGTCTGGAAGAACTGATGGCCGGCGAACTTCGCCGGCCTCGTGAAGCTACCTCAGGCCTCCTCTGCTGCGCCTGAAGATTGGAGGAGCTCCGGCGTGAAGGTGCGCAACTGCTGTGGGTCTCCGATGCCCCAGCCGAGCTCGGATGAGCTCCGACGAGGGTGGCGGAGCTGAAGCTCCTGGGCTAGATGTCGAGAGACCTCAGATGGCCTCTGCTTGTCCTGCAAAATAGCTCAGAAACTTCGCGGGTCGAAGGCAAAGTGCCTCGACCCGGTTAGGCGACGTGGGGGTGGTCGGTGCGTCGGTGCGGGCGAACCCCGGCGATGCGACGGCGAAGGGGTTCGAGCCCCAGCTCCTGTGCGAGTTGGGTTGAACGGAGGGGCGGAGAAGGTACGCGTGGGAAGGGAGAACGTGATGGTCGGGTCCGATGGTCGGGAGGTGGTCGGAACCGGGGTGAATCGACGAAAAAGTACGACGGCGAATATTGGGGGAAAGCTGAAATCAAAGGAAAGGGCGGAGCTACGGGGGTACCTGGATGGATGAATAGACTGGGCTGGAGCTGGGGAAGCTCCCGGTCGTAGCCTCGAGGGACGTCTGGGCCCGAGGCTCGGAGCTCGCACCAGTGGCGGAGCTACGACGGAGCTACTCGCCGGATCAGTGGTATCCGGCCCCTCTCCTCGCTGCGACAGCACCTGGAGCGAGCTGTCACTCACGCTCGAGCACTAGAGGTCACGGGGGGTGGAGCGAATGAGCCAAAGATGATCAATGAAGGAGGCGGAGCTCGGCTTTATACGTGGGGATGATCCGGAAAGAAGTGCGCGGGTAGGGAAATCAGGAGCGCGGATCCCGATGCGGTAGCTCCGGCGAGGGTCTCGGGTGTGACGTGAAGGAGTCGGACCCGGGGTTTAGGCGAGATGGAGTCGGGTCGAGCGGGTAAAAATTCGAGAATAGGGGTCCGGTGCTCGAGTCCGTGGGAAGTGGTCCTGGGGGGCCAGTTGACCGGGCGGTCAACATCCCCCAGGGCCAATGGCTGAAGGCCACGTGACTGAATCAAGAAGTGACGAATACACATAGCTAGGGGCCGAATCAGCAAAAACCCAAAACATGAAATATTTTTATTTTATTTTTTTCTATTTTTTGGTGATTTTTAATTAATTTTTGGAAATAAAAATAAGGTATATACATTATATATCTATATATATAGGTATATATACAATATGTAGGCTTTTGATTTTTGATTTTTAATTATTATTTTTGTACAATTTTATTCCTATTTTATATTTTATTTATTTATAGTATAGAATAAGAAATAAAACGGGGTTTTTATTTTATTTTTATTATTTATATACATAGGTAAAATAAATAGATATATACATGGTATATATACAATGTATTTTTGGTATTTTTGATTTTTCTATTTTTATTTTGATTTTTGCTTTGATTCTTTTTATTTTATTTATTTACAAAGTATAACATAGATTATTTACAAAAAGTTTAAAAATTAATTTTGTATATTTATAAAGCCAAATAAATATATATATAGGTGTGGTTTATGTACATGATGAAAGGATATTTTTAATCTTTTTGATTTTTAATTTTTTTATTTTGTTTTTATATTAATAAATATATACAAATATTTACAAGCATATTTTTGGGTGAGTAAAATATAATTTTATTTATTTACATAGATATTTACACAAGAGCCCCTATCTCCCTCTACTTTGGCTTTTATGCGGTCAGGCCCATGCTGAGCCCTCCCTTGGGTTAGGTTGCTCAATATTTATTCTAAATATTTTCCTCTTTTTCTTTTTAATCTTTATTCTTTTATTTTTGCACAAAAACATGCTAATTATAGGTTTTTACACAATGCATGCTTTTGGTAATTATTCCTATTTACACATATCTACATGCATTTGCAAAGGTTTTTGTAGCTAAAATATAAGAATAAAGAGTGATGAATGGGTATTCATCACCGGGCTTGATGCAGATTGATCACCTGGCACATACCTTGAGTGACCTGAAGACTCAGATCATGTGTCTTCAGGAGGCGCAGACGGCTTCTCAGCCCCGTCTCAGCTCACGGGCTGATTCTAGCGGTAGTAATTTGTCCCAGCACTCTGCCTAGTATCGCCAGTTTCACCATATCCAGGCGGAGCCAGTCCAGTAGTTCTACCACTGGTATTCTCAACCAACGCCATCTCAGGACACTCAGATGGTGATGTACCAGCAGATCAACCACTGACAGTTCTTCCCTCGTCCCCATACAAGCACGAGCCATTGATGGAAGTCAATGGGATTTGGTATGACCAACAGCAACCTAGGATCCGTAGAGGTCATCCCAGATTCAGGTGATCTACCGGAGGTGCCTCATCCCAACAACAGCCTCCAGCTCAGGGCTGGCAGTCCAGCCAGCCTCAGTAGCAACCCCATTACTCCCAGCAGCCATCACACCAGTACCAGTCTGTTCCTCATCCCTGCCATCAAGGACAACAGTGGAGGCAGCAGTAGCCTCAGCAGCAGTATTCACATCCTCCCCCATACCAGTTCCAACAGCGGCAACCTCATTTCCAGAGAGGCAACCCATCCTGTTCTCATGGGCCAACCTTTGAGAACCCAGCCCTTGATGATCTAGACCGCCTACTCTCATATCAGCAGGAATCTTTTAGGTGGGAGATTGATGAGTTTCACTAGGAGAAGAGGGAGATCATAACAGGAAAGGCTGCCATACCCGCTCAGATTGAGCCCAACCCCAACAACCTAAAGAGAAATCCTGAGCAAGTACAGTTCGCAGAGACCACGACTCCTAGTGATTTATTGGGTGACATTGCTTCATACACATTTGATGCTGATTTTGTGTCACTTAGGAGCGATAGGATGCCAGCCGGTAGTGCCTCATCTGAGCGAAGACACCATGAGGATCCAGTAGCACCATAGGAGGAGGATAACAATGCTGATGCCGTTAATGATGATGTTGATGATGGTGGTGCTGACGCCACCAAGGACGTTGATCCAGCCGATAGTACTGAAGCCATCGCTACTTTAGATGTAGATGGTGGTACTGACGCCACCAGATTACCAGATGCTAAGCCAAAGCACGGTGCTTATGCCGCGAAGATAGATGCCTTGGGTGGTACTGATGCCACCATTTCTATTCCAGATGTGTTTTCTCCAGTTTCTGTACCATAGGACCATATGAAAAACACCAAAAAAATAATAAAGGAAAGGTTTCTTCATCTTCGAGATCCATACGTGATGCATGATGATACTTTTATGGATTCCGCTCCTTCTCAGCATCAGGAACTTGTTCCTAGCCCTCTATCTGAGGAGGGCTCAGCCATCTCCTTCCCTCAAGCACTCCTCTTGGCTAAGGGGAATAAAAAATCCAAAAAGAAACCAACAGTTAGAGTTCAACCAACAGATGATAGACAGATTCCATATCCAGCTGACTATACAGGAGGTACTTGAGCACATCCCTCTCTTCCAGAGGATCCTAAGAGAGAAGAACACCATTCATAGGAAGAAGCGGAACCATCATGCATAAATCCATGTGCTGACTCGTGCCACCGGCTTCGCCATCTAGAACCGTCTGCCAGCCAAGAGGCCAGATGTAGGAGCTCCCTACGTCAGATGCCACATTAATGAGTAGAGAATCGATCGTACTCTATTAGATAATGGCTCCTCCATCAACCTTCTTCTGGCAGCCTTCCTCGACCGATTCGAGTTTGGCCCTCTTCGACAGTGCATGACAACCCTTCAGTTTGTTGATAGATCTGTTATGAGGCCGAAGGGGTTGTTGAAGGACGTGATCGTCACAATTCAGGTCCTGAAATTCCCCATGGACTTCGTTGTGTTGGACATGGAGATACCTGAGTCTGTGACCGATACGCCCATCATCCTAGGACGTCCATTCTTGGCCACAACCAAGGCGGTGCCCAACCATGATAGCAGGAAGGTGTACTTTCGCATTGAGGGTGAGAGTATACAAATAGAGAAGATCGATGAGACAAGAACACGAGACTCATCTTGCTTAGAGCAGTTTAGTGATGCAGAGCAGACGACAGAGGTAGAGCGAGACGCCCACCAGGAGTGTGACTTCGTGATCACTGATGATGAAGCTACCTGGTCAGATCCCATTTCACAGGCCCTTATCTCACCTTCAGATGCTGCAGATCCCCAGTTTCTAGTAGAGGAGAGTTCATAGAGCACATTCTTGGCAGAGGACACTTTTGAGGCTGACGATCACATTCAGGATAGCGAAGCATAGTATATATCTTGTGATTCTGATTCAGATCCCTCAGAGTCAGACATAGACAGGGTAGAGTTTGATGACTTGTTACCTTGTCTGGTTTCTGCAGGGCCAGCAGCTAGGGTGGAGACAGAGCCAGTACCGTGCACAGATACACCAGCAGGGCAGTCTTCACCAGTTATTCATGATCAAAGAGAGTTCTCACATTCAGATCTGGTTGTCTTCACTCAGACCTTTCAGTATCCTGATTTTCCAGCTCCTAGTTGTCAGAACTGAAGCCTTTGCCGCAATCGCTGAAGTATAGGTTCCTTGCGGGTGAGCATGAGATGTACCCAGTCACTATCTCAATAGATTTGACTGGAGAATAAGAATCTCGATTGATGAAGGTTCTTGAAAAGAACCGCAAGGCAATAGGATGAAGTGTAGCTGATATGCAGGGGATAAGTCCGGCCCTGTGCTCCCACTATATCTATCTCGAGGAGGATGCGAAGCCGTCACATGAGTTCAAGCGATGGCTGAACCCAATCTTCGAGAGGTGATCATGAAGGAGATATCGAAATGGTGGAGCGCTAATTTTATCTACCCATCTCTGACTCCAAGTGGGTTAGTCCATTACATGTGGTGCCCAAGAAGATGAGCATCACTACAGTTGTGAGTGAGTTTGGAGAGGAGATAGCTACCCAGGTACCCACTTCTTGAAGGGTCTGTGTGGACTACAGATGATTGAATGAAGACACCCTCCGGATACAATCAGGTGGCCATAGCGCCCGAAGACCAGGATAAAACGACATTCACCTGTCCGTTTAGGACATATGCTTTCAGATGGATGCCCTTTGGTCTATGTAACACCCTGGCAACATTCCAAAGGTGCATGTTGTCCATTTTCTAGGACATGGTGGATGACTATTTAGAGGTCTTCATGGATGACTTCTCGGTCTACGGCGACGAGTTCGATGCTTATCTTGATTACCAAGACCGAGTGCTTCAATGCTGCATAGAGGTCCATCTTGTTCTTTCTTAGGAGAAGAGTCACTTCATGATGACTCAGGGGATGGTTCTTGGTCATATAATCTCCAACAGTGGCATGGAGGTTGATCCGGCCAAGGTGGATATCATCAGGAAACTCAATCCATCGTCCAACTTGCAACAGTTGCGATCTTTTATGGGGCATGTCGGTTTCTACCAATGCTTTATTCATGACTTCAGTAGGATTGCTCACATTGATCTACTGACGAAGGACACCGAGTTCATTGTAGATGATAAGTGTCTTTCGTCATTCGAGACTCTCAAGCACCTAGTTGTTGAGCCTCCTGTCTTTCAGCCACTTAATTGGTCTCTCCCATTCGAGATCATGACGGATGCCTCCGATTTTGCCATGGGGGCCGTTCTAGGACAGAGGAGGGACGGTTTACCATTTGTCATTCACTAAGATAGCCGTACATTGGATGCCGCTCAGCTGAACTACACAGTTACAGAGAAAGAGATGCTAGTCGTAGTTTTTGCCTTGGAGAAATTCAGACCATATATCTGGGATCCAAAGTGATTATCTATACTGATCGTACCGCCATCAGGTACCTTATGGCAAAGAAGGATGCCAAAGCTCGATTGACTATATGGATCCTTCTACTCTAGGAATTTGATATTGAGATTAAGAATAAGCCTGGAGTCAAGAATGTGGTGGCGGATCATCTCTCCCATTTAGAAAATCTTGAGGAATATGAGCTGATTGTTCCTATTATAGAGACCTTCCCAGATTAGGTGATCCTTGCTATCACCTTGCTCCCATGGTACGTTGACATTGTGAACTATCTTGTTGCCAAAAAAGTTCCACAAGGCTGGCCGAGGCAGTGACTTGAGACCTTCCTTGCGAAGGCCAAGTCATACCGTTGGGAGGATCCCATCTTTTATCATGAAGGAGGGGATAGCGTTTGGCATCGGTGCATTCCTCAGGAGGAGCACCATAGCGTCCTCACGTATTGCCACAAGCTTGAGGCAGGAGGGCATCATTTTAGGAGGAGAACAACACAGTAAGAACCCCAATCTGGCCAATGGTGACCTACCCTCTTCAAGGATTCTAATGAATTCGTGAAGAGGTGTACTAACTGTCAGAGGATGGACACCTGTGGACAGCGTGCTATGATGCTGATGCAACCCATTCACTTATCTGAAGACTTTGTTGTGTGGGGCATTGATTTCATGGGTCCATTTCCTAAGAGTCAGCAATTTGAGTACATTCCGTTGGCTGTTGATTATGTGAGTAGTTGGGTTGATGCCATTCCTGCCCGAACCTCAAATGTCAGGACTGTTTGCATATTTTTGAGGAACAATATCATTTCACGATTCTAGGTGCCTAGAGTTCTGATATCTGACGGGGGGTCTCATTTTATCAACGAGAAGTTAAAGGCCCTTGCTAACAAGTTTAACATAGACCATCGAGTTGCCACTCCACATCATCCTCAAACCAATGGTCTTGCTGAAGTGTCGAATAGGGAGATCAAGATGATACTACAGAAGGTAGTCCGCCCAGACCAAAAGGATTGGTCACATCTTTTGGACTCAGTCTTGTGGGCATATCTGACTTCCTTCAAGACTCCTTTGGGTATGTCTCCCTTTCGTCTCGTTTATGGCAAGCCATGCCATTTCCTGTTGAGATTAAGCATAAGTCTTTATGGGTTGTCACTGATATATTATCGGATCCAGAGAGTATAGGCGATCAAAGGAAGGTAGAATTGGCAGCCCTGGAAGAGCTTAGAGACACAACCTTTTCAAGCAGCCTAAAGTATAAGGAGTGAATAAAGATATGGCATGATTCTCATATCAGTCATAAACAGTTTAATCTAGATTAGAGAGTATGGTTGTTTGATGCCGGGCTTAGATTATTTCCAGGGAAATTGCAGAGTAAGTGGAAGGGACCATACTTGATCTAAAAGGTGCATGACAATGGTAGTATTGACATATCTGAGATGTCATCTGAGACCACCTTTCACGTTAACGGTCAGCACTTCAATCCATATCTAGATCATGATCTGTTGATCGTTGACGTAGCCCCGATTCATTTTACATGAGATGTGGTCTTTTGACTCACATCATTTGCATCTCATGCCTGGTTATTATTGTCCTCCGCCCTTGTATAGATTCAAATGTCAATATCACACATTCTTTTGTTTAACACCCCATTTGCATCTTATGACTATGTTATACTTAGGGTGTAGTTTACCCTAAGTATGGGGGGATGTCAGATCTTTGATTATCTTTTGATTTCTTTTTTCCTCTATTTTGTTGCCTATACTTAGGGATATTTTACCCTAAGTATAGGGGAGGTAGACCCCGTACATTCTATCACTTGGTTTTCCCTTTATGTACAATCTTCTATACTTAGGATTACTTGATCCTAAGTATAGGGGGCATCACCGAGCATTCATCTATTCTTTTTTCGTCATTGTAGTATAGCCTTTCTTTTCACTTCGTTATGCTAAGCACGAGTTATGTCTTCTTCATCCCTCTTTGATCACTCTGAGGACATCGTTCGAGCTAAGTATAGGGGGTTCCGTATATATTAAATATATACTTTAGCCATAACTCATACTTTGAGTAACTGTGTTAATAAATAAAATGGATAAAATCCACAACCTAAAAATCACAAAAAATTTAAAATTTTTCTTGTACCTAAAATTCTTTCCTGCATATACATAGCTACTTATAAAATTGTGTTTTGTACAAATGTTTGTAAAAATGTTTTGTTTGTTAAATATTTGTAAATATTTTTTGTAACAAAATTATGTATATAGTAATTTTTTTACAAAATGTTTGAAAAATGAAAGTTTGCAAAAACCCTTGTGTAAATGTTTGTAAATAGTTTGCAAAACTTCTGCATTCATGCATGCATTCAAACATTTTCAAAAATTTTGCACATTTTCAAAAACTTTGCATAAAAAGGTTTTTGTAAATACTTGTTTATTCTTCTGAATAATAGTTGACATTTAAACTAGTCTGGAATTAAATTGGAAAATAGAGCTTGGTTAAGACCTTAATCCACCTAATTCGTAGAGGAACCATATAGGATTTGGGGTTAAGACTTTTCAGGTTCATTAGTGACTTAATTCTTTGAGTCCACTAGGCTATGTTTACATATCATCCTGATGAGCCTAAGTAAAACACTTAACAATGCACACATGACTCTCACAGACAATGGCTTTACATGGACCTGCACTTTACACTCAGCTCCACACGGATGAGGTGGTGAGGAGGCAGTTTTCCTTGGCTTGAGGTGGCATACAAGGGTAGTACTTCTAGGCAGAACCTCTCATCTTCCTTTAGGGAGGGAAGTGTGCCTCAACTTGGTCTGGCGGTGTTGAGGTCTAAAGACATGAGTTGTGGATTGCAATATTGCTTCAAAAGAGGGTAGTCTACTGGCTCAAGAAGAAAAAGTCCTTATGTATATATGTTGCACCATGTAGATATGTTGTACATATGCACATTCAAAATAATGTGCAAAAAAATGAAAAACTCCAAAAAAAATAGACAAGCCTGATAGAAAATAAAATGCCTGCCGAAGTGTATATAGTCAAATAAAGCAAATCTTATGTTACACCTTCTCATCTCATGAAGCTTATAGAGGGAGACTTAGCTACACTAGTTAGGCTCCCAGGGATATGTGGCTACACTGGCCACATTCCATTCTCTTCTTTCCCCCTCTTCTTGAGGCGGCTGAACTTTAACTTAGAAGTGAATACCCACACTCCTCGAGGAAAGAGCTGCTGGACTAGGGCATTATAGTTACCTTACTAAGGGAGGTTGTTGCCTTGTCATTTCTGAGGTGGGGAGCTACATATCACTTACACCATACAAGGAAAGATTCATGGTCATTAGAGTTTGTGTATGTAGACTTAATCTGATCTGGATTATTGAGGAGTCTTGACCATAGATTGGTGGAACTTAGGGGCTATTGTGTCTTAAACTTAAGTCCAAATAAGGTTCCGACAAACTAATAATCCAAAGTTCAGACTGAGCTCCATACTTCAATTTAATGAAGACACGTTTAATAATCAACCTTGATTCTCCTTCTTTTTCTTTTCTTTTCTTTCTTTTTCTCTTCTTTTTCAAATAAGTGTTTGCTAAGGGACTAGCAAAGGTAAAGTATAGGGGGTGATAAATCCTTGATTCTCACTCTTTATTCTTTTATTTTAACTACTTATCTTGGCAAAGCATCATGTAAATAGGTGTAAATACAATAACATAACAATCAAAATGCATCTGTTAATATTGCATAATTGGCATGTATTTGTGCAAAAATAAAAGAATAAAAGAAAAGAAAAAGGAAAGAAGTATTTAGAATAAATACAGAGTGACCTGAACATCAATAGAAGGTCAAGCCTTGACCTAATCACCAAATAAAATAAGTAGAGAGAGATATGGCCTACTCTATGTTGTACATATTACCTATGTATATAAATAATTATTCTGATAAAATTAAAATAAAATATTCTCTTTACCTCCTTGTATATAGTCCTAGAAATAAAACAAAAGTAAAATAAAAATGAGAAAAATAAATAAAATAAAAATAAAATCCTCTCTCACTTGTACACAATACATGTATATAGGTCAAATTCCCAATTTATTCTATACCTGTGAATAAATAATAAAAATAAAAGATAAAATATTGTATACTCTTTAAATTGTGAGAAAATAAATAAAACATAAAATTAGAGATATTTATGTAAAAGTAATAAAATAAAAATACTTGTACAAAATACATAGGTATATTATACCCGTATATAATACTATATATTGTATATACACTATTTTATTTTTCATAAAAATAAATAAAAATCATAGAAAAATAGTTTGAAAAATAATAAACATTTTTTTATTTTATATACACTTTTTTATTTTGACTTCATTTATTATTTTCTATTGATTTTGTAAATAATTTGTAAATTCTAATTTTCTAATTGGTCCAGTCGGATGTTGACCTCCAGTTAACGCCCTCTTCAAGGCTTGTCTCAGCCCTACTCCCCCTAGCGGAGCTTCTTCTCCCCTTTCTCTCGATCGGGTCAAGCCTCCTCTCGATCCAAACTTTTGCCCGAGCCTTCTCCTAGGATCCATCACCCTCACGGATCCCTATGAAGGCATGGATCTTCCTAGGGTTGCACGCCTTTTCCCGATCATCTCACCCTCCTAGGAAGCCTATAAATTGTCTCCTCCGCCTCCACAGTAGCTCAGCTCATTCCTCGCTCCCACTTCGACCCCTAGCCACCTCCAGCTGAGTGATAGCTGCTCGGAGAGACCCTTGGAGCTCGGTTTGGTGCAGTGACGACATAGCTCACCCTTTGTGGCCGGAGATCCGCAGCGAGCAGCCTCCCTGTCTGCCGCAATGCGGTTGAGGCCATAACCTTTACTACCATCGTCGCCTGGAGCTTAGGAGTCCATCCGGATCTTCAGGTATCTATCCAATCCCTCGCTTTTCGACTTTTGATTCCATTCATTCCATTTAGCACCACCGCACCGCCACTTGCTCCGACTAGCTGGTCGGAGTCCCGACATCTACACCCATCCTTTTAGATCGACTCCCCATATCACCCTTCATCTTCTCACGCAACCTGGTCACCATACAGCTCGACCATCGGGTTGAGATTAGGCCTAGTCTCCCTCCCTCATGTTCGACGAAGATCGAATCCCATCCCCCTCACTTCTTTGTGTGTCACCAAGCAATAGCCCGACCGGAGAGTCCCCTCTGAGTCGCTCTCCCATTTGCAGGTCCTAGCGTGGGAGGGAAGCTCATTTCAAGCCTCCAGGAGCTCCGTCAGAGCTTTCTCGGGTCACCCTTCACTGTCATGCTCATCCGGCTAATATCTCCTACATCAGAGCCTCTCGTTCGATGTGGACAGCCTATACGATCTTATCGGAGCCCGCAGATAGTTCATCGGAGTCTCGGATTCCATCCGAGGCTCAGGTGAACGTCATCGGACCCCTGTTCTTGCAAGCTCGCTCGCTGCCGTTGGATGAGCCCATTCCAACCAGATTCCATCAGAGACATCGACCAGATCAGCTTTTGAGTCATTGGATCTGACATCCCCTAATGTATCTGCCTCGCACGTTCTAAACACCATCAACACCATCAGATCAACAGCAGGAGGATATTAAAGACGTACGATAGCGACAGCATCCACACATGCCACACATCCTCACATGGTCCGCGCGTGCCCTGCAAGGGTATTTTTCCCTTTTACCCCCACACTTTTATGTTTTATTATATAGTTCTATAAATAAAGTGGTAGTCTAGAATTTTTGTAGTTTAGACCTCAAGGTTTCTAGTATTTGCATTTTAGTCCAGTTGAGTTGCAGTCATGTGTCATCCCGCGTGTTTCTCTAATGTTTTTGCATTTAGTGCCTTGAACTTTTGCTATGTTATGCTTTAAATAAAATATTTCTGATATTTGCATTTATGCCCCTGTGCGTGGCTTATTGAGCATGTGCAAGAATTAACTGGATAATTTTCATCTTTAGCCCTAAGCTTTTTATATGTATTATATCTTGGTTTGGAAACTTTAGGATAATTGCATATAGGTCCCTACCTGTTGTGTGGTTTTTTTCATCAAATAATAACAAAATTAACTCTAAAAATCCCACAAAGATTATTGTTAGCTCCTGCAAACACATAATATTTATGGTGATTTTTGTGAATTAAATTAGTTTTATTTGATATTTTCTAAAAATCAAAAACCCTAAAAATGTGTTATGTCTGTTTTATAAAATACCAAAAAAATATAAAAATTAATTTAAAATTTAAAAAATTAGGGTGTGCTTGTCTTTATGTGTTTTAATTCTAATACATTTTTTGTTGCATTATTCATTATAAAACCTTAAAAAGCTAAAAACTCTAAAAAACTTATAAAAACAATTAAAAATTCTAGAAATTAAAAAAATAGAATTTCAGGATCTGTAATCAGGTATTTTTGTTTACTTTTTCATAAAAATCATAACCAGGATATTAGGCGTTTTTAATATTTAAATTTGTCTTTTGGTCTAGGCTATACACTTTTTTTCATTTTCTTTCTTATTTAATTTTATAAAATCATATAAAAATAAAAAAATCCCATAAAATTCCAAAAAACATCTGAATATTTGGAAAATATAAAAATATTTTTGTCTTTGATTTTTGAATAATTTTGATCTTAATAAAAATTGTTGAAGTTTGCTTGGTCCTTATTTCTTTCTCTTGTTTTCTTATTTTAAAAATATAAAAAAATTGCAAAATAAAAATAAATAAAAATTAGCTTTTACTTCTCTGATTTTGACTACTTCGTAGGTTTCACTCGTGCTCCTTGTGTTCGACCCTGGTCGCTATACCGGGTTAAATAAATAGAGGAGACCGCTAACATTGGATTTTGTGCTTTGATTGCGTTATTTTTATGGTCTTGATTTTTTTGTTGATTACACTTCGCGGTTTGGGTCACAACAACCTCTCATGATTTATCTGATACCTTAACCCTAGTCATGAGGCGTGTCATCAGTCTTCACGGGTCGAGTTGGTGAATCCATTGTTTTGATGTTTGATTGCTTAGTTTTATTAAGGTGAAGATAAAAAATATCATGCACCTGCGCCATTTTGCTTTCCTTCTTTCATTCCCTTTTTGATCCCAGCTCACTTTGAGCCATTCTACTATTTTACACTCCTTTTATTTCTTGTTGGCCTCCGTATCTTTCCTCCACATCGATCTCCCTTTTGACCTTCGAGATGGCGATGCATGGATGGCTTAGTCGAGACTCCATCGATACCCACATCGATTCCATGCGCTCGTCTTCTCCAATATACCAGGGTGATTCCCTAGAACTCGGTTTGGACTCCGCGAACCGATCTCCAGACTCCCCATCCTATCTAATAATCAGGGATCACTCTTGTCCTGAACTCTTCCTATTTTGGATGACGATTGACTTCACTCCTTATACATTTCCATACTAAATGAAGTTCTGTGTTGACCTTAACACAGAACAATTTTCTACATTTGGTGTAGCAATACAGACTAATCGTGGTATTCTTCCATGTGCAGACCAAGAATGTGATCCGAAGCACAAGGTAGTCCCAGATTCAGATACAAATATGGCTCCTACTGGAAGAGGAAAGGGACCACAGCCCCAACCTGTCGAGCAGGCAGACCAGAGGAAGGACAATATACCACATAAAATGAAGTCAATAGTCAGCTCCTTACATCCATTCAATCCATCCAGCAGTAGTTGATGAACCAAGGACTTACCCAAGTTTCTTTCTAATATATGCTAAATGATTTGAGGACAATAGCTGATGAGAGAGATCTCATGAGAGAGGATCTGAATAGAAATGACATAGAGGACTACATGTCAACAGGTAGACCCCGTGACAAGGGAAGAGAGGCAAGACCACTATAGCCGGAGCACACATTGAAGCAAACGTACAACCTTAGAGCACGACATATCACCGAGTGGATTTTGATTCCACCCATCCATGCCCACTTTGAGCTAAAGTGGTTTTTCCTATCTCTGTGCCACAACACATTACCCTAATATTCCTTTGGGGCTAATCAAGATGATTGCCTTTCCCGTAAACCTACAAGATAAGGCCCTATATTGGGTTGATCATTTGATGAAGGTAGCGATAACCTGGAGGAGTTAAAGTCTGCATTTCTCCACAAATTCTATCCTCTCGGTCGCGTGAACCAGATGCACGCTCGCACTAGCTTCATCCAGCAACCCCATGAGACGATAAACGAAGCATGGGAAAGATTCAAAGATATGCAAGAGAAGTGTCAACACCAAGATATTCCCAAGACTAGTCTCGTGCAACATTTCTTTAGTGGGCTGACAATTGAGAGCCAAAAGCTCGTACATGCAGCTTGTGGTGACTTGCATTTTCACAAAGATGAGGATGTCATCTGGGACATTTTTGAGGAGATGGTCGAAGGAGAGGCCGCTTAATCCTTGTCCCGTTCATACATGAAGATGACCACTGCCAACCACAAGCTAGTCAACATGGCTACTCATGCAGAGAACAGGGACAACATCTCCAACCTGAGCATTATCTGGAACAACCTGTCGAAAGTTTATATCATTGAGAAGAAGTCTCAGGACCTCGATAAACTTGTAGTGACCAAGAAGAGGATCCACGACTTGAAGAAGCTCGATCTGATTTCACAGCAGTTGGAGCAACTCGTTCGGGCATTGAATGTCAGTGCTTGCAACTCTGTGTCTGCCATCGCTGAGACATCTGCTGAGATAAAGGGGCCAACCCCGACACAACCTCCTCATCCGAGTCTCCCACCACCCCAACCCGTCCAGCATGTATATTACGTGCAGGACCCGGAGCAACCCCCACACTCCCAGACACAGATGGTTGTCTATCAGCCATAGTTGTAGCCAGCCTATCCCAAGCAGTTATATCTACCCCTGCCACTTATCTAGGAAGCTAATGGCATCTGAAATAATGATATGTAGCTGACCCATCCTCAGAGACAACCCCAGGGTCAGAACATGGGAAACATGCCCTATTACAAACAATAATAGGATGGAAGACCCAACCAACCCACTCATCAGCCTCCGTACCACAACAACACCTGGAGGCAGAATTTTCAGCAAGGTTCTCAGTAGCCCGATTAACGCAGTCGGGGCTACCATCAGCAGCAATCGGCTGCTCAATACCAGCACCACTACTCCGGTCCTCCTCAGTATTCTTAGTACTCTTCATTCCCTCCTCCTCACCATCAGCCTTATCAGGGTTACAACCAGCATCCTCAGTACCACGGCCAGCGCCCTCATCATGTCGACCCATCCGAGGCACCATCGTTGAACCTGGCCCTAGATTGTTTAGCTCATCTAATAAAAAATATGGTTGAGATGACCCAGAAGATCGACAACCTGACAACGGACTATCATTCCAGCTCAGTTTGAGGTGAACACGAACAATTTCCATTACAAGGAGCAGGTAGCTGGTAGCATCCAACCCAATTCAAGTGATCTTAAATGCTTTTCATATAATATTGTTACTCTTAAGAGCGGTAGGACATTGCAGCCATCGACCACTACGAAGGGAAAGCATCCAACATCTGATGGGGAGTCATCAACCCAGCCAGCACTAGGGTCAGATACCATTTTTAGAGCAGCACCAGAAAAAGTAACAAAAATAAAAAAATGTTGAAAAATAAAAAATACAAAAATAAGGAAGCATCGGTAGCCTCAATGGAGACAAACAGCTTTGGAGACCCCAGTACTTTACTTGGAGAAGTCGCCACAAGCAGCAGATCTGAAGTCAATCAAGGAAGTCGAGCCAATATTTTTTGGGCCACAGATTGTAGATGATTTTGTACATTTACACCATCTACCCATGATATGATAATTTTGAATATGTATTCCTTTTCCAGAAGCAATGAGAAAATGTAAAAACATTAAAATTTTAAAAAGTTCTTTGTCTGATCCCGCAACTATGGAAATTATTCAAAATTTGGTCTTGAATATACCTCTCATGAAAGCTCTTGAGTACATTCCTGCTATCAAAAAGAAATTAAATGATGCTTATACAATGAGGCGTAAACCTTGCCCTCACAATCCAAGAAGCCAAGGTGGAAAGCATGAAAATCACATCCTCACCATGGCCACCGTCAACGCCATCAATAACCTCCTAGATAAAAAGAAAGACAAGGGAGTTCCACTCATTCATTGTCAAATGTTTAACCAAGAGTTTGAACACACATTGCTCGATAGTGGGTCTTTTGTAAATCTGATGCCAGCCTCACTATTGATAGAATTCGGGTTAGGTCTGCTCACACACACAAAGATGATTCTGCAGTTTATTGCGAAAATTCGTCAAGCAGTCTAGAGACATGTTGGAAGATGTCATCACAACTGTTAAGGGGATGCAGTTCCATGTTGACTTTGTCGTACTGAACATGGATGTCTCCACACCTCTGCTTCATACCCCTATTATCCTTGATCGACCGTTCCTTTGAACAGCTAAAGCAGTAGTGAACTACAGCACTAAGAGATCATCTTCAGCTCCAGTAGTGACAAAGTAAAGATAGAGACCGTTTTCGAGCCAAAGCCTACAGTGGGAACATCTGCCGTGAGTGTGCATAAAATCAACAATCCTGAAGATTGCGAATTTTTGGAGGAATTCCGTGATACAGACCTTTTCCTAGACAACATGGAGATCCACAACTTCCTCTATCTTGAGGTAGGAGTGGATCAAGTAGTCAAATTCCCCTCTGTCGATGAGGATGAGCTTTGTGCTCATGTGCCAATGAGCTTGAAGAACTTTCTATGGGGACAATGAGCTCATAAGACAAAGATCATATCATTGATGAATTCTGCAATAATGTGGATCTATTTGATGATTTTTTGAAAGAGGAGCCTGAACAATCGAAGGTGGACCTTGAATAGTTGAAAGAACAACCACACACTATCATTTCTGAAGTCACCGGTGAATCATCTTCACTCCACATGAGCTGAAACCATTGCCCTCCAACATGAAGTACTCCTTTCTTACAGGTGAGCCAAATATGTGCTCGGTCATTATCAATGCACACCTAACCGCAGACCAAGAATCCTGTATGATGGAGGTTCTTGAACGTAACCGCAAGGAGATAGGTTGGAAAACCTCGGATCTTGATGGGATCAATCCTTCCCTTTGCTCACATCGCATTTTCCTTGAGGAAGACATCAAACCCTCCTGTGAATTTCAAAGAAGGCTAAATCTAAATCTTTGGTAGGTTTTCATGAAAGAGATTCAGAAATGGTGCTATGCGGGTTTCATATATCCCATCTCTGACAACAAATGGGTGAGTCCCTTTCACATAATGTTGAACAAATCATGGATCGCCATCATGAAGAATGACAAAGGAGAGGAGATTCCGACTAGAGTACCCACTTCTTAGTGAGTGTGCATTGACTATAGAAGATTGAACCTCACCACCAAGAAGGACTGCTTCCCCCTGCCCTTCATTGACCAGATTCTTGAGAGACTGACTGCAAGGAATATTTTTGCTTCTTGGACGAGTACTCCGGATACAGTCAAGTTTCTATAGCTCCTGAAGACCAAGAGAAGACCATGTTCACCTATCCGTTTGGGATGTACACCTTCAAACAAATGGCATTCGGGATATGTAATATACCATCCACATTTCAGAGGTGTATGCTTGCAGTGTTCACTGATATGGTGGGAAATCTTGTGGATGTTTTCATGGATGATTTTTTGATCTATGGAGATTTATTTGATCAATGCCTTGATTATCTAGACTGAGTTCTGCAGAGGTGTTGCGAAGTCAATCTAAAACTCTCGTGGAAGAAGAGCAACTTCATGGGGACTGAAGGAATTGTGCTGGATCATGGCATATCTAAATGTGGCATGGAAGTTGACCTAACCAAGGTGGAGATGATTTCTAAACTCGAGCCACTAACAACAATCAAACAAGTCTGGTCATTTTTGGGTCATGTCAATTTCTATCGATGGTTCATCAAATATTTTATGAAGTTGGCTCGACCATTGACTGAACTTTTGGGCAAGGAGAATGATTTTGTTATCTATGACTGTGTACTCCTTGCATTCAATCAGTTGAAAGAACTCATCACTAAGGCCACTATCTTGCAGCCGCTCGATTAGACACTACCCTTCGAAATCATGACAGATGTGTCAGATTATGCCATCAAGGTTGTACTGGGATAGAGGAAAAACAATGTTCCATTTTCCATTCACTACGCTAGTTGAACGCTCGATGAAGCGCAAAGAAATTACACAGTCACTGAGAAGGAGTTGCTAGCGGTACTTTTTGCATTGGAAAAGTTCATATCCCATCTCCTTCGTTACAAGGTCGTTATTTATACAAATCATCCGGCCATCCAGTATCTACAATAGAATTAGGTCGCCAAACCACATCTCATCAAATGGATCCTTCTCCTCCAAGAGTTTGATCTAGAAATACGAGATAAACCTGGAGTCAAGAATGTGATGGCCAACCACTTGTCCTGACATCCCGCACCTGAATCTCTTAAGCTGAACATGTAGCCTATCACTGAGACTTTTCCAGATGAGGTAATTTTGTCAATCACCTCGCTCTCCCGGTATGCCGATGTTGTGAACTATCTTGTGTGGTGGACAAGTTTTTGTTTGACATCCATTTCTACCAGTGGGAGGAACCATATCTCTTTTAAAAGGGGCAGATTGCATCTGGAAGAGGTGTATCCCTCAGGATGAAATTCCAAGTGTCCTCATGCATTGTCATGATCGTGAATCTACAGGGCACCATTCAGGAAAAAGAACGGCACAAAAAGTACTTCAAAGTGGACTATGGTGGCCAACATTATTTAAAGATGCATAAGACTATGCCAAGCATTGCACTGACTGCCAGAAAATGGGCAGCACCATAGGAATGAGAGATACAATGCCTTTGAAGTTCATTCATATTTCAGACGTCTTTGATTCTTGGGTAATGGACTTTATGAGCATGTTTCCGAACAACCAAGGTTACGAATATGTTCTGATTGCTGCCGACTATGTGAGTCGTTGGGTGCAAGCTATCCCAGCCTGCATAGACATTCGTACCGACTATAAATTTCTGAAAGATTACATCATCTCAAGGTTAGGGATACCAAAAATCCTCATACCAATGGGGGTAGCCACTTTATCAATGGAAAGATGAAGAAGCTGACTCAGGAATTTTGCATTGAACGTCGTGTCGCTTCTCCTTACCACCCGTAGTCTGATGGCTTGGCTGAATTCCAATAGGAAGATAAAATAATTCTACAAAAGCATGTGCGTCCGGATCGCAATAACTGGTCTCAGCTGCTTGATTCAGTTCTTTGGGTTTACAGGATCGCATACAAGTCACCGTTAGGAATGTCTCCCTATCCCCGTGTATGTGGCTAGCCATGCCATTTTCCCGTTGAACTGGTTCATAAATCCTTATGGGAAATCAATATTTGCAACTTAGACTCCAAGAAAGTAGGGAAGAAAATAAAAAGTGGATCTGAACAAATTTCTAGAATTCTGAGATTACGCATACGACAATAACCTGATGTACAAGGAGAAGGTCAAGAAGTGGCATGACAAGCACATCTGCATAAAGACTTTTGAGCCATGTCATAAGGTTTGGTTGTTTGATGCAAAATTAAAAATCATTCCATGAAAATTGAAGAGCAAATGGACTGGGTCATTCATAGCTAAACATATGTGTGACAATGGTAGCATGATGATATCTGAATTATCAACCGACACACAACCTTTTGTAGTCAATAGACAACTTCTATAACCTTACTTAGAGCATGATACATTTATGTCTGTCGTTGACTTAATTCAAGTTGTATATGAAGATGAGCTAAAACAACCACTTCTGTAGTTTTAGACAAAGTAGATCAAAATATTTTTGAACGATATTTCTTTTTCATCTTTTCATCTTTTCTTCTTTTCATTCTTTATTTTCTTTTTCTTCTAAAAAGGTGTCACCCCTTTCATCATTGGTATACTTAGGATGTACCTTGTCCTAAGTATGGGGGGAGTGTTTACCCCGAGTTGTTCATCTTTCAGTACATGAGGGGATATGTCGAACCGATGATTTCGTATATTCCCACCCTTGATCCTCCCTGCTTTGTGTACAATATGATATACTTAGGATTATTTCATCCTAAGTATGGGGGGATGGTCAACTTCTCGATCATTCATTCATTAGTCATAGTAGTATAGTCTTTTCTATACTCAGTACGAGTTATGTCTTCTCTTTTTCTCTCTGATCTATGAGGACATAGCTTAAGCAAAATCCAGGGGAGTTGTATATACTCCGTATATACTTTATCCATAACTTGTACTTTCTTATTTTCAATAAGTATGGCTAAAATATGATACTTGTATAAAATCCATTAAAATTGTTTGTATATATCGATTAATAAATCGGGCAAAAATGTTTTGCAAAATACTGAAAAATGGTTTGAAAATCACTTTGAAAAATCTTTTGAAAACTGTTTGAAAAATGTTTTGTAAAATATTTTCAACCTTTGAAAAAATAATTTTGTTTGTAAAAAATTCTTTCTTTGTGTGAAATAAAATCTTTTTAAAAATATTTGCAAATGATTTTCAAAAATTATTGTAAAATTAGTTTGAAAAATCCATATATACTGTGTGAAAAATCTTTGCAAAATGATTTTCAAATTTTGTAAGATGTTTTGTAAAAATTATTTGTTAAATTAGTGTTCAAAAATAAAGTTTTCAAAACTTATTGTAAAATCATTTTCAAATTATTTTTGAGAATTTGATACCTAATAAAATCCTTATAAAACTTGTATAAATTTTATAGTCTTAAAAAACCCAACTCTTGTAAATAATAAAAAGCACTCCTATGTAAATAGTTGTACTTATTTCTTTTGCCAAAAAACTTTTGTTTTGAAAAACCCCAAAAATATTTGCAAAATCTCTTTGCAAATTGCTTAAAATTTGCAAAATATTTTCAAAAATCCATAAAATGCTCAAATTTTGAAAATTGCATCACAAAAATATTTTTTGCATTGTGCATAGCATTTACATTTTTCGGATTGAGTTTGATAATTGAACAATTCTAAGTAAAATCCAAAGATTGGATCTTCGTTGAATCTTAAATATACTTAATCACTGGAACCTTATAGGAACTGGAATTGAGGTACTTCAGGTTTGGTTGACTTTATTCTTTGAGATCATGAGACTTGGTTCAATGTCATCTTGACTGGCTAAAAAGAGTATTTCGGAGCACATGCACGACTCGTGTTGATAATGACCTAACTTGTACACCTGCACTTTTCACCGTTCTCACCTCAGTTGAAGTAGTAGAGGGATGGATTTGCAGGCATGAGACACAAGCCAATAGAAACATTGGAAGCCACGCTTTTGTGGCCATTGTACCCCAACCCGCCAATGGCCATGAGGTCTAAAGACAGAAGTTGTGGGGTTGCAATAATGCTTCAAAAGAGGGATAGTCTACTGGCTCAAGAAGAAAAAGTCCTTATGTAATTGTTGTTGTATATAGTATTTAAAAAATGAAAAATAAAAAACTACAAAAAGTGGATAGGCATGATTGAAAATAAAATGTCTATTGCAGTATACATATTTATATAGTCAATAAGCAAGGTTGAGTTTCAAAGTCATATGTTTGTGAGCCTACAGCCAGATGATTTGGCTATACTAGACAAGATTCCTAGGATAGATAGATACACTGGCTACCGTCAGTTCTTCTCTCCACCTCCTCTTCTCGAGTAGGTTGTACTTGAACTTAGAAGGGAATACCCCTCTTCTCGAGGAAAGAGTTGTTGGATTGGGGAACTAGGGTCACTATGCTGGAGAGGACTGACTTTTACTGCTTTAGCCGAGGAGAGCTACATATCTCACACACTTCCAAGATAGATTCATAGTCATAAGGGATTACATATGAGTTTAAGTATTCTGACCTAGCTATTGTGGAGACTTGAGCAGGGTTTTGGGATTCTCAAATGCTATTGTGTTCCAAATCCACTTCTCAATAAGGTTCCAACCGTACCTAAAATCCAAAGGTCCGACTTAAGCTCCAAACTTTGATTTTATAAAGACAAGTTTGAGAATTAGATTCAATCCCCTTTCTTTCTTTTTTTTTGTTTTATTTTTTCACTTATTGCATAAGTGTTTGCTATGACTAACAAAGGCAAGTATAGGGGGGTGATGAATTTCCATTTCACCACCTTTATTCTATTATTTTGGCCTTAAAAATCCTAGTTAATGCATGTAAATAGTATTATTTTACAAATTAACATCCATTGTATATTTCATTTATTATGTATAAAACATAGTTTTTAGTGCCAAAATTATAGAATATAGAAAAGAAAAGAAAATGAATAAAACACCAAATGTATTTTATGACCCAAAATCCCGAGACCTAGGCATCTTGATGAGTGGGTCAATAAGGAATAAAGTAGAGGGAGATAAGGGCCAATAAATCAATAAATCCCTATTCTTTTATTCATAAGTATTGTATTTTTGGAACCTATATTATTTTTAATTGTTTATACTCAAATAAAGAAACTTTGTACTTGAAAGTTCTAGATAATAATATATAGAAAAATACAAATTCGAGTTTACATAAAAATAATATACACTGTACATTTTATATTCTAAATAAAAAGCCAAAACACAAATTTCCCAATTCCATATCTTCTCAATAAAAACTCAAATGTATCACCTTTAATTGTATATACTTTTAATAAGCTATATAGTGAATTTGGTTTCATTTAATTTGAAGTTAAGGTGTCAAAGTTAGGTTTTGGATCCCTATTGTGCAGTATATCTGAATAAATATTCATTTTATTTATTCTTAATTATTTTTATAATTTTATATTTTCATGCTTTTGTGTATATGATTTATAATATTTGTACATATTTAGAATAGAATAAAAGCATAGAGATAAAAAATAGTGTGTATATATATATGCATAGATGAAATACTTATACTTATACTTACATAATATACACCTATATTTATTTAAGCATACAAATAATATTAGAAAAACACAATAAAAATATATTTAGAAATATAAAAATATATTATAATTTCATAAATAATAAAATCAAAAATACAAAATAAAAAATACTCAAAACATAGATAAAATCATATTAAAATACTACATAAAATAATAAACATTTTTTATGTTTTAACTGAATATTAATAAAATAAACTACTATTTTTAATTAGATTAATAAAGGATTTAATTTATTATTTTTTTCTTTTGCAGCTGTCGGACCAATCAGGGCTCAACCCAGATTGACCTAGGTGAACTGCCTTTCCCCCTAGGCATGTCGTTGTCAAAACGATACCCCCATCTTCATCGATTCTCACCATCGTATCTTGCAATATTTTGGCTTGATTTCTTCTTCAATCTTGTGCCTCGATCAAAGCTCTTTCATGCCAATATCATTTCTAGAACGTGGCACCTCTGAATCGAGCGCATTGTCCTGATGAAGAACACCTTGTACATATACTTAACTCCAGGCAAAAGTTCATTTTAATCCCTCTTCCGCCTCCTAACCATAGATATGAGCTTCAAGATAGTCTCTTGGTGACATCAGGAGTTGTTTCAACCCCTTTGCATGAAGGTTGGCGTTGAATCAAGGCTGGTCCGTTGTTCCACTACCGTAATTGCTTGAGCTCAGATCTAGGCGCTTCTCGACCAGTAAATCTTCTATATCCCTAGCTCCTCATGTTCTTTAGACAAACATTAGTGTAGTTGTCTTTTATTTCTATAAGTTTCATTTTATTTTCTGTAATTTTTGAATATTTCCTCGCTGGAGCTCCGACTCTGTCATCTTTTTCCGATGACCTCAGACCACTTCTGCCGTCAGAATCAACTTCATCATCTCCCCTTACGTCTTCCCTTCACCCCTTACACCTTCAGTCCCTTGGATCTCTCTCAGATCGAGAAATCCGATCTCCTTCCTCTACCTCTCGCTAGAGATCTTCGCCTCGACTCACCCTCGCATCATTTAGCCTTCTGAAGTTGTCCTCAGCTTCAAATTTTTGTTGAGAACTTAACCATGCATGTCTGAAGAGAGAGCCTCCCTTGGAGGCTTTCCAAGCAGGAGGAGGAGTTCCAGGTGTTGCCCTCTATGGGGAGCGCTTCAAGGAGCCCCAAACCTATTCGACCCTTCCAGCTGATAGAGGACGATGTCAGGAGTCTTTTGGGCCATTTTGCAGTAGTTTAGGACGTCAGAGGAGGGAGAGCATATTGGAAGAAGCTCGCTCAGGTGGAGATTCTTCCATGTTCTTCCATATCCCTTCTCTGCCATTGAATCAAGGTCGAGCTCCAGATGAAGCAACTACCGTTGGATGTGCCCCGTTCAGGATCGTCAGATCTCCTCTGAGATCTAATCTCAGCCATCCAGCGTGAACTCACATCAACTTACCTTAGCCGTCCATGTGGATTAGTAAAGCACACATAGCCATCTGATCACGCTAAAGTGTAGGTATTTTGCAACTTCCCCCCTCGTTTTTCCCACTTATTATCTGGTCATGTAATTTTCCATCGTAGTTTAATATTTTATGAAATTTACAAGTGAAATGCTGTGATTAGTTGTATTTGCATTTTGGTCCTGGCCATGTGACCTCACGTGTTGTCCCATGTGAGGTGACATTTTGCATTGAGGCCCTTGCAACTCTTTGTATTTATGTTTAGTCCTAAAATTTTTGAATGAAGTTATACTTTTTTGGGACATTTGCATATTGGCCCATGCATTTAATTTTATTTGCATTAATGCCCTTGCTCGTTCAGTAATTTTGCATGTTTTCTATTTATTTAAAATACCATCCTAGCTCCAAAAATTCCCAAAAAATGGGATTAAGTGCCTGCTTGCTCATAGTTTCACGCCATATTTTTGGATTTCTATTTTAGGTAATTTAGTACTTATTAAAAATCAAGGGAGCATGCTTTTGTCCTTATTTGATTTATAAAATACCAAAACATTATAAAAATATTTTGAAAATTTCTCAAAAAAATATTTTTAGTTTATTTTACTAGTTTGAGCCTTCAGACCATAAATCACTAAAAATAGAAAAATAAAACTCATAAACATTAAAAATTTCTAAAGACTTTATAAAAATATAAAAAAATCACTAAAAATCCAAAAATACCATTTTATTTTTTGTAATTTTTTTATTGTATATTTTTAATAAAAATAGTTTTGGACAATTTTGACTCTATTTTCTATTTTAAATTCTGGAACAATCTATTTATTTAATCCTTGTTTTGGGATATTTTTTACTTTAAAAATATATACAAATTGGCAAAAATTTCTTAAAAATTACAAAAATAGCAAAAAAATATTTAAAACCTCAAGACATTTTATCTTTTATTTATTTTTATTAGTATTTATAATTGTATTTGCCTATATTATTCACATTTCATATATATATATATATAGGGGAAACTTCCAATAAGGTGCACCTTTCCTGGATGCGTGAAAAGCCACGTCCATTTAAGCATTTTTCAAATTTATTTTACAATTTCTAACTCCATAAATTTAATAATAAATATTAACATAATATGTATATCACAAAAGATTTAAAAAAATATTAGTATATTTGACAAAAAAATATTTGTTACAATATAGATGATATATTTTACAAAACTATATGATCGTCATTATTTTACAATATGGAGTTTAAATTTACAAAATTGTTACGCAATTTACAAATTTAGTAGTGGGTTTCTGAATTTCAGGAAAGGTGCACTTCATTGGAAGGGCTCCCTATATATATATATATTAAAGAAAGAAATTAAAAATCAAAAATTATAAAAATAAAATAAAACTTATAAAATAAAAATTTTAAAAATATAAAAATAAAAATCCAAAAAAATATAAAATTAAAAACCTACAAAAAATCATAAATTGGCTAAGTTTTGTGAAAGCCAAATTCATGTGATTCATTTCTTGACCTCATATACTCTACAACCTTGTTTACTGTTTTCGACCTTAGACATTTGTCACTATACAACTTTAGTAGGGTATAAGAAATTTTAATTCACATTTGCTTGGTTTATTTATTGTATGGTTTAATTGTTGGTTGAATGCAATTGTTGAGAAGTCATCACAACAATTGAGTCCTTGCCTTGTGAGGATAATTTTAGACTCCTTGATTTTTACGTTCAACAACTTGTCGTATGAGGCTAAGGTCAGAGGAAAGGTTAAGTAATGATGGATGTACCCCTATGAGATGCATTACTAAATACATTTCATTATTGATCATTAAATTTTATTTTTCTAATGGGTAGGCCTCTATAGGTATATGTTTTTTGAATTGCAAGGTTCTGACAAGAACAAGGTCGAAGAGTCCATAAGTGCACAATATATCATGGAGGAAGTTGCAAACTTCTACACTAGATACCTATCTGTGGACATAGAGAGCATTCATAACCATCTTCCATGTAATGAATTTCCAACTACATAAGTCGATGTCTACCTTTTTATGCTTTTTCTGAGTGGGGAGCCATTTAGAAAGGGAAGGTCTCGTATGATGACTCAACGAGAAAAAGTAGCGACAGAGTTTTATGTTCTGGACAATACTTACGAAGTTTCACCATATGATGAGTGCACATTTTCGCAATGTAGACACCTATAGGTTTCGTAAAATATTAATTTATTTTTAATAATGTAGAAAGTATAGGGACCAGATAATCCAATATTCAACAAAAGTGAGGTGATCGAAGAGTTTCGAAAAATGTTTGCAACATGGTTTAAAGAGCATGTTATATCATTCTACCCAACTAATGAGAAGTCAAACATATTATAGATATTTCTTTGGGTCCAAATTATGCAATGAGATCGTTTAATGCTTTCTATGCTAAGGGATCAAGATTCCACTCACGAACGGGAAAAATGGTTATCCATATGCAATTCATGTGTTATGGTATCGGGTTCTTGTTACAATGAGGACAACTTAAGCAATTGTGGGATTCTCCGAGAGGTGGCCGGTTTGATCCACAATGAGGAGTTGGCATAAACTCACAACATGATATGGTTGGGGTGATTTTCAATAGATATATACGAAGGTTTGAGCTCTTTATCTTAGCTTCACAAATTGAGAAAATATGCTACGCACCTCAAGTGGGTAAAAAGTGAAAGAGAGATGATTGGGTAACTATATTAATAAAGATGACTCATGTGTAAATTTACACCAACACTGTCACAAAAGAGGGTAACATCTAAAATAAATTTCAATACTTCATGGTTGATGGGTTAGTGAATGCAACCTCATGTATTATTAGATCTTTATCATTTTCTCATTAATATTTTTATTAAATGTTAATTACATAAATTGTATTCAATGAAGTAATGGAGGTGATGAGAAGAGGTGTCTCTTCCTCCGGAAGAGGCGGCTTTGGTAGACATAGTGGTTCTCGAGATGACGACCGACCGTCTCCATCTCATCGTGATGGTAATAAATATTTTTTTTAAATTCAATGGATCATATCTTTAATTTTAAACTCACATTATTATTGTTGTTCTATAAATATGTCTCAATAATTGTGGTGTTTTCCTCTTACAGACCGTTGATCGTAGGACCCAAATATGAGTGTATTTGTTCAAAATTGCGTCTCTCTCAGGAAGGAGGTGCTGGCACACTTGCTCCAATATGTGGAGCCTACTCCGACCCATCCTTCCTCTTCCGATGAACATCCAGCCTACTCTGTGGTCTTAACACCATGAGGACGAAATGATGATGGATGTATAGCATGTATGCAGTACCCATGTCAAGTCTCATCCTACCACCTCTCCACATGTGGCCTCAGCCCTACATCGCTTCTTGGTGTTCCTACCCGATGAGTATCTCTTCCTTATGGTTTTGAATATATATATATATATATATATATATTTCTGTTCTACTATGTCAAACTCATAAAATGAAGTTAAATGATACAGTTATAACTAAAGGATCAATGCAATGTAGCGAAGGAGCTGTGCAAGACCTGAAACCATTTCTAGGATTGTGAGGACTATAGATGGAATCGTATGAATCCGTTTGAACGGTAGGGATCTTGGACGATGTCTATTTGAGTAAATTCATCCATATCTATTTGAGAGTTATTTTGACTCATATATGTTTGATAAAAATACTTATTTAATGTAGAACGCCTATGATATCTGTCCCGAGTACTCTTGAAAGATGTTATGTATCCCTCTAACTCATCTAACTAGTAACAGGATTGTAGATAGCATTTACAGGGCAAGAAAGGATGCATTGGCCAAGCATGATGGGGAGGTTAATTTGTAGAGAGTGAATGGATTCATCCCATCTTAGTGCACTCTTGGAGGTATTAAATATTAGTTACTCATTACTATTTTTCTTATAGTGGTTTACATTCTTACCATATCTGGTTCCAAACAAATGGATTCGATATTGTGATCTCTTTGCTTCTGAGGATTTTGGGAGGTGTTCTCTTATGAGAAGGATCACCAAAGGGAAGCAAGAGATTAAATCTAATGGTAATGCCAAGAGCTTTGTGGTGATGAGCGATAAATTGTTATGTATTTATCACAATTTAGAATCTCATTAACTGTATTTAGATTGTTAATTTAAATCTTTGTGACAACATGCAATTACGCAACATGAGCCTGCACTTAGGGAATGGTGGGTGAAGACCCATATACAGGGTGATTAGTGGCCCACACACTAAGCCCATGCCATAGTGGTGCGTGCTTCTTTGACATTTATAATCATTTAGAAATAGAAATTTTAATTGTATATTGGTAAAAGGTGCCTTTAACATGCTCTATGATGAGCTCTTCACGAAGAAGTATGACTCCCTTTCCATTAAGGGCCACCTACTATTTGATGCCAAGGTTTGGCAAGAGGTGATCGACAGGTTGAACCCAACCGTCTACAAGCCTTGAGGGGGGGAGGGCATAGGAGTCGAGTTGCGACACTGTATGTACCATAAGTATATACAGTCCATCGCCATCATAGTATACACAGCCATCTGTGATACATCCTCTAGACCCGACATAGATTTGCAAGATCTCCACAAATATTGGGAGCATTTCGAACTTCACGAGTGGTGTGGAGAACAAACTCAATGGCCTAAAATACCGGTTTGTTTCTCGGCAATATTACAATCTCATATTTTATTTATATTGCATGATAGTGATACTATTATATTTTAAAAATATAGGGGTGCTCGTCAGGGTGGAAAGAAGATTGTCAATCGTCACGATGATCAGAGAGAAGAGGAAGAAGTGAAGGATCTAACACTCCATAACAATATTGTAGTGTTCTTGTAATTTATAATTTAGCATTCACATCTCTTTGTCATTAACATTATCGTTTTAAGTTCATAATATTCATATTCATATATATATATATATATATATATATATATCATGTTGTGGATTTGTTAATGTGTATATAAGTTGAATGTTAATAACTTGTCATTTAGGTTGGGAATATGTCAATGATATAATATCGCGCTTGATTGTGAATGTGGATTCTATAGAATTATTGTATTCTTATATACGTCTGATTTTTATATGCTTCTACAAGTATATGTAATCACAAGGGAAGAGGAAAATGATCGATGAAACTGAACCAGATACTGATTTCTTTATTTGGAATTTGAAAAAATCGACTACATGTAGTCCCCTATGTGGTCACATTCTATGTATTTTTTAATATGTTGACAAAAACAATTATGAGCACGAGGGACCACAATACTTGCATAGTACAAGAACATTACGACCACATTGTAGTCATAACCATATTTACGGCTATGTGCATGCCATCACAACACTTTCGATAACATGTAGTTGCATACGGCAAAAATGACTACATTACCACTATAATGTGAGCAAAATGGGACCACACTCTTGCTCGTATTATGTGTAGTTTCTTGCAGTGTTACTTGGGGTTTGAGGTATGGAGTGAGTGTTGGGGCCCAGTCATGGGGTGGTGAGGAGGGGGGGTTGTATTTAACCAGACAAGTAAAGATCTTAGAGGTGGATTGAGGTGTTGAGCGTGTGGGGTAATGAGGCCTACTTGGGATAGGTTTCTGATGTGTAGATGGTGCCAGGGCGTGGGATGGTAATCGGGTTGTAGGTGGTTGTGGAGCAATTGGAACTCAAATGGATTCGAGTGAAAATTAGGTGGGGTTCGGGAACGAGTGGTAGTGTTGGGGTGGGTGGGGAGGGGGGGAGGGGCGAAGTTTGGTTGTATTGGGGCCGGCTTAGGGGACAAGGAGTAGGTGTCAGTTGTGGGATGGTATTCCAATTGCACATAGTTAAGGGGGACTGAAACAACCGATGTTTGATGACGCCAAAGATGGGCTAGGATGTCAAGGCATATAGAAGATCAAAGACGACGACCACGGAAAAAAGATAGGGAAATGACAAGGGCAAGGGTAAGAAGGATTTTTCTTTTATGAAATGGAGGAGAATGAAATTATAAAATAACCGCGTACTCTATTTTCTTGTAAGTGTGTTTCTATTCTAAAACATTGTAATATAAAAAATAGGACCGTGATATTTGTTATCTCTATATCACTGAACGCCATAGCTTTATGATATAACATGTATTTATTATTACATTTCATTTTCTTTGTTTTTATGTTGGACTGCATGTTGTTATCTACATATCGAAATTCGAATGCACGATTTGTTAATATTTTTTTTTTTGATCATTTGGATTTATTGTGCAAGATCTCCAGTGTTTGAAGTTATAAGCTATACTTGGTGCACGATATCCTGTCATTTTGTGGATGATCAACATTTTTTTAGGCTTGATTAAAGTTAAACCTTTTATTCTTGAACATGATATGATATCAAGCATTATTGTGTGTGATTTATAAGTTGAAGATTATGGGTTGGCTGTAGGTTACATGTTAAATCTATTGCATAGTCACTATATTTTACATTGAATTGCGGAAGTTGCTACTGTATTGCCACCACATTGCGACAATAAGTGGTAGCAATATAATGATTTGCAACAACTTTAAAACCACAATGCCACTGCGGAGGTCTCAATGTGGTGCTAATATAGTTGCAATGTGGTGATAAAGTAGTGAAACAACCGAAATAATTCCAAGAGTGGTCTTGTGGTCCACAAGGCGGGACCAACAGTCGTTGTGCCAATCACTCTCAAAGATCAAAGGCAATTTCAACAATCAACCCACAAGATAAATATGAAACTATAAATGCAGGAGATGTAGATCAAAATTTATTTATACCCTACAAACAAGTGTATAGTGGACAGACAAGTAGGGGTCGAACTTAGGGAACACACGTTGTAGCACGGATATTTTATTTATAAATAAATAAAATGTGTAAAGATGTATATAGATATGCATACTATTTACTTAGGTTTTTGTGCGTTCTTAAAATATGTTTTTTAGTAATGATTCTAATGAATTTTTAAATTTCTAGTTTTATATATTTTTCAAGAAATTGTAAAATATTTATAACAATGATTAATATTATAACATATACATAACTATATATTGATATATAATAAACTATAGGGCAGTATAATTATAAATATAGGTAAAAATAGTAAAAAAAATAACAGAATAAAATGGTTTGTATTTTTTTAGTTTTTACTATTTTTATGATTTTCAAGTATTTTTTGCAAATTTTGAGATATTTTTAAAGTCCAAAATATATCAAAACATGGATTAAATAAAAAGGTCGAATTGATTTGGAATGGAAAAAAGTCTCAAAATTTTTCCAAATCAAGCTTAATATATGCTAATATGTATTAATAAAAATACGGGTCGGAAAGAAATGTTTTTAAAGTTTTTTGATGAATTTTTATATTTTTTATAGGATTTTGGATCTTTTAAATTTTTATGATTTTCTTTTTCTATTTTTTTGGGATTTTTGGTCTGGGGGTACTAGGTACTATAATAAACACATACTATTTTTTGGAAATTTTAAAGATGATTTTATATTTTATGGAATTTTCAAAGAAAACAGGGAATAAACCGTGCTATATTGATTTTTAATAAATAGAAATATGCATAAAAGCAAATCTAAAATTATTGCGTGAAAGATCAAGCAAGCAGGCACATTCACATATTTTTTATGATTTTTGGGTACAGATGATATTTATAAAAATTAGATAAACATAGATAAAAATTCTTGCTAATAGTGGTATATTTGTAAATAAAATGAAGGACATAGTTAAACGTTTGATTACCTAAAAGTTTACAACTAATACTAAAAGTTTCAATGTTAAAACACAATTACAAAAATTAAAGGGTTTATATGCAAAATTCCACACATGCGAGCCGCCACATGAGGTGACATGGCGAGGGATTAAACTGCAATATTTACAATATTCGAGGGCTTACATGTAATTTACCCCCTACTTTTTGAACATAGCAAAATATTTACAGGACTTTTTAGATATTATAAAAATATAGAGGGGCACTTTGAAATTTACCTCTTTAACTGCTTCATATCCGACTGCATGAGATACATCCACGTGGCAGATACAACAGTTATCCTTGCACATCCATTCAACGAGATTTGACGATTCAGATTAGATCTAAATTGTTGTTCTTGATCGGACGGTTCAGAGAGAGGTGTGAAGAACAGCTAAAGAACTGCTCGCTGGTGAGGTTTGATCCTTTGGTTCTTCGTGCTCCTGCAGTGGAATGCTCCTCTGACAAACCCAGCAATGAGCTAAGCTTCCTCCGCGTGAAGGGGGCTCCTCGAGAGGGCATGGTAAGGCTCAACGACCCCTGATGGCTCCAGATGACCAGGAGCTTCGTCTAGTGCTTCAACCGCTCCAGGAGGGTCCTTTAGGACCAAGTCCTGCACCAAAAAGTTGGGAAGACCGAGAGCTACCCCCTCGGCTACTCCCTGAAGCTACTGGTGGTAGGGGTGGATGAAATATGAAGAGCTCCGACGATGTGGACGGAGATGAGCTCGGATCCCAAATCCAAGAAGGACACGGGTTGATCATAGGGTCATATCAATGGAGAACATGTAGGGGGTTCGAGTGAGGCAAAAAATGAGGCGGATTAATGATGAGATCACGATGGATTAGTCTTGGCGGCCTATCTCTAGGAATTGAGGTTTTTAAATTTTATAGCTAATGAGGTGATTAAACTAGAATATGAAAGTGATAAATGAAAAGAGGACTAAGTAATAACCTAAGAATGCAAAATAAAGGGCACGACTCGGGTGGGTGGTTTGAAGCAGAACCGCGACGACAGCTCGCCGGAGGTGGTAGGATACATCCAATCACGACTCCTCCTGGTTGTGGATCCCTTCCAGACATTGTTGTCAACTTCTCCAAGAAGACAAGATGGACCCGAGGGGCTAAGACTCGAGAGAGAACGATCAAACTCAAAAAGGAGTTGGAAGGAAGCTTTTATAGACAAGCGGAGGTGGAGCTTTCTAAGGGAGGTTGCGTGGATAGAGGAGGTGGTAGGTTAAGATGCTCGCATGGGCGAGGGTCAAGGACGGAAGGGCTGCATGATGGTAAAGGTTTCGAGAGGAATGGAAGTATGGTGGAGGCTTGAAAATTGCACATATATATTTACATTTATTTATAATTTAATTAAATATGCATAAATATATTTTTATTGTATTTTTCTGATATAACATGTACATTTAAATAAATAGATGTATTTATTATATAGTTGTGTATAGGTAATTCATACATATATCTCAATGTATGTATTTATTTTAGTGTGTCTTTAATGATTTTATTATATTCTAATTATGTACATATACTATAAACAATATTTACAAAATTTTAAAAATATAAAATAATGAAAATATAAAGAATAAATAAAATGAATATTTTATTCTGGTATATTGTACAATAGGGGTACAAAACATAACTTTTGCACCTTAACTCCAAATTAAAATAAACCACATTCATTAAATATATAATAAAAAGTTATATACAAGTAAAGGTGATTTCGATGCATTTAGAGTTCATATGAAGGAAGTTAGGTTTTTGGATTTTTATTCTTTGTGTAGAATGTACAATTTGCATTATTTTTGCATGAATAAATTTGGTATTTTTCTATATATTTTTATCTACAACTTTCATGTTTAAAGGTTATTGATTTGAGGTGTAAATAATGAAGAATAAAATAGGTGACAAAAAAGTAATTGTTGGCATATATCTTTAGGATTTTTAGATTGTGTAATCTGTACAATTGGTTGCCCTTTCTCCTCGTACTTTATTCCTTGTTGACTAAGTCATCATGATGACTGAGTCTAAGGGGTTAGGGTCACCCAACACCTATGGTGTTTCGTTTCTTTATCTTTTCTTCCTTTATTTTTTTATTTTGGTTTTTAACAAAATAAGTATATAGTATTTTATACAGTATTTTGTAAAAATTTCGGGTGTTTATTTTGATAAATTAATGATATATGTGTGCATTTACCTAGCGATTTAAGGCCAAAATGAAAGAATAAATGTGATGAAATGGAGATTAATCATCTCCTTTAAGCATTTGCTAGTCCCTAGCAAACACTCACACCTATAAGTACAGAAAAAATAAAGAATAGAAAAAGAAATAGCTTGGAATAATTGTCGACTTTTAAACTTGTCTTAATAAAGTCAAAGCTTGGAGCTCAGAGAAGTCCTTTGGATTAATGGTGTGTTCGGAACGACATGGAAGTTAGATAGTGTGACACAACAACCCTTAAGTTCCATATTCCTATCATCCAGTCCAATTCACAATCAAGTCAGAACCATCCTCTCAGTTGCATACTCTTGCTACCTTGAAGTGATGGAACCATGTGTGTGAAATTTTTCAGCTCTCCCCAAACAAAACCGTTGAATTATGAAGTGTATGCTATTCCTGTGACTCATGACAAAGATTCCCTTCTATAGTCAGGTGCTCCCGGAATTTAAAATCGTATGGGGTAAGAAGTTAGAAGAATGGGAACATAAGTGGGGATGGACTAGTGTAGTCTTCATTCACTTATGAAGTTGGTCTTGTAACTGATTCCTCACAAAGAGCATGCTTTTCTGGAGCTCATTTTTTGTCGAATTTTTGAGTGTGGGATTCTTTGGATATTTTCTTTGATTTTGTATAGCTTCTGCATTCTTGTTCCTGATGGATATATCATCTTTTGTTCCACTCATTTTTTGCGGTCTTGGAAATGTTGCGTCGATAGACCATTCCTCATCTGAAGTATCCTCTCAATCCATCTATAATCTTTAGATATCACTGTTACCAAAAGTGGTGGGTTAGAGTACTGGTGTTGGCAACTGCCAAGATGGTTTCTAAGCCCCCCTTGACGAAACGACCTTGCATTGTACTGACTTAGAATTCAAGATTTTTCAACAGTCCATCTGAGTTGAGATAAGTGCTAGGTGTAAGGTTTCCAGTCAAATCACTGTCTTAAGAGTCTTGCGGATGATATGAACGGACCTATTTAGGCATATTTGATGAGAGTCTGATCGATCAGGGTTAAGTATCAAGTAATATCTAAGGACGTTGCGACCCCAATCAATCAGACGGGCTCAATAAAGAAGAAGAAACCACTCAAAATAAATCAAACACTCCAGAAGAAAAAGTGATACGTTATTTTTGTTTACCTGGTATATCCACCAGGGTCGAACATAATGAGCACGAAAATACTACGAAGTAGTCAAATTTTTCAAAAATGAAACAATTTTTTAATGGTTTTTAATTTTGCAAATTTTTAATTTTTAATAAGAAAACGAAATCAACAAAAATAAAGCCAAGGAACATAACAAAATTTTTTTCTTTAAGGATAAAAATGCTCAAAAAATTGAGATAAAAATATTGTTAGATTTTTGAAGTTTTAAAATATTTTTTGTAATTTTCTAAAGTTTTGCAAATGTTTTTTTTATAATTTTATAAAAATCAAAAAGTGATAAAAATGCAGACAGTGCACAGCCAGGACTAAGTTGCAAGTTTAAAATATTTAAAATGCCCTAAAGTCCTAGATAGCAATTTTACGATTAAGTATGAATTCAACCTAAAAACATGAACTAAAAATGAAATTTTTGGATTTTTATGATTTTATATGATTTTATAAGGTTTTTGGTTTTTTTGAATTTTAGGTTTTTTATAAGAGTTCTCCAAACAAAATTAAAACTAGAAATAAAACACTCAACACATACATGAATCTTAATAGAATTTTTGGAGAATGTTTTGAATTTTTATGATTTTTCTAATCCAAAGATGGATATTTTTAAAGGTTTTTGAATATTTAAAATTATAAAATGCAAAGAAATTAATCCAAGAAAATCACAGTAAACATTTACACTAACAGTAATTAATGGTAATTTTTCGATGATTTTTCGAATTAATTTACTAATTATTAAGTCCAATCAAAGACGTGCAATTAATCATAGTTTATAGGGACCTCGTTGTAAATATTTCAAGTTTAAGGACCACACAGATAACATAGTATAAAACTTCAGGGCTCAAGATGCAAATAATCCAACCAAAACATGCACGACATGTGATCTAGATTCACAAGGGCATAATTGCAAATTTAAAAACTTAACATTCAAAGCATAACACCATAAAGGTTTAGGATAAGAAATGCAAATAGCCCAAAGAATATGTGGTAACACACGTGACACAAACACGACAGGACTAAAATGCAACTATTAGAAAATACGAGGTCTAAACTGCAAAAGTTCCGAGCTACAATATTTATTTACTAGACTAAAGCTAAGCATAAAAACAAGCATGGGCTAAAAGGAAATATACCCTTCCAAGTATGTGTGGGGGACGTGGGACGAATGGCAGGCTCTCATAAAGGCAGATGTTGACGGCTCTGATCTGCTCTGCTAAAGATCTGACTGCTCAGGCGCATGGAGTAGGTGTACGGGTTCGATGGTGTCTGATGAGATCAGACGGCGCAAGGAATGTCGGCCCTGATGGCTGTTAATCGTGGATCTGATGCCTCTGACAAAAGGGGGTGGATGGACGACTGAGATGCGATCTGGAAGAGGGGGACCCAATCAGATGGCAGCTGAAGATGCTGGAGGAACTCGGCTCAGGAAAACATCAATCGGTCGTAGAGGAATATCCATCAGCCCACTAACGTCGCTGAGAGGTCCAGACCAGTCGTGAAGATCCTCCGCGTCAAGTGGTGGGTTCTAATGGAGTGTCGAACGGCTAGATGAGCATGACAGCGCCGACCCACCTAGAGCTACTATGCCGGGTCAGCTGGTGAATCTACTCGGTGCCTTCACGCGAATCAACACCTTCAAAGGATACAATGCTTGAAGGTGAAGCTCCGAGGATGGTTTATTGCATACGGGGATAAGAGAAGCGATGGGGAGTGGGCTCTGGGTCTCTGGTGAACGTAGGGGAAGGAGACCCTTCCTAATATCGACCCGATGGTTGAGCCTTACAAGGGATACATTGCGTGAGAAATATGGGATGACTCGTAGCATCGATCAGAAAGGAGGGGAATGGCTATCGGGGCTCCCACTGGCTGGTCGGAGCCAAGGTGACTGCGGCGGTGCGAGAGGGAAAGGTGCGACCGGACAGGGAAATGTGAGGATAAGAGTGATACCTGAAGGTTGGAACGTGCTCCTGAGCATCAAGAGAAGATGGGCGGACTGGTCTTGGCCTCAACCAAGCTGTGGTTGGTCGGGAGGCTTCACGCGGTGGAGATCCGGCCACGTAGCTTGAGATGCTTTGATTCAGCACCAATCCAAGCTCTGAAGGTCTCTCCAAGCAGTTGTCACTCAGTTGGAGGTGGCTAGGGGTCGAAAGGTGGCGAGGAACAAGCTCCTGCACTGAGGAAGATGAAGAAGATTATTTATAGGTTGCGTAGGGTCAAAGAAGATCGAGGCGATACGCGGAACCCTAGGCAGATCCGGTTGCGCCTAGGGATCCACGAGGATCATGGGACATTAGGCTACAATCGGGCGTTGGATTCGAGGTAGGAGGAGGTCGGGTTCGAGCATGAAAATGTGGAGAAGAAGCTCTGACGAAAGGTTTTCAACCCGACGTGGTGTTGAAGGGGAAGTTGACCCGGGTCAACAATCCATCCTGGACCAATAGAAATTCAGTATTTACAAATTAAAGAAAAAATCAATAAAAAATAGCAAATGAATAAAAACGTATAAAATAAAAAAATTCTTATTATTTTTCAAAATATTTTTTCTGTGATTTTAAATTATTTTTATGAAAAATAAATTAATGTATATACACTATATAGTAGTATATACAGTATATTATACCTATGTATTATGTACATGTATTTTTATTTTATTATTTTACATAAATACCCTTATTTTATATTTTATTTATTTACAACATAATTTTAAGAGCATAAAATAATTTTTATTTTATTTTTCTAAATTATTAAGGGTATATAATAATTAGTGGATGTGATATGTACATGTGTCTTTTATACAAAGGTTTAATGATTTTATTTTTTTCCTTTATTTTTCTAATTTTTATTTTATTTTTATAACATTATTAACACTATATACAAGAGTGTGAAAGAATAAAATAATTTTGGTTGTATCAAAAAGAAACATATAAATAATATGTACACGTATATGTGATATATACAATACATAGTACACCTAATCTTTTTGTACTTATTTTGCTTTGCGATCAGGTCAAGTCTTGACCTTCTCTTTGGGTTTGGGTTACTCTGTATTTATTCTAAATAAATTATTTTATTTATTTTCCTTTATTCTTTTATTTTTGCCAAAAATGCATGTTAAATATACAATATTAACAAGAGCATGCAGCAAGCTAAATTGTTATATTTACAGGTATTTACAGGGTATTTTGCCAAGAAGAAGAGCTAAAATAAAATAATTAAGAATAAGGGATTCATCAATATTGAATTGACTCATGAACATAGTCTTATGGAACCTAAAGAATTAAGTCAAGGTGCCCTGAAAAATCTCCACTTCTAGTCCTCAATGTGTTCCTCCGAAATTAAGTGTATTAAGATCTATTCCAAGATGCAATCTTCAAACTTTATTTGGACTTGTTCAATTATCTAGGTTATTCCAAAAAATGCGGATGCTATTGATGAATACCCATTCATCACTCTTTATTCTTATATTTTAGCTACAAAAACCTATGCAAATGCATGTAGATATGTGTAAATAGGAATAATTAGCAAAAGCATGCATGTTTGTAAATACCTATAATTAGCATGTTTTTGTGCAAAAATAAAAGAATAAAGATGAAAAAGAAAAAAGAGGGAAATATTTAGAATAAATATTGAGCAACCTAACCCAAGGGAGGGCTCAGCATGGGCCTGACCGCATAAAAGCCAAAGTAGAGGGAGATAGGGGCTCATGTGTAAATATTTATGTAAATAAATAAAATTATATTTTCCTCACCCAAAAATATGCTTGTATATATTGTGTATATATTTAGAAACTATTAAAAACAAAATAAAAATTTAAAAATTAAAAAGACCAAAAATATCCCTTCACCATGTACACAGACCACCCTAATCCTTTATTTATTTAACCTTATAAATAAATAAAATTATTTTCTAAACTTTTTGTAAATACTATATGCTATATATTGTAAATAAAATAAATAAAAAGAAACAAAACAAAAATCAAATAAAAACAACAAAAACTAAAATTACAAAAATACATTGTATATATGCCATGTACATAGTTGTACATAACTATTTATTCCACCTATGTATATAAATAATAAAAATAAAATAAAAATATCCTTTTATTCATCATTTTATTCTATAAATAAATAAAATATAAATAGGAATAAAAATGTATAAAAATAATTAATTAAAAATCAAAAAAAAACCTATATTGTACCTATACCTATATATAGACCTACTATGTAAATACCTTATTTTTATTTCCAACAATTAATTAAAAATCACAAAAAAAATAGAAAAAAATAAATTAAAAATATTTCATGTTTTAAGTTTTTGAAAATTCGGTCATTTTATGGCCCAAAAAAATCAAATAAAAATTTAAAGCTTGGCGGGCTCTGATTGGTCCACGGGGGATTGTTGACCCCCGGTCAACTCCCCCCCCAGGACCACCAGAGCCGGGTCTGCTCCACCCGACCCATGTTCTCGGACTTTTCCCATGCAGACCCGAATCCTTTTCGCCCCAACTCCGGGTCCGGAATGCTCACGTCATATCCGAGAGCTTCGCCGGAGCCTTCGCCTCGAGATCCGCGCACCAGCTCGCCCTACCCACGCCATTTTTGCCGGACCCTCCACAGTATATAGCCTGAGCTCCGCCGCATTTTATTTCTATCTTTGGCTCTCCACCCTTCGTCCCGTGACCTCCATAGTGATCCCTGAGGTAACAGCTCGCGATTGCCCTTGTAGCAGTGAGGAGGGGGTGGCCGGACCACTGATCCGGCGACTTTGCGCCGCCGTGCTCCGCCCCGTGCAGGAGCTCGAGCCTCAGGCCTTGACAACCTTCCAGGCGACGACCAGGAGCTACCTTAGCTCCATCACAGTCTTCCACATCGCCCAGGTAACCTTCTAGCCTTCTTGTTTAGCTTAATTTTGAGTTACCCCCAAATCCTAGTTCCGCCGAGTTCCGTCGATTCCGGCTATATCGCACATCTTTTCGATCATCGGAACCTACTCTCACCATCGCCATCCCTCCGCGCACATTCTTCGCCCATTCGTTCAACCCAGCTCGCACAGGAGCTGGGGTTCGAGCTCCTCCATCCTCCGCTCGCCGGAGCTCGCTCGCCCCGACCCACAGTTCACCTTCACGCCGCTTCATCGGGTCGAGGCACTTTGCCCTCGACCCACGAAGCTTCTGGGTTACTTTGCAGGTCAAGAGGAGGCCATCTGAGGCTTCCCAACATCCGTCCAGGAGCTTCCCTCCGCCGACTTCGCCGGAGCCCCTCCAGGGCTCGGCTGGGCCATCGGAGGCCATCACCAGCTGCGGGACTTCATCGCCGATCTTCTCCGATCCTCGGAGGCAGCTGAGGAGGCCCACAGCACACGCACGAGGCCGGCGAACCTCGCCGGCCACCTGTTCTTCGAGGGTCCTCCATCACTGTCCGATAGCCCTCGACCTCCAGTTGTCATCGTGACCGTTCATCCACGGAGGAGCAGTTACCGTCCCATCCTTTCGAGGGTTGATCTGGACCGTCAGAGCAGAGAGAGGGAGGCACCAGCACCTGCCAGTCGTTCGATCTTCCACGTGCCTCGCTCTCGGACGTCGATCGGCCCACGTGCGGAAGAAGACCAGCGCCCGCCATTCGAGACCGTTAGATCAGCTACGTGGCGCTCATCCAGCCGTCGACGTAATAAAGGGGTAATTTACCTTAGACCCCTCGTAGTTTGTGCTTTACATTTCAGTCCTGTAAATATTTTATGCTCTTTATTTACGTTTGGATAATTGCACATTGGACCTCGTGCTTTTTAGTATTTGCATTTATGCCCCTGTATGTGTGAGCCACGTGCGTCGTCACGTGTATATCTGGTGTATTTGCAATATTAGTCCTGTAGTTCTGGGTGCTTTGTTAATGAATGAAAACTTTTTAGGAATTGCATATCTACCCCTGTGAATGTTTTAATTGCACATGTGCGTGTATTGTAGGGTAAATTGCATCTGGGGTCCCTGGACTTTGGGTACGAGTTACCAAATAGTCCCCGGACCTTAGTTTCTTTACAAAAAGGTCCCTGAGTGCCCCAGGCACGCGCCACGCACGTGACTTGCTGGGAAAATTGCACCTGGACCCCCAGAGCTTCGGGTATTTGCACTTAAGTCCCTGTGCACAGTGCCCCCTTTTGATTTTTGAATAAAATATCAAATCACCTCCAAATTCGATGAAAATTTGACACATGGCTCCTGCCATGTTGTAGGATTTTTGAGAATTTTTATGACATTTTTTATTTTATTTGTTATTTTTAAAAATTCAAAAACATCTATTTTAGCTACTGTCTAGGTTTAAAATTCCCAAAAAAATATAAAAACACCCCCAAAAATTCTAAAAAAATTAGTTACTGTTCTTTGCGTGTTTCTTGATTTTCTAGCCAATTTGGCTATTTTTCATTGCTTAAAAACCCTAAAAATTCAAAAATACCTAAAAACTCATAAAAATCATAAAAAATAAATTAAAAACCCAAAAACAATAATTTTGGTGCCCAAAGTTTCCTTGTTTTCTCTAGTATACAGGAAAATTACCTCCAGGTCCCTCTGAGATCCTTAGATATTTTATCTTTGGGTTTTGGGCCTGGCTGGACAGTACCTTGTTTGTTTAGTACTGTTTGATTTTTAGAAAATAAAATACACCTTATAAAAATCCCAAAAATTCACCAAAAACACTTAAAAACCTAGAAAACATAAAAACAATTTTTCTTGAATTTTTGCTTGATTTTTGGTGCTTTAAATAAATTGCTCAAGTGTGCTTGACTTTGTCTTCTTTTATTTTCTCATTATATTAAAAATCCAAAAAAATATAAAAATTATTAAAAACCACTAAAAAATCCTTGTATTTTATTTTATTTTATTTTTACTACTTCGTAGGCCTCTGGCCAACCCGTGCTCCTTGTGTTCGACCCTGGGTGCTATACCAGGTTAATCTCATAGCTAGACCGCTGATTTTGTGCTTGATTGATTTTATTTGTTCGAGTGGTCTGATTTTTCTTGATTGAGTGACTGAGTGATAGAAGTCGCAACGACTTATTGAGTACCTTTACCTCGTTCGCTCGGGTCGCCTCATCAGCTATGTATAATGTAAGAAAATATTTTTATGAGGTAATTTTTCGATTTTGAAAATTTTATGGATTTTTGAATAGTTTTTCAATTTTTTATGCAATTTTGAAAAAGATTTTGCAAATGTTTTGGGAATTTTTTTAAAAGATTTTTCAAATGTTTTTGGGATTTTAAATTTTGCAAATTTTTAGGGAGTTTTTTTCCAAATAAAATTTTTAGCAAATAACTATGTACAAGTATTTATATGGGAGTGCATCTCTGTAATTTACAAGAATCAGGTAAATGAATTTACACTATGTATTTACAAGGATTTAGTTATTATTTACAGTTTAATGTGCTAAGTTTGTAAAAGATTATTTATTTGCTTGGAATATGTACATAATTCTCAAAATAATTTGAAAAGATTTTCACAAACATCTTGAAAACTTTATTTTGAAAACTAGTTTTACAAAAATATTTACAAACATTTAAAAAATTTGAAAATCATTTTGCAAAGATTTTCAACTAGTATATATAGATTTTTCACACTATTTTTACAACCATTTTAAAAACCATTTGCAAATAGATTTTCAAAATATTTTATTCAAATAAAGAAAAGATTTTTTTACAAATAAAACAATTTAACAAAAGGTTGAAAATGTTTTATAAAATATTTTCCTAATAATTTTCAAAAGATTTATCAAAAAGATTTTACAACCATTTTTCAAACATATTGCAAAACATTTTTACTCGATGTATTAAATGATCTATATAGAGAATTTTAATGTATGTTTTAATTTATTATTATTGATTAGCCATATTATTGAAAAATCGAAAGTATGAGGTATGGCTAAAATATATACATAGTATATATTGACCCCAATATACTTTGCTTGAGCTATGTCCTCATAGATCGAAGAGAAAAGGAAGACATAACTCGTACTAAGCATTGAAAAGTCTATTCTACAACAACTCAATAAAAGAATAAGAAGTCGATTGCCCCCCTATACTTAGGATCAATTAATCATATGTATAGCAGACTGTATTCTACCTGCAGGGAGGGTCGAGGGTGGGAATGAATAAATGAATCACTGGCTTGGCCTGTCTCCCCTCCCCCTATACGTAGGGTAAAATATCCATAAGTATAGACAGAAAGTCAAGAGTTGAGGAGACAAGCAAAAGATCTAAGAATGACTAACCCGAGGGCACCCAACCCTCCTATACTTAGGACGAAGCATGTCCTACGTATAAGAAAAATTTTGAAGAATGAAAATGAAAACAAGAAAAGAAAAAAAAAGAAGAAAATAAGAAAAAGATTAACTAATCAAAAATGTTTTTCTATGCCTCATCCATTTGCATTGATGATGCAACGTTTAGCTCTGCATCATAGACCACCTGTACAGAATCCACCACAGACAGAAATTTATCATTCTCAAGATAAGGTTTAAGTAGTTGTTGGTTGATCACGAATGGTTGTGCGCCAGCTAACAATCCAGATATCATGATGCTTCCATTGTCACGCACATGCTTTACTATGAAAGGCTTGATCGATTTGCTCTTCAACTTTCATGGGAATAATTTGAGCTTTGCATCAAACAACCAAACCTTCTGACCTGGTTCGAAAGTCTTGCAGTGGATGTGCTTATCATGCCACTTCTTGGCCTTCTCCTTGTACATCAGACTATTGTCGCATGCATACTCACAGTAGAGAAGTCCATTCAGATCCATCTTTCTATTTTTTCTAGCCTTCTTGGAATCCAAATTACAAACATTAATTGTCCATAGATTTATGAATTGGTTCCACGAGCAAATGGAACGGCATGCGTACACCAGACAGTAGGGAGACATTCCTAATGTGACTTGTAGGCAGTGCCCAAAGAACAAAATCTAGGAGTTGTGACCAATTCTTCCTATCGGAGCACACAAGTTCCTGCAGGATCGTCTTTATCTCCCTAATTGTACATTCGACCATGCCATTAGACTGTGGGTGGTATGGAGAGGCGACACGATGTTCAGTGCAGAATTCCTGTGTCATCTTCTTCACCTCTCTCTTGATGATGTGGATACCCCCATCAGATATCAGAATTTTGGGGATCCCAAACTGTGCAATGATATTTTTCTTCAAAAACTGGTAGACGGTGCGACTATCGGTGACTCAGGTTGTTTTAGAGCCTCCACCAAAAGAATCACATACTCGACAACAAGCAGAATATACTCAAAACGCTGATTGTTGAGGAATGGGCCCATGAAGTCAATGCCTCACGTGTCAAACACGTTTGAAATCTGAATGTACTTTAGGGGCATTGTGTCTCTCATTCCAATAGTACCGCCCAATCTCTGATTGTCAGTGCAATGTTTAACAAAGTCTTCTGCATCTTTGAATAGAGTCAGCCTCCAAAGTCCGTATAGTAGAACTTTTGCTGTCATTCTTCTTCCAGAGTGGTGTCCTCCTGATTCTCTAGCATGGCAATACTAGAAGATGCTTTAGACTTCCTCCTGAGGAATGCACCTCCTCCAGATGCAATATGCCCCCTCACGGAAGAGATAAGGATCCACCCACTGATAGAAATTAATATCCAACAGAAATTTATTGACCTACAGCTTCGGGAAATCTTGTGGATATCTTAGACACAAGATAATTCACAATAGCGGTGAACCTGGGGAGTGATGTGACTGACAAAATGGCTTCATATGGGAAAGTTTCTGTAATTGGCAATAAACTCAGCTCAGGAGTGTCAGGCTCTGGTAATCTTGATAAGCTATCTGCCATGATATTTTTAACTCCAGGCTTGTTACGGATTTCCAGATCGAATTCCTGGAGTAGAAGGATCCATCTGATGAGTCTCGGTTTGGCATCCTTATTGGATTGCAAGTACTTGATGGCAGAATAATATGTATAAAAGATCACTTTGGATCCAAGTAGGTGGGATCTGAATTTCTCTAGGGTGAAGATGACTGCTAACTTTTCCTTTTCAGTGATAGTTTAGTTTTTCCTAGCTTCATCTAGAGTAGTGCTAGCATATTGAATCGCAAATGGTATATTGCCTTTTCATTGTCCTAGAACCACTCCAATAGCATAGTCGGATGCATCTATCATGATCTCAAATGGGAGAGACCAATCTGACGGTTGAAGAACAGGGGCTTGGGTGATCAATTCTTTCAGCTGATTGAATGCTTGGAGTACTCTATCATCAATGATAAAATCTGCCTCCTTGCTCGGATGCTCGGTTGGTGGTCATGTAATTTTATTGAAATCTTTGATGAATCGTTGGTAGAAATCGATGTGCCCTAAGAATGACCTGACTTGCTTCAATTTTATTGGTGACTCTAGTTTTCAAATGACATCAACCTTCACAGGGTATACCTCCTTGCCACGTTTTAATATGACATGGCCCAGCACAAAACCCTCAGTCACCATAAAATGGCTCTTCTCATATGAGAGTGTAAGATTCACTGCACAACATATCTTCAAGACTCGATCTAAATAAGGTAATCACTGATCGAAGCTATCTTTGGAAACCGAGAAGTCAACCATGAAAACCTCAAGAAAACTTCCAACCATACCTACGAATACGACTAACATGCATCGTTGAAATGTCATTGGAGAATTGCAGAACCCAAACAACATTCCTTTGAAGTCATAGGTCCCAAATGGACAGGTGAAGGTTGTTTTCTCTTGATCTTAAGGAGCTATAGAGACTTGATTGTAACCAGAATAGCCATCCAAGAAATAAAAATATTCCTTCATTGACAATCGCTCAATAATCTGATCGATGAATGGAAGCGGGAAATGGTCCTTCTTAGTAGCTAGATTCAAGCTTCTGTAGTCCACACATACATGCCAAGATGTTGGTACTCAGGTTGCGATCTCCTCTCTTTGCCATTCTTTATCATGGTGATCCCTGATTTTATTTGGCACAATGTGTAAGGACTCACCCATTTTGAGTTGGAAATGGGATATATGAATCTCCCATCACACCATTTTGTTATTCCATTCATCACAACCTCCTAGAGAATTGGATTTAATCTACGCTGAAATTCTCGGGAAGGCTTGCTGTCTTCTTCAAGGTATATGTGATGCGAGCATAGTGAGGTGTTTATCCCACGATGATTTGAAACTTTCCAGCCTATCACCTTGCAGTTTCTTTCTAGAACCTCAAGCAAATGAGATTCTTGTTCCCGTGTCAATTGAGAATTGATAATTACAGGAAACGTGTTTTATGCACCTGCAAGGAAGGCATATTTCATGTAAGCTGGAAGTGGCTTGAGCTCCTGCAGGGTCTGATTCAGCTCAGTGGTAACTTCTGCTACTGTACAGGGTGATGGTGTTAGATCTTTCAAATGTAGTGTGTCCACCATTGACATTGTGGGATCTGCATTCAATGCTGCATAGAATTCTTCTATCACAGAATCCCTATTCACAAAACTTTTCAATGATTACATCTTGCTCTGCCAGGGACAGGTGGCCATAGATGTTTTCATCAGGCAACTCAACGAAAATATCATCATCAAGGACATCTGGGAACTTGACTAAGCTATGTACTAGTTCTTTTGTGGAGTGGAACTCGTGGTTTTCAATATAATCCATCAGCAGATTTGTATCATGGATTTCAGCAAGAAAGCCACAGTCTTCTGTTCGTTGCTCTGTTGGTTCGCTCTCGTCTAATGCAGGCTCTGACGTCTCAATTGGTACCTTGTCACTGCTCGAGGGAAAGGTGATATGCCCGGTGTTGTAGTCCACCACTGCTTCGGCAGTTCAAAGGAATGGCCGTCCGAGGATTATCAGGCTATGCAGAAGAGGAGCTAAGGTGTCCATGTTGAGTACTATGAAGACCACAAGGAACTACATTCCCTGAATGGTGACGATGACATCCTCTAAAATTCTCCGTGATCGCTTGATGGATTTATCTACGAACTGCAGAATCATTCTAGTAGACTTGAGTTGTCCCAACCCAAACTCTTTGAGTAGTGAAGTGGGCATCAGGTTGATTGAGGATCCACTATTGAGGAGAGTTCATTCATACTCCTGGTCGAATATCTAGCATCTGACTAGAGGAGCTCCCATATCCTTCTTTTTGGTTGGGAAATTGCTGATCACATTCACTGTAACCATGACCGGAATATGTTTCACATTTCTTTCTCCTGCATGACGCAGTTGTCTTTTCGAAGTACATGCCTCCTTAAGCCCTTTCTTTATGTTTGGCATGTACTTGATGGCTTTTAAAAGGGGCATCTACAACACAAGATTCTGAATAATTTTGACCACATCAAGGTCGGATAAGGCAGATTTAAAATTTTTTATTCTTTTGGATTTTCTCAAAGCATCTGGAAATGTAATATTTACAGAATCAAAATTAGTAGTAGAAATAGTGTTCTTATTTACTTCAAAATATGTGCCCACATCAGGCTGTACAAATGGATGACTAAAGTGAGTAGGGTAATACAAAAAAACAGGCATCCAAAATCTGCAGGCGGGACTCCATCAGTTGGCATCAGGGTGGCCGCAGGTGCGGTCTCCACGATGGCTGGCATAGTGGTGCTTCGATTGCTGCTGCTACAGCTTTCTTTTTATCATTTTTGCAATTGCTAATTTTTTTGGTGTTTTCCTTCTGGTGCTTCTCCTTCATCTTATTCTTCCTTACCTGGCCTGAATGATGGATCGGCTGATGCAAAAGATGATGATTGACATGGTTACCGCTTCTACTGGTGCATCTATAACATGCCTAGTTGAGTCACCATCGACGGGGACCCTAACACTCCTCAAATATATGAAATCAACAACCTCCACATAATCAAGTGACATATGTGAGTGAGAAGTAGGATTTATCTGTTGGGTCTGTGTGGCGGTCCGATCTCGCACAAGATCCATCATCTGTTGCTTGAACTCATCCATATCTCACCTATTCATCTCATATTGACTGGTAATCCTATAGGTAAGATCATCTAAAGCCGAGTTCTCATAAGAATATCCTAGAGAACTAGATGAGTAATCCAAAAATTACTGAGGTGATTGCTGCAAGAGAGAATCTGGCATCCACTAAGTAAATTCTGAATCTGATGAGGCTCGATCTCATGAACAAGAGGGTATGGCAGAGTCTCAAGCTTAAAGTGATGTATCTGTTGTACTGGAGAATGTGTATCGGATGAAAATAAAGCTCTCTACTCATGGAATCAGCTTGTGACCATGAAGATGAAAAAGATATCATTTGTATAGTATAATTCTTCAGGTCACTAATGATCCTCACAAGCTCGTTGATTCTATTGAGCTAGTGTAATTGGTGGCATCTCATATCAATACGCTCCAGGCGACCCAATCTCTAACTATGAACACTCATCTCATCTGACGAGGACTCCAAAGAAGTAGGAATCGACAGACCCTCCTCAACTTATGTCGTGGTAGACTGTGAAGAAATGGATGTGATTCCATCTGAGTATGAGAATCTAATTGGGCTAAAGTGGCATGATGAGATGCCTTATCCTGAAAAATATCCCAAACAACATCCTCATATTCGAAAAGCATGAACCACTACAAGCAAAACTCACAGTAAATCAGTTGTCAACCCACTAAAGAAACTCTGAACCAAGCTCGACTTTGAAATACCATGGTGGGAGCACCTATAAATCAGGTCTCTAAAACGGTCCTATGCCTCGTGGAACGGCTCGCTCCCTAACATGGTAAAGCTGGTAATGAGAGACCTCACGACATTTGTGTGTCCAATGGGGCAGAATTTGTTCAGGAACTAGGTACAAAGCTTCTCCCATGTAGTAACAACTCTCCCTAAATGTTGCAACTAGTACGCGGCCCTATCAGCCAGGGAGAACGGAAAAGCTACCATCCGAATGGTATCCTCGTCAACTCGATAGTCATGTACTATACTGCATATCAAATCAAACTCTCGGAGATGTGAATGTGGCTCCTCAGTGAACTGTCCATGAAAAATGGGTAAAAACTTAATAGTCTGAGGTGTGAGGACAAATGTTTGTGAATTTCAGGAAGTAGAATCCACCTACGAGTAGAAGAAGCTCCAGGTGCATGAAGCTGCCTCATCGTACGTACAAGATTTGTAGGTACTCTCTCATCTCTATCTGGCTCATCATCCTCTGAAATGTGTCTCTTCTCTCTTAACTGTATCATCTCAGATCGGACCTCAATCATCACTTTCTCCCTAATCTGGGTTTGCATAATTTCAAGGGAAGCAATAAAACTAGCGTTGATCGCTGCTTGATCTATAGTCACTGAAAGGTATTGCGACTATGCTCCCTTCCCACTTAGAACTGTATTTGGAAAGGAGAATTCATCCATGTCTTTCTCTTATAAATCTATGTATAGTTGTGGGATGGTAAAGGGAGATGGAGAAGAACATGGTAAATGAGAAGAACCTCCAGGGTCAAGATCACACCTGGAAGAGGAAGAATGTCCCATATCCAGCTCAAACAAGAGGCTCTCGTGAACCGACCCGGGGGACGAAATCAATGGAGGATACTGAGAAAACTCAGGTTAAAAGAGAGGATTCTCCTGAACCAACCTAGATGGATGGGTATGTGTACCTGCAAGTGGTGCCATAAGAGTCGGCCTAAGAGACCGCCTATCAATCGTCATGACTCAAGAAATATAAAATGAAAATAAAGGGAAAAAAACTGGCTCCTCGTGCACACCTCACGATGCTCCTCTGCAATTGGCTCACAAAGAACACCAGTTTCCAAGTACCTCAGTTGCTTGGCTCCTGAAGAAATCGAACTCGATACCTAGGCCTTGCAACACAAAGTAAACACGAAAGCCATAAAAAGATAAAAAATTGCAACAAAAATTAAGATGATGAACAAGAAAGAAATAGAGACCCTTAGGCCGAAGGCTCTAATATCTACCGTAGCGTAGCATCCCCAGCAATGGCGCCATTTGAAAAACCAACCGATCGGGTCGTTTAAAAAGATAGACAATTGTCGTTCTGATGACCGGTTGAATTTTACCAGAAAATTTATTTTTTTTATTTATACTCCTAAACTTAAAGGTATTGTGATAATTACGGGAGTACCGAATTCAGAGAGGCAAACTGTGGAAACTAAGGTAAATGTTAGAGGAATCTAAGGTAAAAAGGTTTCCTGATTTTTATTTATTTTAGGAGATTTTTTCTGAATTTTTATTTTATTATTTTTATGTTTTTAATGTTATTTCCTATTTTTATCAATTTTTTAGAGGTTTTTAATATTTTTATGATTTTTGGCTAATTTTTAAGGTAGAAAATAAGGTTTTTTATCCAAAATAGGGAACTATTTTTTATTTTAAAAATAATAAATAGTAATAAAATATTTTTATTTTATTTTTTATCAAAAATTATATGAAAATATCTTTCTAACAAGTTATTATAAGTATTTTATGATTTTTACTTAATAGTGTGAATTTTTGAAGTTCTTATGTATTTTGATTTATTTATTGGTTTTAATATTTAATTTTTATTTTATATTTGATCTCATACGTAAACCATAGTAAAATGTACTGTAAGGTTTTAGGTGGTTTTATATTTTTTATGATTTTTAAAGTTTTTGTATTTTTTTATTTTTAATTTTTTTTAAAAAATAGAAAATGCTTTTATTTTTGAAAACTATTTTAATAATGATATGGTATTATACTATATATTTTTATGAATTTTTATTTTATTTTTATATTACGTATTTTATTTTATATGTATATAATATGATATTATATAAGTATATAGTAATAGGGGTATATATGCAATATACTTCACATTATGTAAGCGCGTACGAATAAGCAGAAACTTGGAGGTGTACTACGCAAAATCACCATATTCCACGTGTCGAACCATGTGATTCTCCTATCCCTGGACCCACTTGATATTCAATAAACGTGGAGGAGACAAACTGCAAATTGCCCCAAAAGATTGGGCTTCGCACGTGATGCTCACGTGCTGCGCTTAAGCGACAGGACGGTGGGTATGATCTCATGTCGACATGTGGTGTATCCTAGGGACGTCCAATTAAAGGCTGATTGTATGGTTATTGTAAAGTATGGAAATGTGTGCGTGTTCAGCTTAGATAGCTTCTGGAAATAGAGATACTTCAAAGGTTGATCTACAATTGTCACAAAATATCCGTCATCCTCACTTGCGTAGCACTGGAGGCTTCCTCAACGGTGGCACGGTAAAGTCGACCTACTGTCGTGAGATCTGGACGATTGATAATCGGAGGGCTATTGGGGGAATCCCTAAATGAGAATTTGGACGGTGCTCGATATCAGTGCTTCCAGCGGTAGAGTATGGTTCTCTAGGGTGCAGATAAAATGGCAGGAATACTGTCGTTGATGATCTTCGATCACGGCTGCAAGCGATTGGAACTCATTCGATTCGACGTTCAATTCAAACGATGGCTCGTGATGATGAGCGATCAGAGATGATGCTTCGTCTCCTCGATTGAACTAATGATGCTGCAGATCCGTTATCTTGGAAGCCGTAGTGATTCAAAACAAGGTTGGCAACTTTTAGTGTCTTTACTTGATACTCAAAAGTGTTGCTTTGTTCCTTGTATAATTGCCTGTCGTGCTCCTCGAAGTCGTTAACTGAAATGCCTCTATATGAGTCTCGATTCAAGCCTCCAGGTACCTCTGTTCAGATCGAGGGAGACGGAGCTTCATCTTTGGATCTTCGATGAAGGTCCTGCTCGGCCCCAGATTGTCAAATCTGCGGCATGTGGTTCTCGAGTTGTTCAAGAAAATGGATCTCGTAAGACAGTGGAGGATCTGTAGGTGGTCCTCTAGGAAAATCGAAGGGATGATCTCGTTGATGATTATATTGCTTCAAGGCAGTGCTCAAGGTCTGATCAAAGGTCATGATCTTCAGATCTGATGTGATTGTTAATCCAATTGCTCTTGAACTTGGAAGTTGAACAGTGGAAGAAGTGTTGTCGAAGGGGTAGATGTGTTGCATGTAGATCGATGCTTCGACTCTGATGCATATCTGATTGTGGTTCCAGTTGAAGACCTGCATGTATTGAACATAACTAGAGAATGAATCATCGGTCCAAATGAAACAGGAATACATGAGCGAAGGAGCTCCGATGAAGCAGAGGAGGAGCTCCAGGTCTTCGATCGTTGATCATGATCGGAGGGGACATATATGGAAGGTAGAATGGTAATCGTAAGGATTATGGAGGTGGAGGTGGAATCATTGTGAAGGTGCTCTGTGATTTTGGATCAAAATCAACTAGAAAACTGGATAGCATAGAGGATAACAGAGGAAAATTGGGAGAAGAAACGAGACGACGAAGAAATGATATGATCTAACATGGATGTGGATCTAGAATAACAAAGGTGTTCACCTATGGCGGAGCTTGACAGAGCTCCGGTGGATCCTGGCCAATGACGCGATGGTGACGGTTCGCGGAGGCTACTCGCGGCAACAGAGTCACTTGCTGGCGAAGATCTCGCCCTAGCTCCCCACTCAACCTCGCTTCAACAATGAAGAGTTAAACATTTGTCACTCGCTCTCTCGCTTTCCGGATCTCATAAGAAGGGAATGGAAGCAAGTGGCGGACCCGTCAAGCTCGAGGGGGTGATGTGCTTTAAATAGATGAGGGAAATGTGGGGAGCACGCAAGGTGATCTCGTCACTGACGACGGAGGGTAACGAGGGAGGCAGGACGGTCGAGCTTTGGGTTGGTTGGTGAAGGAAGAAGGGAAGAGAAGAGGGGGAACGTCGGAGGAAGAAGGGAAGAGAAGAGGAACGAGGGAGAGGGAAAGGAGAGGAGAGAGAAAGAAAAATAAATTAAATTAATAATTGAATAAATTAATTAAATAACTAAATAATAATTAAATTGTTTAATTAGTAATTAAGTAAATAGCTAACAAATTTAAAAAATAAGAAATATTAAATAAATCAATAATTAATTAAATGATTAAATAAATAATTGGTTAAAAAATAATTAAATATTTAATAAAAAATAATTTTTTTAATTCATTTAAACTTAATAATAACATAATAAAAAAATATAAAAAATGACATAAATTAAATAAAATACGATTAAGGTACATTGTACAATTTATACCAATAGGGTCCCTAATGAATACCCGTTCATCACTCTTTATTCTTTTATTTTAGCTACAAAACCCATGCAAAACACATGTATATTCCTGTAAATAATAATAATTGTCAAAGAGCATGCATTGTGTAAAAATGAATAATTAGCATGTTTTTGTGCATAAATAAAAGAATAAAGAAATAAAAGAAAAAGAGGGAGATATTTAGAATAAATATTAAGCGACCTAATCCCAAGAGAGGGCTCAGCATGGGCCTGACCGCATAAAAACCCAAGTAGAGAGAGATAAGGAAGCTCACATGTGTACATATACCTATAAATAAAATAAAAATTATTTTCCTCTCATTCAAATAAAAAATGGGTTTGTATTTATATGTATATATTTGTAAATATAAAATTAAAACAAAAATGAGAAAATTAAAAAGAAATTAAAAATCCCTCCACCCTTGTAGATACACCATGTACATAAAACCATATTTATATTTATTTCTCCCTATAGATAAATAAATAAAAATCCCATAAAAATTGTACATACTCTATATTTCATAGTGTAAATAAACAAATTAAAAATCACAAAAAAGAAAAATAAAATAAAAAGAAATAAAATAAAAAAATCAATATTATATATATACCATGTACATAGATATATATAACTATTTATTTAACCCTTGTAAATAATTAATAAAAATAAAATAAAAATGCCTTTTTATTTCAAATTTTATTCTATAAATAAATAAAATATAAAATTGGAATAAATTATATAAAAAAATAATTAAAAATCAAAAATACATATTGTATATACCTATATATAATAATACTATTTTGTAAATACCTTATTTTTATTTCAAAAAAATAAATAAAAATCACAAAAAATTAGTTTATAAATAAATAAACATTTTTCATGTTTTACCTTTTTCAAAATTCTCCATTTACTATTTTATATTTAATTTCCAAATCTTTAATGCGTGGCTGCACCTGATTGGTCCACGGGGGATGTTGACCCCCGGTCAACTCTCCCCTCAGGACCACCAGAGCCGGATCCTGCGTTTTTGACCCGATTTCTCGCCTTTTTCCACGCTTGATCCGACAACCAAAACCTCAAACCCCAGGCTCCGATTGATCAGCACACATCCGAGACCCTCGTTCGGTGTGGGTTCCAGGGATCCGAGCTCCACTTACCACTGCCCGACCTTGTCTTCTTGGACCCGTCACCATATAAATCCTCAGCTCCGCCGCACGATTCACGCATCTTTGATCCTCCCCCTCGAAGCCAGTGACCTCCTCCACCTCGCCTGAGTGACAGCGGAGCGAGAGGGAGTAGCAGTGAGGCCCGGGCAGCTGGGAAGCCTCTGATCCGGTAGCTTTCGCCGTCGTGCGCCGTCGCGAGCGCGCTAAGCCTCGGGACTCGATGATCCCTTGAGGCCATAACCCTCGGAGCTCCAGGAGCTCCAGCCTAGTCGACTACGCCTGCCAGGTACCCTCTTTAGCTTGTAGGATAACGTAATTTTAGGTTTTTCGATTTCCGCCCCTTTTGCTCCGCCGCCGCCATTCACCGTCTCCGTCCAACCATTTGTCCCCCCGACCACACCACCACCTTCGCCAGACCTCTTTCCATCTTCTTCACCCATCCACCCCCCCTGTCTCGCCACAGAGCAGGGCTATCGCCTTCCTCCGCCGCCGCTCCGCCGGAAGGTGCCATCCCACGTCACCTACTCACCCATTTCACCTCTCACCAAGTCGAAGCACTTTGCCCTCGACCCAGGAGCTTGATGTGCTACTTTTCAGGTCACGAAAGGCCCATCTGAGGGCCTTAGCATTCAGGAATAGCTGCTCCAGTCCACCACCGTCGCCGGGCCACTCCAGTGGTCGCCAGCCTCATCGGAGGCATCCACGAGCTGCGGAGCACCTTGACGAAGCATTTACACCTTTCAGCAACAGCAAAGGAGATCCCACGCGCGAGTATCGGGCCGACGAACTTCGCCGGCCACCTGTTCTTGAAGGATCTTCCCCGACCGTCAGATCAACCCCAACTCTCCAGTTTTGATCTCGAGCGTTCATCCGCGAGGAGTCAGCCACCGTCAGATCCGTTGGAGAGTCGATCTGGACCGTCCGATTCAGCGCAGGGTTTTCCAGCTACCAGCCACCGTTAGATCTGCCACGTGGAGAACCCTCGATCGTCGATTGCGCAGAGAAGCGCCTGCTACTTTCCACCGCTCGATCAACCGCGTGGCATTGTCTCCACCGTCCGATCCGAGCGGGTCTTCTTCGAAGAGGCGCTAGCGATTCACAGCCGTTCGATCACATATGTGGCGCCGCTCTAGCCCTCGGATCATAAGTGGGGTAATTGCTCTTAGGCCCCTCCTGTTTTGCATTTTCGTTTTAGTCCTGTAAATATTTTTCGCAGTTCTTTTTATTTTATAAAAATTGCAGTCTGGACCTTCTTGTTTTCTGTATTTACTATATAGTCCCTGTATATGGTGCCCACGTGCTTCGACACGTGAGGGCTTGGTGTTTTTGCACTTTCTACCATATAGTCCTGGCATGTTAATGTTTATACTTTTATAAATAGGAATTACAAAAATAGCCCTCCACTTCTGGACAACATGCATCACACGTGATTTTTGGGATTTTTGCGCTTTTGGCCCTAAGGTTTTCTGCCGTATTACTTTTTGGCCCTTGCAACTTATTTTCATTATAAACAAGTCCCTGTGCACTGTGGGCTTTTGTTTGAATTAAATAAAATATCAATTTTAATCCAAATTGAGTGAAAATTGGACACGTGGCTCCTGCCACTGTGTAAAATTTTCATCAATTTTTTGGGTACAATTTTTAGCCCTTTTAGTATTTTAAAAATTCAAAAATAGCCCTTTTGTCTTTGTTCAGATTGAAAATTCATAAAAAATATTAAAACCCATTCAAAAATAACAAAAAATTAGGTTTTGTATATTTTTGTGTGTTTGATTTTCTGGTCATTTTTGGTCATTTTTGGAGTTATAAAAATTATAAAAATTGAGAAACTCTCAAAAACCCATAAAAATTCTAAAAATTCATAAAAACTTCAAAAATTCAAAATTCCTTTTCCTGAATTTTCCTTTTTTTATATTTTCCATGAAAATACCTCCAGGCTATTTTAGGGCCATTTTACATTTTATTTTGGTCCTTGAAGCCTGGTTGGACAGTAGCACTGTTTTTCTTCCTTCTTTCATTTTTAGAAAATTCCCTAAAAATCATAAAATTATCAAGAATTCATCAAAAACAGTAAAAAATATATAAAACATAAAAATATTTTTGTTTGAATTTTTGGAGCTTTTTAGAGTAGTTAAATAATTTGTTGTTTGTGCTTGTTTTTACCTTTTTATTATTTTTCTTCACATTTGAAAATCAAAAAAAATATAAAAATATTAAAAATCCACCAAAAAAATATTTGTTTTATTTTCTTTATTTTTAGACTACTTCGTAGGCTGCAAGGCCATCTCGTGCTCCTCGAGTTCGACCCTGGGTGCTATACAGGTTAATATCATAGCGAGACCGCTATTTTGATTTTTATTGATTTTTATCTCTGTTTCGTGGTCTGATTCTTTTCTTGATTGAGCTTTGAGTCCCAAGTAACTGAGGTCACAACGACCTTAGTGACATCTGATTTACCTTAGTCGTTTGGGTGGCTCATCAGAATGGCACCGTTGCCGGGGAGCACGGCTTAGTAGTCTGTTTTATTTTCATTTTATTTTGTTTTCTTTTTCACAGTTTTCCACGACTTTTTCGTCGTCCGTGGCTTTTCACGGCTTTTTGTTTTTCTTTTATTTTCATTTTCTTTTATTTTTATTTCTTTTCTTTTATTTTTGATTGTTGTTTGTTTTGCTTATTTATTTTTATTTCTATTTTTGCATATATACCATGTTTTCCTTTTATTTGCTTTTTTTATCTGGTTTAACACTTTGTTCTGTTCTTGCGAGGGCCCAAGGACCGAGGCGGCGACTTTCGAGGAGTCGGCGTAACCGCAGCAATCAGAGGTAGCTCCCTTCTGTACGGAGCCGCAGGAGAGCGCGAGGAGACAGTGGAGTGTAAGATTAGTTTAGATTTTATTTCCAGCATTATTTGAACTATTGTTGTAATAATACAGGGATAGGACACTCAGCCAGACTTTTGAGACTCTCGGGGTCTGTTTTGCCGAGCACCTGTGTGCTCGGGGGACCCCTCGACGTTTTCACGGTTTTCGCGGTTTTCGCGGTTTTGTTTATATTCCTGCCTATTCGGTTTCTCGCAGTTTTCAGCCCCTAGCCTTAGGATTTTTGCTTGACTGTGACGTAATTAGTAGGGTCCCAACACCTTAATAACCTTGCCTGTACCTATAGATCGATTAATTGGACTAATAATAAAAATCTAATAAAAGTATTCGATCCACTACCTTCGAGCCTACGCGTCGCGAACCCACCCTACCAAGCGCTGCTCCTGAACTCGATTTGTCTAGAGGAGGAGGGGTGAGCCTAGACCGGACTCTTGGATTGAAGGTTGGTGGTCGACTAGCCGTTCTTTCGAGTAGAACTGCTTGCTTAGGGCTCGGATTTTCGCCTGCATCATTTAGGTAGTTTTATTTCAGTCTTTAAATTCTGCGCGAATCATTTTGCATGTAGACTGTTGAAGTCAGGTACGCATCTCTTACTCTGCATGCATCATTGATTTTCTCGCGCATCGGCTTTTTCGACTTAGCCCCCCCCCCCCGTTTTGGACTTAATAACCAGGAGAACCGAAAAATTCGTTAGGCATTTGTTTTTATTTGAAAAATACCTAAAAAGAAAAACAATAAAATTTGGGACTGCTAATCACACTTGACCTAAAAGACACCACACTGAAAAATCTGTCTTGGGGAGAATAACCCCCTCCTTGTTTGGTTTGGATGAGCGAGAGAGTGACCCGCACCTTAGGCTAGAGCCATAACCGATTTTTCTCGACTGATTACCGACTTTCTATACGGGACAGTCAGTCGAGAAATATTGGATTCCTATCAGCTCATGTTATCGCTCTGAAAGACTGAATGATCACCTAAAATAAAATTGACAAGATAATTGACCGATCCCTTTCGGTCTTCAGCTCGTGTGCGTATGTGAATCGGGGGTTTTGCTTTCTCATCTTGTGTGATTCCAGATCCCTTCTGCCTTCCCTCCTTCTATCTTCTCCATACCTTTATTTGTTCCCAACCCACTCACCCCCCTATACTTAACTTTGCTAGTCCCTTAGCAAATACTTTTTTGAAAAAGAAGTGGAAAAGAAAAAGAAAAAGAAAAAGAAAAAAAGGAGAATGTACACGGATCAAGGTTGATTATTAAACTGACCTTCATTAAATTGAGATATGGAGCTCGATCAGATCTTTGGATTATTAATGTGTTGGAACCTTATTTGGACTTAAGTTTAAAACTCAACAGCCTCTAAGTTCCACTAATCTATAACCAGGACTCCTCAATAATCCAGATCAGAACAAGTCACCATACACAAACCCTGAAGACTATGAATCTTTCCTTGTACTGTGAATGTGAAGTGTAAGCTCTCCACCTCAGAAATGGCAACTTGACAACCCTCCCCAACAAGGTAACTCTATGACCCCAATCTGGTCACTCTTTCCTCGAGGAGCGGGGTATTCCCTTTTAAGTTCAAGTTCAACCGGCTCAAGAAGAGGGGGAAGAAGAGAATGGACCATGGCCAATGTAGCCATATATCCTTGGGAGCTCAACCAGTGTAGCCAAGTCTCCCTGCTGCAAGCTACATAAGGTGGGACATGAATCTCAAGCTTTGCTTATTGCACTATATACATACTCCGGTGGGATTATCATTTTCTCTCAGACCCACCACTTTTTTGGAGTTATTTTCTTTTTGCATTATTTTTTTCAAGTGCATCTATACAACATATACATGTGCAGCATATATACAAGGAGTTTTTCCTCTCCTCTTGAGCCAGTAGACTATCCCTCTTTTGAAGCATTATTGCAACCCACAACTCCTGTCGTTAGACCTCATGGCAACCAGATCAAGTTGAGACGCACTTCCTTTACTAAAAGAAGAAGAGAGGTTCTGCCTAGAAGTACTACCCTCATATGCTACCCCAAGTCAAGGAAGACTGCCTCCTCACCACCTCATCCGTAGAGAGCTTGGTGCTAAGTGTAGTGTCCAAGTAAAGCCATTGTCTATATGAGTCATGTGTGTGTTGTTAAGTGCTCTACTTAGGCTCATTGAGATGACATGTGATCATAGCCTAGTGGACTCAAAGAATTAAGTCACCATGGACCTGAAAAGCCTTAACCCTAAGCCCTATAAGGTTCCTCTTAGAATTAGGTGGATTAAGATCTTAATCAAGCTCCATTTCCCAATTTAATTCCAGACTAGTTTAGATGTCAACTATAATCCAGGAAAAACTATATACATATATACAAAGATGCTATTTACACAATTTTTTACAAACATGCAAAATTTTTGAAAAATGTTTTGAAATCATGGATGTATGCGTGAATGCAAGTTTTGCAAAATATTTACACAAATTTACACAAGGTTTTTGCAAACTTTTGATTTTCAAAACATTTTGGAAAAATTTTGTACTATATACATAATTTTGATATGAAAATATTTACACAAACTTTACACAAAAAATTTTGAAAACATTTTTACAAAAATAATTTGTACAATATCTATGTATGTGCAAATAAAAGAATGATTATTTATAGGAAAAATTTTTAATTTTTATGGATTTTGGGTTTTTAGCCAATTTTATTTATTAACACACTCACAGAAAGTACGAGTTATGGCTAAAGTATATATGAAATATATACACACCCCCCTATACTTAGCTCGAACGATGTCGTCAGAGTCAAGAGCGATGAAGAAGACATAACTCGTGCTTAGTATAGGGAAGTGAAAAGGAAGGCTATATACAAAGATGAATGAATGAATGAATAGAAAATCAAGAGAGTCTCGGCTTTTCCCCCTATACTTAAGATCAAATAATCCTAAGTATAGCAGGTTGTACACAAAGGGAAAACCGAGTGGAGAATGTACAGGGTCTACCCCCCCTATACTTAGGGTAAAATATCCCTAAGTATAGGCAGCAAACACAGGGGTAAGAAGAATCAAAAGAAATACCCAAAGCTCCTACATCCCGCCTATACTTAGGGTAAAGTACACCCTAAGTATAGCATAATCAAAAGATGCAGAAAGGGATGTGGGACTAAAGAATGTAATGATATGGACATCTGGATCTATACAGGTAGGAAGAACAATGATAATCAGGCGTGAGATGCAATAGATGTGAGTCAAGAGACCACATCTCACGCAAAATGAATAGGGGCAACATCAACGACCTGCGGCTCATGATCTAGAAATGGCTTGAGCCGCTGGCCGTTCACTTGAAAGGTACTCTCAGATGACAACTCGGATATGTCAATGCTACCGTTGTCGTGTACCTTCCTCACTAGATATGGGCCCTTCCATTTGCTCTGTAACTTCCCTGGAAATAGACGAAGCCTAGCATCAAACAGCCATACTCTCTGTCCAGGCTCAAAATGCTTGTGGCTGATGTGAGAATCACCTTCACTCTCTCCTTGTACTGTAGGCTGTTTGAGAAGGCAGTATCTCTGAGCTCCTCCAAGGCTGCTAACTCTGCCCTCCTCTGGTCTCCTACACTATCTAGATCCAAAAGAATGCCTGTAACGGCCCAAAGTGACCTGTGCCTCAGCTCAACAGGTAAATGGCACGGCTTGCCATATACGAGGCGAAAGGGAGATGTACCCAAAGGTGTCTTGAAAGACGTCCTATATGCCCACAAGACTGAGTCCAAAAGCTGTGACCAATCCTTTCGGTCAGGGCGGATGACTTTTTGCAAAATAGTCTTGATCTCCCTGTTCGACACCTCGGCTAGACCATTCGTCTGTGGATAGTATGGAGTGGCAACTCGATGGTCTATGCCGAACTCGCTAGCAAGGGCCTTCACCTGGTCATTGATGAAATGAGACCCCCATCAGAAATCAACACTCGAGGGACCCCAAACAGTGTAATGATGTGCTTCCTCAAAAATCTGCAAACTATCCTGGCATCAGCGGTTCGGGCGGGGATGGCCTCAACCCAACAACTCACATAATAAACGGCCAACAGAATGTACTCAAATCCCTGACTCTTAGGGAATGAACCCATGAAATCGATGCCCCATGCGTCCAAAACCTCACAGAAGTGAATGGGCTGCATCGGCATCATATCACGCTGTCCACAAGTGCCCATCCTCTGACAGTCAGTACACCTCTTCACGAACTCATCAGAGTCCTTGAAGAGGGTAGGCCACCACAAGCCGGATTGGAGCACTTTCTGTGCCGTTCTCCTCCCAGAGTGATGTCCTCCTGCCTCAAGCTTGTGGCAGTAAGTGAGGATGCTATGGTGCTCCTCCTGAGGAATGCACCTACGCCAGACGTTATCCCCTCCTTCGTGGTAAAGGATGGGATCCTCCCAGTGGTAGGACCTGGCCTTCGCGAGGAAGGTCTCAAGCCTCTGCCTGGGCCAACCTTGTGGGACTTTCTTAGCAACAAGAAAGTTCGCAATATCGGCATACCACGAGAGAGAGGCGATAGCAAGAATCGCCTCATCTGGGAAGGTCTCACAAATAGGGTCAATCTGCTTAGAATCCTCAAGATGCTCTAATCGGGAGAGATGATCCGCCTCCACATTCTTGACTGCAGGCTTATCCTTAATCTCAATGTCAAACTCCTGGAGTAGAAGTATCCATCTAGTCAGTCTGGCCTTGGCATCCTTCTTTGCCATGAGGTACCTGATGGCGGTATGATCAGTAAACAGGGTCACTCTAGATCCAATAATGTACGATCTAAACTTATCTAGGGCTACTACGGCTAGCATCTCCTTCTCTGTGACTGTGTAGTTCCGTTGTGCGGAATCCAATGTGCGGCTAGCGTAGTGGATAGCAAATGGGACTACATCCCTCCTCTGTCCCAGTACAGCCCCCCCGGTAAAATTGGAGGAATCCGTCATGATCTCGAATGGGAGAGACCAATCAGGTGGCTGAAGAACAGGAGCCTCAACAACACATCTCTTGAGAGTCTCAAAGGACGAAAAAAACTTGTCATCGTCAAGGAACTCGGTGTCTTTCGTCAGCAGGTCAGTCAACGGCTGGGCAATCCTACTGAAATCATGAATGAATCGTCGGTAGAAACCGACGTGCCCCAGGAATGACCGTAACTGCCGTAAATTGGACGGCGGTGCGAGTTTTCTAATGACATCTACCTTAGCCGGATCAACCTCCATGCCCCTGTTGGAGATGATATGGCCAAGCACCGTCCCTTGAGTTACCATGAAGTGACTCTTCTCCCAAGATAGCACCAAGTGAACCTCTATACATCGCTGGAGTACTCGGTCTAGGCAGTCAAGACAGGAGTCGAATCCGTCGCCGTAAACCGAGAAATCATCCATGAAGACCTCCAAGCACTCCCCTACCATGTCCGAAAAGATCGATAGCATGCATCTCTGAAAGGTCGCAGGGGCATTGCATATCCCAAATGGCATGCGTCGGAAGGCGTATGTGCCGAAAGGACAGGTAAAGGTAGTCTTGTCCTGGTCCTCGGGAGCGATGGCCACCTGGTTGTAGCTCGAGTACCCACCCATAAAATAGTAGTGGCTCTTCCCCGCCAGTCTCTCAATGATCTGATCTATAAAGGGCTGGGGGAAATGATCCTTCTTGGTGGCCTGGTTGAGTCTCTTGTAATCAACGCAGACCCGCCAAGAAGTGGGTACCCATGTAGCAATCTCCTCTCCAGACTCACTGACCATTGTAGTGATGCCCATCTTCTTGGGAACCACATGCAAAGGGCTGACCTACTTGGAGTTGGAGATAGGGTAGATAAAATCGGCGCTCCACCATTTCGAAATCTCCTTCATGACAACCTCTCTCAGATTCGGGTTCAGCCGCCGCTGGAACTCACGCGACGGCTTCGCCTCATCCTCGAGATAGATATGGTGGGAGCACAGGGCCGGACTTATCCCCTGGAGATCTGCTACGCTCCATCCTATCGCCTTGCGGTTCTTTTCAAGAACCCCCATCAGACGGGATTCCTGCTCTTCAGTCAAATCGGTGGAGATAATGACTGGGTACATCTCATGCTCACCCGCAAGGAATCTATACTTCAGCGATGCAGGAAGTGGCTTCAGCTCTGGACATCTGGGTGCTGGTGGATCTGGCCTATGAAAAGTTTGCGTGAACGCTGCCAAATCTGCATGGGAGAACTGAAACTCTCTGTCACTCTCAGAAACTAGAGAAGGCTGCCCTGATGGACTGTCTCTGATCTGCTCGGCATCTACCTCCTCCCTGTCTGCAGGCTCAGTGGAAGTCAGGTCTGGCATGTAGTCATCACAATCTACCAGTCAGAATCTGACTCCGAGGGATCTATGTCATCCAAGGTGGCATCAGTACCACCATCAACACAAGAATCAGTCTCACGGTCGAGTACCGGCTCTGCCGCCTCAAAAGTATCCTGGACCAGGAATGTGCTCTCCAAGCTCTCCTCTGTTGGTGTCTCTGCATCAGCGGAATTTGAAAGTGAGAGGATGGCCTGTGCTGCTGGGTCTGCCCAAACTGCCTCATCGCCTGTGATCACAAAGTCACAGTCCTGGTGGATGTCTGGCCCTGCATCTGTCAGATGCTCTGTGTATGAAGTCGTCTCTGAGCATGCTCTATCTCTGGCTCTGCTGTCCTCGACCATCTCTATTTGTACACTTTCACCCTCGACGTGAAAGTATACCTTCCCGCTATCATGGTCAGTCACTGCCTTGGCTGTGGCCAAGAACGGGAGACCGAGAATGATGGGGGTATCGGTCACTGAATCAGGGATCTCCATGTCCAACACTATGAAGTCCATGGGGAATTGCAGGCCCTGAATCGTGATGACAACGTCTCGCAACCCCTTCGGCCTCTTGACAGATCGATTAGCAAACTGAAGGACTGTCCTGCTCTGTCTAAGAGTTCCCAACTCAAAGCAGTCGAGAAGGGCTGCCGGAAGTAGGTTGATCGACGATCCGTTGTCTAATAGAGTGCGGTCGAACCTCTGCTCACTGATATGGCATCTGACATATGGGGCTCCTGAATCTGGCCTCTTGGCCGACATACGGTTATGGATCACGAAACAAGTGGCTCTCGTCAGCACATGAATCTCTAAGTGGTGGTTCCTCCTCTTCCTCCTGACTGTAGTCCTGTCTCTGAGTGAACGCTGAAGAAGAGGGATGTGCTGCAAAGCCTCCTGAAGAGTCAGCTGAATGTGGAAATGATCTATCATCTGCTGGTTGAACTCTTCCTGATCTCTCTTTTTGGGATTTTCATTTTTCTTCCCCTTCCCCATCTGAAGGGCTCTAGGGAAGGGGATCACAGGGTCCTTCTCAGATGAAGGACTTGGAAAGGGTCTAGACGGCTCGACGGCCGGATCCACACATACATCATGCACCACAGTGGGACCGGAAGAAAATAAGCCCTTTCCTTTATTCATAGAAATGTTCCGAGATACATCAGTAACAGGAAAAACAATAGAAATCTCAGAAGACTTGGTAGCATCAGCACCACCATCGGCTGGTAGACGGGCGGCCTCAGTACCGCGCTCTGGCTCGGCAACACGCGTGGCCTTAGTACCACCTCCTCCAACTGGTGAAACGGCGGCCTCAGTACCGCCGGTGGGATCAGCATCCGTGGTGGCCTCAGTACCATCGTCATCATCTCTAGCGGCCTCAGTACCGCTCTCCTCCTCGCCTGGCGCTCTGGATGTATCCTTAGGGTGTCGCTCAGACGAGTCGCCGCCTGCTGGCATCCTACCGCTCCTAAGTGTGACAAAATCAGTATCAAAAAGATATGCAGACATATCACCAAAAGTATCACTCGGAGTGCCATACTCAGTACAAGCTACCTGCTCAGATTTCCTCTTCAGGTTGTTGGGATTCGGCTCAATCTAGGCAGGGATGGCGGCCTTCCCTCTCACGATGTCCCGCATCTCCTGGCGGAACTCATCCATCTCCCGTCGAAAAGTAGCCTGCTGATATGTGAGAAGGCGGGCTACGTCATCCAAGGCGGGGCTCTCATAGGATGGCCCATGAGAACCCGACGGGTAGCCTCTCTAGTAGTGAGGCTGCTGGTGCTGTGGCTGAGAGGGGTAAGAATGTGGCTGATGCTGCGGCTGAGGTGGCTGATCACGCCTCCAAGACTATCCCTGCTGATAGGGACGAGGACCATACTGTGACTGATGCTGCTGATGTTGTGGATACACTGGGGGTTGCTGCTGCTGGTGATCCCTCTGATGGCTGTACTGGCCACCCTGACCTGAGGACTGTTGCTGGGGCTGGGCACCTCTGGCCGCCCAACGGAATCCGGGATGGTCTCGTCGGATACCGGGCTGGGGGCGGTCGTACCAAATCCCGTTGACATCCATCAACGGCTCTGCATCGTACTGGGGTGGCGGGAGCACTGCCAGAGGCTGATCCGGCTGGTATACCACCATCTGCATGTCTGGAGATGGTGGTGTCTGGTGGGTGGGCTGCGGCTGCTGGTACGGCTCCGCCTGTACAAGGTGAACCTGTCTAGGCTGCTGGTAGGAGCTGGAGCACTGGGACGAGTTGCTGCTGCTACTCGGATCGCCTCGTGCCTGTAGACGAGGTTGTGAAGCCGTCTGTGCCTCCTGGAGACACATGAGCTGTGTCTTCAGGTCACTCAGAGTCTGTGCCATCTGCTCCATCTGCGTGATGCCCTGACACTGCTTCTTCTCTATAATCTCCATCCGGTCTAGCTTCTCGCTGATGATCCCCATGTCTGCGGCTGAGGACTCGGCCTGTGCTGTTGCTACCGCTGATGAACTGGATGGACCGACGTCGATCCATGCTATCCTTTGGTATTGCACGGTCTGTGGCTGCTGGGGTCTGCCCTGAGTGTACAATCGGGTCTGGGACATCACCATATAGTTCTCAGCCATCTCCTCGTAGATGGCCCAGACCTGATCGTGATCCTTGGCGAAGTAAGACCCGCCACAAAAAGCGTTCACCAAGCCCTGAAGCTCTGGTGTCATCCTGTTGAAAAAGCTCTGAACAAGGTTCGGCTTGGAAATGTCGTGGTGCGGGCATCTGTCAGTCAGCTCTCGAAACCTCTCCCATGCCTCATGAAACTGCTCGTTGGGGAGCATGGAGAAGTTGCTGATCAGGGCTCTAGCGGCATTCGTCCGCCCGAGTGGATAGTACTTATGCAAGTACTCGGTGCGGAGCTGCTCCCAGGTGTAGACAAACTTCCCCAAATGCTTCAGCCAGGTGGTTGCTCTGTCTGCTAAGAAGAAGGGGAAGGCAATCATCTGGATGGTATCCTGGTCCACCTGACGGTCGTGGACTGTGCTGCAGATCATCAGAAACTCCTGGAGGTGTAGATGGGGCTCCTATGTGGCGAGTCCATGGAAATGGGGGAGGAGCTGCAAAGTATTCGGGGGGAACTTGAAGTCCCCCACGATGGCTGGTAGAACAACCCAATGATGCATCAGTGTCGATCTGGGGTTGTGTAACTCCCGCATTGGTCTCGGTGGATCTGCTGCAGCTGCTGCCGCGGCCTCATCGGGTATCCTCAGCCCGTCTCTACGCTGCTCTCGATCTGCTCTTAGCTGCTCCATCTCGCGCTTCATATCTAACATGAATGCTTCCTGATGCCTCAGCTGCTGTTGCACTGTCTCGAGGGAGGCGATCAGGGTGGAGTTGATCGCATCCTGGTCCAGAACGAAATGCTCATGCTGCGGACCTCTGGTGTGATCATCAGAACGGCCGGCCATAGTCTCTGCAAAATCAAAACATCCGAACTCAGGTGCCGATAAATCATCTGTTTGTCTATCCTCTGGCACTGGTATCTCGGTCTCAGAAGAAGGGGGATCGAGGGGGAACAGGGTGGAGTCGTACTCGGGTTCGGAGAGCGGGTCTCGGCTCTCGCGAACTAACCTAGATGAGCGGGTAGACGCGTCCGAAAGCGGTGCAGCCAGAGGCTGCCTAAGAGATCGTCTGCCCATCATCATGATGTGGCGAGGCAGGCGGATGAGATCTGGAAACAACTATGATCACAAGCAAACCCCCAATTCACCAACGCAACGCGAGCTGAAGACCGTAAAGGCTCGGTCAATTTTCTTGTCAATTTTATTTTGGTGATCAGTCAGGCTACCAGAGCGATTACGTGACCTGTTGGGTTACCTGATATTTTCCCAACCGACTGTCCAATACAGAAATAGCCGGTAATCAGTCGAGAAGAATATCAGAGGGCTCTACCTAGTGTTCGGGGTCACTCTCTCGCACAATCAAACCAGACAATGAGGGGGTTGCTCTCCCCAAGACAGATTTTTTTAAGTGAGGTGTCTTTTAGGGTCGATAGTGTTAGCAGTCCTAAATTTTATTGTTTTTATTTTTAGGTATTTTTCAATAAAAACAAAACCGCCTAACGAATTTTTCGGTTCTCTTAGGTTATTAAGTCCAAAACAGGGGGAGAAGATGAAAAAGCCGATGCGCGATGAAATCAATGATGCATGCAGAGTAAGAAATGCGTACCTGACTCCAGCAGTCTACATGCAAGATGATCCGCGCAGAATTGAAAGACAGAAAATAAACTACCTAAATGGTGCAGGCGGAAAACCGAGTCCCTAAACAGGCAACTTCTACTCGAAAGAACCGTCTAGCTAGTCACCAGCCTCCGATCCAAAGGGTCCGGTCTCGGTTTACCCCTCCTCCTCCCGACAAATCGGGTTCAGGAGCAGCGCTTGGCAGGGCAGGCTGCGGCACGTAGGCTCGAAGGAAGCAAGTTAGCTATTTTTATTAATCTTTTATTTGTAGGTCCAATTATCGAACTATAGGCACAAGCAGATATATTAGGTGTTTGGATCCTACTAGTTACGTCACAATCAATCAAAAATTCCTAAGGCTAGGAGCTCGAGAAAAACCGTGAGAAACCGTAAAAGGCAGCGAAAAACAAAAACCGCGTAAAAAGCCGCGAAAAACCGAACTAGCTAATGGGTCCCCCGAGCACACCGGTGCTCGGTGAAACAGACCCGAGAGAGTGCAAGTCCAAGTCTGAGTTGTCCCTGTATTATTACAATAAATCAAATGTTGCTGAAATAAAACCTAAACTACTCCTCTCCCACTCAGCTGCTTCCTCGCGCTCTCCTACGGCTCCGTGCAGAAGGGAGCCGCCTCCGATCACCGCGGTTGTGTCGGCTACTCTAGAGTCGCCGACTCGATCCTCGGGCCCTCGCAAGAAAACAGACGTAGTGCTCGAGCCCTCGCAAGAAAACAGATGAGTGTCACAGACCAGATAAAATAATCAAATAAAGGCAAGAAAAGTAAACAGGGATATATGTGCAAAAATAGCAGGAAAAATAAACAAGAAAGGGAAAACAAAAACAAAAATAAAAATAAAAGAAAATAAAATAAAATAAAATAAAAGTAAAACAAAAAGTCGCGAAAAGCTGCGGACTCAGAGAAAGTCGCGGAAAGCCGCGAAAAAGAAAACAAAGATAAAATGAAAATAAGGACTACTAAGCCGTGCTCCCCGGCAATGGCGCCATTCTGATGAGCTCAAATCCTACTAATCTGGATCAGGTAAAAATATCACACTCGGGTCGTTGTGACCCGGATCGATAGAAATCTCAGCTCAACAAGAAAATATGGATCAGACCACCAAAACAATGTAAAAGTCAAAGGAACTCAATAGTGGCCCTGGCTATTAGATTAGCTTGGTATAGCGACCAGGGTCGGACTCAGGGAGCACGTGATGGCCTTGAGGCCTACGAAGTAGTCTCAAAATAAAAACAAGCAAAATAAAAGGATTTTGGTGGGTTTTTGATAATTTTTATATTTTTTGGATTTTTTAATTAATAAAAAAATAAGAAAACAAATAAACAAGCAACTTGGACGAATTATTTAACTACTCAAAATTCACCCAAAAATTCAAACAAAAATATTTTTACGTTTTTTTATATTTTTCTATGTTTTGGTTAATTTTTGGTATTTTTCTGATTTTTAAGAAATTTTATAAAAATCAAATAAGACTGAAAATGCAAGACACAGTCCAGTCAGGTTTTAAGGGCCAAATTAAAATGCAAAATGGCCCTAATAAAACCTGAAGATAATTTTCCTGTAAAGTATTAGATACAAGGAAAAATTAGGCACTGGATTTATTATTTTTGGAATTTTTTTAATTATTTACTAGAACTTTTATGGGGTTTTCAATGTTTTTCAATTTTTATAATTTTTATAAATCTAAAAATGACCAAAATTGGTTAGAAAATCAAACACAGCAAGACAAACAATATCTATTTTTTGTAATTTTTAAAGTTGTTTTAATATTTTTTGTGATTTTTAGAACTGGACAGTAATAAAAATGCATGTTTTTGAATTTTTAAAAATAATAAAAAGAATCAAAAATGTCTCCAAAATTTAGAGAAAATTTTACATCATGGCAGGAGCTATGTATCCAATTTTCATCAAATTTGGAGTAGTTTTGCTATTTTATTAAAATCAAACACAAAGGCACAGTACACAGGGACCTGTATGCAATTAAAATAAGTTCTGGGGCCTTTTGATAACACGTAAGGAAACTCAGGGGCCCAAAGTGCAAAAATCCCCGAGGCCCACGCACGATACGCGTGACTCAGGCCTGGAAGGACCTTTTTGTCATTCCTATTTTAAAAGATGCAATCAATAACACATGAAAATCATAGGGTAAATCTTGCAATTTTACCAAAAACTCATGTGTCGATGCACGTGTCCATCATGTACAGGGGTAAAAACGTAAATAATACAAACAGCAGGGTCCACTATGCAAATACACCAAAAAAAAGGAACGGGCTAAAATATTTACAGGACTAATTTGTAAAAACAGAAAGAGAGGGGCCTAAGGGAAATTACCCCTTATTATATGCCGAGGGTCAGATGGGCGCCACGTGTGATATCCAACGGTCGGGGGGTGGCGCCTCAACGAAGGGCTGCAGCTCGGATCTGACGGTCGAGGCTCAGCCACGTGGATGATCGAATGTCTCCTGTGCGCTGTGGCTAAGCCTCACTGATCTGACGGTCCTGGTCCACCCTCTAAGGATCGAACGGCTGGCGCGGCTCCTCGAATGGACGTCTGCGATCTGATCTGGAGCTGGAGGAAGATCGGACAGCTCTGGAGGATGCACAAAGAATAAGTGGCTGGCGAACTTCGCCGGCCCGGTGCACGCACGGTGACCCTCCTCGCGGGCTGCTAGTGATCGGAGAAGGAACGCCTGGGCCTCCCGCGTCTGAAGAGCTCCTCCGATGATGCAACAGAGCTCCGGAGAGCTCAGGCGACACCGATGGAGGTGGAGCTGCTGCTCCAGAACGTCGAGCCCTCGGATGGGCTCTCCTTGAACTGCAAAGCACAACAACAGACTCCTGGGTCGAGGGTAAAGTGCCTCGACCCGGTTAGCGGTGTTGTAGGTGATCGGTGCGTCGAGATGAGGGGGCTCCGGCAAAGCGACGGCGGTGGAGCCCCAATCCCAGTTCCTGTGCGAACTGGGTTGAATGAAAGGGCGGAGAAGGTGCGCGGGGGAGAGGCGAAGGTGATGGATGACTCCGATGATCGAAAGGTGGGCTAGGGTGGATGGAATCGGGGTTCGTCAGCGATGGGGTGATTTGGGCGAAAAGCAAAATTAGCTAAGGAGAAGAAGAACTGGGTCTACCTGATGGACGATGTCGACTGGGGGTGAGCTAGGGAAGCTCTAGGTCCTAGCCTCGAGGGTCGTCGATGCCCGAGGCTCGAGCACCACGTCTGGGCGGCGCACGGCGGCGCAACGTTGCCGGATCGATGGTCTACACGCTCCTTCCTCGCTGCGACACCACCGGCCGACTGCTGTCACTCATGCGGAGATGATGGAGGTCCTGGGTGGAGAATGAATGAGCCAAAGATGTATCAAATTGCGACCGGAGCTGACGCTTTATACGAGTGCAGGTCCGAGAAGAGAAGGTCGGGCAGGGTTCCACGAAGCGCGGATCCCAACATGGATATGACGGCGTGGATCTCGGATGCAGGAGGAACGATCGGAGCTCGAGGTTTAGTGATTTGGTGATCGGGTCGAGCGGGAAGAATTTGGCGAAAACGGGTCGGGCGCAAGGAACCCGGTTCTGGTGGTCCTGGAGGGGGAGTTGACCGGGGGGTCAACGTCCCCTGTGGACCAATCAGAACATGTCATGTCAGAAATAATTAGAAATTAAAAATAAAATAATATATGGCTGAATTATTAAAAACTAAAAACATAAAAAATGTTTATTTATTTCTAAACTATTTTTTGTGATTTTTAATTAATTTTTTGAAATAAAAATAGAGTATTTACAATATAGTGCTATATATAGGTATATATACAATATTGATTTTTAATTTTTGATTTTTAATTAATTATTTTTACATTTTTATTCCCATTTTATATTTTATTTATTTATAGTAAAATTAGGAATATTTTGATGTTTTTGTTTTATTTTTATTATTTATGTACAAGGGTTAAATAAATAGATATATACATTTATATACATGGTATATATACAATGTTTCTTTTGGTTTTTATTTTTGTTCTTTTTATTTAATTTTTGTTTTTATGGTTTTTATTTAATTTATTTACATAATAGGATATAGAAGATATACAATTTTTTATGGAATTTAATTTATTTATTTACAAGGTGAAATAAATATATGTGTGGTCTTATGTACATGGTGAATATATACAAGGAAGGTTATTTTTATTTTCTTTTTAATTTTTCTATTTTTATTTTGATTTTGTATTTACAAATATTTACAAATATATAAAAACCTATTTTTACTTTATTTTCAGAGGAAAATATTTTTATTATATTTACAGGTATATTTACACATGAGCTCCCTTATCTCTCTCTACTTTGGCTTTTATGCGGTCAGGCCCATGCTGAGCCCTCCCTTGGGATTAAGTTGCTCAATATTTATTCTAAATATCTCCCTCTTTTTCTTTTAATTCTTTATTCTATTATTTTTGCACAAAAATATGCTAATTATTAATTTTTACACAATGCATGCACTTTGGTAGTTATTTGTATTTACAGACATATACTTGTATTTGCAAAGGTTTTTGTAGCTAAAATATATGAATAAAGAGTGATGAATGAGTATTCATCACCCACCCTCCCTTCAGTTTCTTCTTCTTCTCCTCCTTAACCCCTGGATGATGGATCCCCCTCACTCATGGCCGACTCTTGCGGCCTCTTCTTCACCTTCTGACCATCAGTCCAGTCCACCTTTGAGGGAGGTCGGATCCCCGACCAACCTCCCGCTCCCTCCCTCCCATCCCTTTCTTCACTCTAAGCATGATGCGCTAGATGTCCGCGGATACCAGATCGAGCAGATGCGAGACCCGGACGATGTCGTTGCTGAGTTGAGAGTGTACTCCGTTCGTGATCAGAGAGAGCAGAGGAGATCATCAGATAGATCCTATCCCAGATTGATGGAGGAGCAGATAGCACAGAAAGCTCAGTCAGCTTCTACACTAGGTCCATTCATCTTGGATTTGGATTACATTTAGAGACTGCCGACATTTTCAGGAGAGGCGCACGAGGAGCCTTATCTTCACCTGTCTGCATTCAAGGAGTTTTGTAGAGCACAGAGATATTTAGATATCACTGCAAAGGAGTTGATGCGGAGGACCTTCCCATTCACACTACAGGACAGAGCCATGAGATGGCACCGACGATTGGGGAGGACATTCACTACGTGGGGAGAGCTACGCCGAGAGTTCTTACAGAGATACTTCCCCCCGCGTAGAGCAGATTTGATGCGGTCTTTGATCACCGAGTTTTCAGTAGACCCCCAGGAGCCATTGCAGGAGGCATGGCCGAGGTTTCTTGACCTCTTGAGGAGATTTCCAGACCATAGATTTCCATTGACAGACCTTATAGAGATTTCCATGCGGGGGATGACCGCAGAGCAGATAGCACTGGTGATTACCACATGTGGCGGTTCACACCACAGTTCCGACATTCACCTACTGGATATCATTGATAAGCGACCTGAAGGCTAAGTTAAAGGTGCTAAATTGGTCGTTGCGACCCAAGCAATCAAGTCGGCTTAATCAAGAAGAAAATCAGACCACTCGAAACAAATAAAATCAATCAAGCATGAAGATAGCGGTCCAGCTATGAGTTTAACCTGATATAGCACCCAGGGTCGAACTCGAGGAGCACGGGTTGGCCAAAGGCCTACGAAGTAGTAAAAATGAAATAAAATAAAGACAAAATGTTTTTAGTGGTTTTTAATGATTTTTATATTTTTTTGGATTTTTAATATGTGAAGAAAACAAAAGAACACAAAAACAAGCACACTTTAGCTAATTATTTAATGTATCAAAAATCAAGCAAAAATTCAAATAAAAATATTTTTATGTTTTAAATGTTTTTTTAGTGTTTTTGGTGAATTTTTGGAATTTTTATGAAGTGTATTTTATTTTCTAAAAATCAAACAGTATCAAAGAAACAAGGTACTGTCCAGCAAGACCCAAAAGCCCTAGATAAAATATCTAAGGACCTCAAGAGGGTCTGGAGGTATTTTTCCTGTATACTAGATAAAACAAGGAAAATTTGAGTACCAAAATAATTGTTTTTGGATTTTTAGATTATTTACTATAATTTTTATGGGTTTTTAGGTGTTTTTAAGTTTTTATGGTTTTTAATCAGTGAAAAATAGCCAAAATTGGCTAGAAAATCAAAGAGCACAAAAGAAACAGTACCTAATTTTTATAGAATTTTTGAGGGGGTTTTTATATTTTTTTGGGATTTTTAACTCTAGACAGTAGCTGAAATGTAGGTTTTTGAATTTTTAAAAATAGTAAATAAACTCAAAAATGTCCTAAAAAATTCTCAAAAATCCTACAACATGGCAAGAGCCATGTATCAAATTTTCATCGAATTTGGAGGTGATTTGATATTTTATTCAAAAATAAAGGAAAGCAACAGTGCACAGGGACCTTTCTGCAATTAAAGCAAAGTTCTGGACCCCTGGGACAACAACCCTAGAAAGTATAGGACTAGGAGTGCAAATTACCCTCCAGGCCACGCACGATACGCGTGACTCAGGCCTGGAGGGACCAAATTGAAATTCCTATTTATAAAAGTACAAAACGTAACAGGGCAAAAAGGCGGGGCAAATACTGCAAATACACCAAAATACCACGTGACGATGCACGTGTCCACAACAGGCAGGGGTATAAATGCAAATCACATAAAAGTTAAGGTCCTCAGTGCAATTTTCACAAAAACAAAAGAACTACACTAAATATTTACAGGATTAAAAACTAAATGCATAAAGTAAAGGGGCCTAAGACAAATTACCCCTTTTATTAATGTCGAGGGTCGGATGCACGACGCGTGGCAGATTGGATGGCTGGGATGGTGCGCCGCACACCAGAGCAAACCCTCGAATCGATCCGACGGCTGGTATGTGTCCACGTGGATGATCGGACGGAGATGCTGCAACGTGGGTCTTCGAAGAAGTTCGGGCTCGATCGGATGGACGAGGTGCAGCAACGTGCTTGATCGGATGGCTGAGAGGGGTTGTGGCTGAACCTCGCTGCTCAACGGTGAAGATTGATCCTCGTAAGATCTGGCGGTGGATGCTGCTCCGAGGATGGACGGACACGATCTAATCTGGAGCCCAGAGGTCGATCTGACGGCGGACGAGGATGCTGCAAGAACTAGTCGCCGGCGACTTTCGCCGGCCCTCTGTGCGCGCGATGGTCCTCGTCTGACGCTCCTGAGGTGCGGGAAAGCTTCGCCGTGAAGCTCCGCACCCGATGCTCTGCTCCGATGGAGGCGAGGAGCTCCAGAGAGCTCCGGCGGCGTGAAAGAACTGGAGTTGCTGTGCCCAGAAGTTCCGACCTCCAGATGAGGTCGATTGGCCTCGAAACCTGCACAGGAAAGAAGCTAGGTTGAGGGCAAAGTGCCTCAACCCGTCAGAGCGGGCGGAAGGTGAACGGTGTAGCGAGATGGAGGCTCTCCGGCGAGCGGCGGAGGAAGGAGAGCTGAAACCCTGCTCCGGGGCGAGACAGGGGGAGTGAAGGGGCGGAGCAAGTGGATAGAAGTCTGGAGGAGGTGATGGCGGTGTCGGATGACCAAATGGGTAGACGGAAACGGCTGGCGGAGGCGGCAGAGCTACACTACCAGAAAGCGAAAAATCTAAAGCTACACTAATCTACGGCCTAACTACGCTACCTGATGGATGCTGTCGACTGGGCTGAAGCTCGGCGAGCTTCTGGTCATTGCCTGCAAGGGGGCGTCGCTTCCCCGAGGCTGAGCGCGCTTGCGGCGGCGCACGGCGGCAAGAACCACCGGATCAGTGACTCCCGGCTGCCCGGGCCTCGCTGCAACTCCAAGGGGCCACGGCTGTCACTCAGGGACGATGGAGGAGCTCACAGGCACCGAGGGGAAGATCAAAGATGGCGTGAATTAGGTCGCCGGTGACGACTATAAGTATGGTGGGTGATCCGAGAAGAAGGAGGTCGGGCGAGCTGCATGCGGTTCGGATCCACCAAACCCACCCCGGGCGAGGGTCCTGGATGATCGGAGTGCAATCGGAGCCCGGGGTTTGGGTCAATGGCGGTCGGGTCAGGCGGGCAAAAGATCGAGAAAACGGGTCGGTTGCCTGATCCGCGAAAGAGGAAGGTCCGCGGGGGAAGTTGACCGGGGTCAACAAACCCCCGTGGACCAATCAGGAGTCGCCATTTATTGAATTTTTATTTCTTTATTTGAGGCTAGAAAATGACCGATTTTATAAAAACTTAAAACATGAAATGTTTTTATTTTATTTTTTTTCTATTTTTTGGTGATTTTTAATTAATTTTTGGAAAAAATAAGGTATTTACATTATAGCTATACATAGGTATATGTACAATGTGTAGGTTTTTTATTTTTGATTTTTAATTATTATTTTTATACAATTTTATTCCTATTTTATATTTTATTTATTTATAGAATAAAATGAGGAATAAAAGGGTGTTTTTATTTGGTTTTTATTATTTATAAACATAGGTGAAATAAATAGATATATACAACTATATACATGATATATATACAAAGTATTTTTTATGTTTTGAATTTTGTAATTTTTATTTAATTTTTGTTTTGATTCTTTTCATTTTATTTATTTACAATATGTAATATAGGATATTTACAAAAAGTTTAGAAAATAATTTTATTTATTTATAAGGTTGAATAAATAAAGGGGTATGGTCTATGTACATGGTGAAAGGATATTTTTGTTCTTTTTGATTTTCACATTTTTATTTTGTTTTTAGTATTCTCTAAATATATTCAAATATGTACAAGCATATTTTTGGGTGAGGAAAATATAATTTTATTTATACCAATATATACACATGAGCCCCTATCTCCCTCTACTTTGGCTTTTATGCGGTCAGGCCCATGCTGAGCCCTCCCTTGGGTTAGGTTGCTCAATATTTATTCTAAATATTTCCCTCTTTTTCTTTTTGATCTTTATTCTTTTATTTTTGCACAAAAACATGCTAATTATAGAATTTTACACAATGCATGCTTTTGCTAAGTATTCCTATTTACAAATATCTACATGCATTTGCATAGGTTTTTGTAGCTAAAATATAAGAATAAAGAGTGATGAATGGGTATTCATCACCCCCCTATACTTAACTTTGCTAGTCCCTTAGCAAACACTTATTTGAAAAAGAAGTGAAAAAGAAAGAAAGAAAAAGAAAAAGAGGATGTACATGGATCAAGGTTGATTATTAAACCTGCCCTTTATTAAATTGAGGTATGGAGCTCAATCAAATCTTTGGATTATTAATGTGTCGGAACCTTATTTAGACTTAAGCTTAAAACCTAACAGCCTCTAAGTTCCACCAATCTATAACCAAGACTCCTCAATGCTCCAGATCAGAACAAGTCATCAAGCACAAACCCTGAAGACCATGAATCTTTTCTTGTCCTGTGAATGTGAAGTCTAAGCTCTCCACCTCAGAAATGGCAACTTGACAACCCTCCCTAACAAAGTAACTCTATGACCTCAATCTGGCCACTCTTTCCTCGAGGAGCGGGGTATTCCCTTCTAAGTTCAAGTACAACCAGCTCAAGAAGAGGGGGAAGAAGAGAATGGGTCAAGGCCAGTGTAGCCAAGTACCCGTGGGAGCTTGACTAGTGTAGCCAAGTCTCCCTGCTGCAAGCTACAACAGGTGGATCATGAAACCAAGCTTTGCTTCTTGCACTTATATACATACTCCGGTGGGATTATCATTTTCTCTCAGACCCACCACTTTTTTGGAGTTCTTTTCTTTTTGCATTTTTTTTTTCAAGTGCATCTATACAACATGTACATGTGCAGCATATATACAAGGAGTTTTTCCTCTTGAGCCAGTAGACTATCCCTCTTTTGAAGCTTTATTGCAACCCACAACTCCCGTCGTTAGACCTCATGGCAACCAGACCAAGTTGAGACGCACTTCCTTCACTATAAGAAGAAGAGAGGTTCCGCCTAGAAGTACTACCCTCATATGCTACCCCAAGCCAAGGAAGACTGCCTCCTCACCACCTCATCCGTAGAGAGCTCGGTGCATAGTGCGGGTGTCCAAGTAAAGCCATAATCTATATGAGTCATGTGTTGTTGTTAATTGCTCTACTTAGGCTCATTGAGATGACATGTGATCATAGCCTAGTGGACTCAAAGAATTAAGTCACCATGGACCTGAAAAGCCTTAAACCTAAGCCCCATAAGGTTCCTCTTAGAAATTAGGTGGATTAAGATCTTAATCAAGCTCCATTTCTCAATTTGATTCCAGGCTGGTTTAAATGTCAACTATCATCCAGAAAAACTATATACATATGCACAAACAGATGCTTATTTACACACATTTTACAATTATGCAAAATTTTTGAAAAATGTTTTGAAATCATGAATGGATGATGCATGAAGTGCAAGTTTTGCAAAAAGGTATTTACACAAATTTACACAAGATTTTTGCAAACTTTTTGATTTTCAAAACATTTTGAAAATATTTTGTACTATATACATAATTTTGATACAAAAATATTTACACAAGCTTTACACAAAAGATTTTTGAAATCATTTTTACAAAAATAATTTGTACACTAGCTATGTATGTGCAAATAAAAGAGGTTATGTACATGAAAAATTTTTAATTTTTGTGGTTTTTAGCCATTATATTTATTAACACACTCACACAAAGTACGAGTTATGGCTAAAGTATATATGAAATATATACGCACCCCCCTATACTTAGCTCGAACGATGTCCTCAAAGTCAAGAGCGATGAAGAATACATAACTCGTGCTATGTATAGGGAAGTGAAAAGAAAGGCTATGGGTCTTCCCCCTATACTTAGGATCAAGTAATCCTAAGTATAGCAGGCTGTACACGAAGGGAAAACCGAGTGCAGAATGTACAGGGTCTACCCCCCCCCCTATACTTAGTGTGAAGTATCCCTAAGTATAGGCAGCAAAACAGGGGTAGCAAGACACGAAGAAAACCACGACTATATACAAGATGGAGGACATCACTCCCCCTATACTTAAGGTGGAGAACCTTAAGTCTAGGCAACAAAACAGAAGTGATGGAACAGAACGAAGAATAACCCGGTGTTTTCACCCCCCCCCCTATACTTAGGATGAGCAATATCCTAAGTATAGCAAAGTTAATCCTAAGCGAGACCTGGGGTGAAAACAAGAACGGAAGAAAGAAGGATCAACATAAGACGAAACACGTATATACAAAAGAATACAATGTTGAGGTGCCTCTCAACAAGCGCTAGTTTTTACGCCCCTAGCTGGGCGCAAAGGCTAGGATAATGCAGTATCAAGGTTCAGGACGGCATCGGTAAGGCGAATGCCGTACTGTCATCGCAGTCTCAGTGTGAGAACAACGACGAACGCAACAGTGTAAAGTAAGACACCCAGGTATGCAATCAGGCGGGTGTCTGCTACCGGCCAAAGATATGGGAAGAAGTGATCAGGATCCGGTAGCACAAAAGAAATCCTCGGCTCTAGATCAGACTGGAGTGAGAGAATGGAGCCGACGAAATCAAACGTGGAGAAGGATGGATCAGTAATAGAATCCTCCACGTTAATCAGTGTCTCGAGCAGGTGTGGGCAATCAGGGTCAGGAGACTCTAGAAATGGACTGATATCCGATGAATAGAGAAGAAGAAGATCAGACAAATCATCGAATATCTCAAGAATGGGCTCATCCTCGCGAGGGTCGTCGAGGTGAGAAGAATCAGAATCAGAATGATCTAAAGACTCGGTTTCGTGTTCCGCCAGATCGGAAACACTCTCAGTAGGTGAAACCGAGTGCTCATCGAGTGCGGCATCCTCCCGCAGATAACCCTCGGGGAGAAATGCAAGATCAGAAGTGAATATGAGAGGATCAGGATATAGAAGGGCATCTCCGCTGCTGTCAATCGCCCACTCAGTGCACCAGGATGCATCATCATCGGAAGTGTAAGTTTCGGCAATCTGGAAACAGGAGAAGGTACTAGTCAACACCGCGGTAGCTGGCAAAGTGTCTGCAGATGATCCTCGCTCTGCGGCTATGCTGGCTGTCAGCTGGTCCTCAGGAAGTGTATCTATCTCAACAAAGTGGAGGACAAAAGGCTCGAAGACGGGACTCTCTATATCAACTCTCTCAAAGTGCGGTCCCTCCTCAAGCTGTGGCTGCTGGGCTGAGTCCTGGTGACTGTCTGCATCCGAGAGGTGTCTCTGCAGGAAGAAAACTGACTCCTCCGGGACTGGAAACTGAAGTGTCTGAATCAATGGCTGCAAAAGCTGGGGCTCCTCCGGCTCCTGGAGTATCAGAAGATATGATATCCAAGACTCGTCAACAGGGAACTCTGGGGCTGACTCGAACTCCAACTGGAAGGCCAACGGGAACGCAAGTAGACTTTGGGTCCGAACCTCTGCTATTACAGTCATCTCCTCTGTCAATGGTGCGGCATCACCAAAATCCTCGGGCTGGTGTGTAGAAACTGAATTACCATGTAAAGTGACACACCGTACTGGTATAGCATCATCCGCATGTGTTGTCCCGACCATGGCATCTCGCGAAGAAGATCTCCGTGACAGTAACCTCGAGATGGTATCCAGGAAGTGAATGTCGGAACTGCGGTGTGAACCGCCACATGTGGTAATCACCCGTGCTATCTGCTCTGCGGTCATCCCCCGCATGGAGATCTCTATCAAGTCTGTAAGTGGAAGTCCGTGCTCAGGGAATCTCCTCAAGAGGTCAAGAAACCTCGGCCATGCCTCGTGCAATGGCTCCTGGGGGTCAACTGAAAAGTCCACGATCAAAGACCGCATAAACTCTGCTCTACGTGGAGGGAAGTATCTCTGTAGAAACTCTCGGCGTAGCTCTCCCCACGTCTCGAATGTCCTTCCCAATCGTCGGTGCCACCTCATGGCTCTATCGTGAAGCGTGAATGGGAAGGTCCTGCTCATCAGCTCCTCTGCAGTGACGTCTGAATATCTCTGTGCTCTGCAAAACTCCTCGAAAGCTGACAGGTGAAGATAAGGCTCCTCGTGCGCCTCTCCTGAAAATGTCGGCAGTCGCTGAATGTAATCCAAATCCAAGACGAATGGACCTAATGTAGAAGCTGACTGAGCTCCATGTGCTATCTGCTTCTCCATCCTTCTGGAATAGGATATGTCTGCTGATCTCCACTGCTCTCTTGGGTCACCAACGGAGTGCGCTCTCAACTCAGTATCAGCATCGTCCGGGTCTCGCATCTGCTCTATCGGGTATCCTCGGACGTCTCGCACAGCATGCCCAGAGTGATGAGATGAAAGGGAGGGAGGGAGCGGGAGGTTGGTCGGAGATCCGACCTCCCTAGAAGGTGGACTGGAGTGATGGTCAGAAGGCGGAGAAGAAGCCGTAAGAGTCGGCTCGACGTGAGGGGGATCCATCATCCAGGGATAAAGGAGAAGAAAGTGGAATGAAGGGAGGTGAGGGAGGGGGACAGAAGGAAGATGAGAAAGGATCGAAGGGATCTAGCAATCAAACAAGATGAACAAGCAAACCCCCAATTCACCTACGCACACAAAGCTGAAGACCGAAGGGATCAGTCAATTATCTTGTCAATTTTATTTAGGTGATCGTCCAGTCTATCAGAGCGATTACGTGAGGTCAATAGGTATCCAGATCTTTCTCAACCGACTGTCCCGTACTGAAAGCCGATAATCAGTCAAGAAAGGATCGGAGGCTCTATCCTAATGTGCGGATCACTCTCTCGCTCATCCAAACCAAACAAGGAAGGGTTACTCTCCCCAAGACAGATTTTTCGTGAGGTGTCTTTTAGGTCAAGTATGATTAGCAGTCCCGATTTTATTGTTTTTGTTTTTAGATATCTTTCAATAAAAGAAACGCCTAACGAATTTTTCGGTTCTCCTGGTTATTTAGTCCAAAACAGGGGGGAGAAGACGAAAAAGTCGATGCACGAAAAATCAATGATGCATGCAAAGTCAGAAATGCGTACCTGCCTCCAGCTCTCTACATGCAATATGATCCACGCATAAAAGTAAAGACAGAAATTAAACTAACCTAAATGATGCAGCGGTAAAACCGAGTCCTAGACGAGCAAGTCTAGCGAAGAACCGTCTAACCTGTCACCGACCTCCAAGCCAAAGAGTCCGGTCTTGGCCCGTCCCTCCTCTGTCCGACAAATCGGGGGTAGGAGTAAGCGCTTTACAGGATGGGCTGCGGCACGTAGGCTACGGAGGCAAATGAATCGGTTTATTTTATTATTTATTTTAAGTAGGTCCAATTATCGATCTATAGGAACAGATAATCAATTAGGTGTGTGGATCCTACTAATTACGGCACAGTCACCAGAAAATCCTAAATCTAGGGGCTCGAGCAAAAACCGCGAAAAACCGGAAAAGACAGAAATAAAAGAAAAATAAAACCGCGAAAAAGCCGCGAAAAACCGCGAAGGTCCTAAAGGGTCCCCCGAGCACACCGGTGCTCAGCGAAACAGACCCGCTACGGTCAAGTCACAAAGGTCCAAGTCCTGTCCCTGTATTATTACAATAATAATATAAATGAAATAAAAAACCTAATCTAACCTCACCCACTCAACTCTCTCCCTCTCGCTCTCTCCTGCGGCTTCGTAGAGAAGGAAGCCGCCTCCAAGTTCCTCGGTTGCACCGGCTCCTCGAAAGTTGCCTCCGCGGTCCTCGGGCCCTCGCAAGAAAAAGATATGAGTGGTCAGAACCAATAATAAAATAATAATCAAAGGAAAATAAAGACAAATGAAAAATAAGGGTATATGTGCAAAAATATAAAATAAAATAAACCACACAAAATAAAACAAAAACAAAAACAAAAGAAATAAAAATAAAGCAGAATAAAACAAAACAAAAAGAAACTATAAACAAAAACTGTGAAAAGCCGCGAGCTCCGAAGAGCCGCGAAAAGCCGCGAAAACAAAGACGAAAATGAAAATAAAACGAACTACTAAGCCGTGCTCCCCGGCAACGGTGCCATTCTGATAAGCGACCTGAAGGCCAAGGTAAAGGTGCTAAATTGTCGTTGCGACCCAAGCAATCAAGTCGGCTTAATCAAGAAGAAAATCAGACCACTCGAAACAAATAAAATCAATCAAGCATGAAGATAGCGGTCCAGCTATGAGTTTAACCTGGTATAGCACCCAGGGTCGAACTCGAGGAGCACGGGTTGGCCAAAGGCCTACGAAGTAGTAAAAATGAAATAAAATAAAGACAAAATGTTTTTAGTGGTTTTTAATGATTTTTATATTTTTTTGGATTTTTAATATGTGAAGAAAACAAAAGAACACAAAAACAAGCACACTTTAGCTAATTATTTAATATATCAAAAATCAAGCAAAAAGTCAAATAAAAATATTTTTATGTTTTTAATGTTTTTTTAGTGTTTTTGGTGAATTTTTGGAATTTTTATGAAGTGTATTTTATTTTCTAAAAATCAAACAGTAGCAAAGAAACAAGGTACTGTCCAGCAAGACCCAAAAGCCCTAGATAAAATATCTAAGGACCTCAAGTGGGTCTGGAGTTATTTTTCCTGTATACTAGATAAAACAAGGAAATTTTGAGTACCAAAATTATTGTTTTTTTATTTTTAGATTATTTACTATAATTTTTATGGGTTTTTAGGTGTTTTTAAGTTTTTATGGTTTTTAATCAGTGAAAAATAGCCAAAATTGGCTAGAAAATCAAAGAGCACAAAAGAAACAGTACCTAATTTTTATAGAATTTTTGAGGGGGTTTTTATATTTTTTGGGATTTTTAACTCTAGACAGTAGCTGAAATGTAGGTTTTTGAATTTTTAAAAATAGTAAATAAACTCAAAAATGTCCTCAAAAATTCTCAAAATCCTACAACATGGCAGGAGCCATGTGTCAAATTTTCATCGAATTTGGAGGTGATTTGATATTTTATTCAAAAATAAAGGAAAGCAACAGTGCACAGGGACCTTTCTGCAATTAAAGCAAAGTTCTGGACCCCTGGGACAACAACCCTAGAAAGTATAGGACTAGGAGTGCAAATTACCCTCCAGGCCACGCACGATACGCGTGACTCAGGCCTGGAGGGACCAAATTGCAATTCCTATTTATAAAAGTACAAAACGTAACAGGGCAAAAAGGCGGGGCAAATACTGCAAATACACCAAAATACCACGTGACGATGCACGTGTCCACAACAGGCAGGGGTATAAATGCAAATCACATAAAAGTTAAGGTCCTCAGTGCAATTTTCACAAAAACAAAAGAACTACACTAAATATTTACAGGATTAAAAACTAAATGCATAAAGTAAAGGGGCCTAAGACAAATTACCCCTTTTATTAATGTCGAGGGTCGGATGCACGACGCGTGGCAGATTGGATGGCTGGGATGGTGCGCCGCACACCAGAGCAAACCCTCGAATCGATCCGACGGCTGGTATGTGTCCACGTGGATGATCGGACGGAGATGCTGCAACGTGGGTCTTCGAAGAAGTCCGGGCTCGATCGGATGGACGAGGTGCAGCCACGTGCTTGATCGGATGGCTGAGAGGGGTTGTGGCTGAACCTCGCTGCTCAACGGTGAAGATTGATCCTCGTAAGATCTGGCGGTGGATGTTGCTCCGAGGATGGACGGACACGATCTAATCTGGAGCCCAGAGGTCGATCTGACGACGGACGAGGATGCTGCAAGAACTAGTCGCCGGCGACTTTCGCCGGCCCTCTGTGCGCGCGATGGTCCTCGTCTGACGCTCCTGAGGTGTGGGAAAGCTTCGCCGTGAAGCTCCGCACCCGGTGCTCTGCTCCGATGGAGGTGAGGAGCTCCAGAGAGCTCCGGCGGCGTGAAAGAACTGGAGCTGCTGTGCCCAGAAGTTCCGACCTCCAGATGAGGTCGATTGGCCTCGAAACCTGCACAGGAAAGAAGCTGGGTCGAGGGCAAAGTTCCTCGACCCGTCAGAGCGGGCGGAAGGTGAACGGTGTAGCGAGATGGAGGCTCTCCGGCGAGCGGCGGAGGAAGGAGAGCTGAAACCCTGCTCCGGGGCGAGACAGGGGGAGTGAAGGGGTGGAGCAAGTGGATAGAAGTCTGGCGGAGGTGATGGCGGTGTCGGATGACCAAATGGGTAGACGGAAACGGCTGGCGGAGGCGGCGGAGCTACACTACCAGAAAGCGAAAAATCTAAAGCTACACTAATCTACGGCCTAACTACGCTACCTGATGGATGCTGTCGACTGGGCTGAAGCTCGGCGAGCTTCTGCTCATTGCCTGCATGGGGGCGTCGCTTCCCCGAGGCTGAGCGTGCTTGCGGCGGCGCACGGCGGCAAGAACCACCGGATCAGTGACTCCCGGCTGCCCGGGCTTCGCTGCAACTCCAAGGGCCACGGCTGTCACTCAGGGACGATGGAGGAGCTCACAGGCACCGAGGGGAAGATCAAAGATGGCGTGAATTAGGTCGCCGGTGACGACTATAAGTATGGTGGGTGATCCGAGAAGAAGGAGGTCGGGCGAGCTGCATGCGGTTCGGATCCACCAAACCCACCCCGGGCGAGGGTCCTGGATGATCGGAGTGCAATCGGAGCCCGGGGTTTGGGTCGATGGCGGTCGGGTCAGGCGGGCAAAAGATCGAGAAAACGGGTCGGTTGCCTGATCCGCGAAAGAGGAAGGTCCGCGGGGGAAGTTGACCGGGGTCAACAAACCCCCGTGGACCAATCAGGAGTCGCCATTTATTGAATTTTTATTTCTTTATTTGAGGCTAGAAAATGACCGATTTTATAAAAACTTAAAACATGAAATGTTTTTATTTTATTTTTTCTATTTTTTAGTGATTTTTAATTAATTTTTGGAAAAAATAAGGTATTTACATTATAGCTATACATAGGTATATGTACAATGTGTAGGTTTTTGATTTTTTATTTTTAATTATTATTTTTATACAATTTTATTCCTATTTTATATTTTATTTATTTATAGAATAAAATGAGGAATAAAAGAGGTGTTTTTATTTGGTTTTTATTATTTATAAACATTGGTGAAATAAATAGATATATACAACTATATACATGATATATATACAAAGTATTTTTTTATGTTTTGAATTTTGTAATTTTTATTTAATTTTTGTTTTGATTCTTTTTATTTTATTTATTTACAATATGTAATATAGGATATTTACAAAAAGTTTAGAAAATAATTTTATTTATTTATAAGGTTGAATAAATAAAGGGGTATGGTCTATGTACATGGTGAAAGGATATTTTTGTTCTTTTTGATTTTCACATTTTTATTTTGTTTTTAATATTCTCTAAATATATTCAAATATGTACAAGCATATTTTTGGGTGAGGAAAATATAATTTTATTTATACCAATATATACACATGAGCCCCTATCTCCCTCTACTTTGGCTTTTATGCGGTCAGGCCCATGCTGAGCCTCCCTTGGGTTAGGTTGCTCAATATTTATTCTAATTATTTCCCTCTTTTTCTTTTTGATCTTTATTCTTTTATTTTTGCACAAAAACATGCTAATTATAGAATTTTACACAATGCATGCTTTTGCTAAGTATTCCTATTTACAAATATCTACATGCATTTGCATAGGTTTTTGTAGCTAAAATATAAGAATAAAGAGTGATGAATGGGTATTCATCAATCATCTCGAGCTTACTTTCACAGAGTTCTTCTTCACAAGACGCCCTAGTCAGGACAACACATGAGGATGTTGCAGTACCAGTGCGGTGTGTCGCATTACATGAGAATCCAGCTTTTACACACCAGTCTGAGGACTTGGATACTCCAGCACCACAGAGTACAGAGGAGATGACTGCGATAGCAGAGGTTCGGACCCAGAGTCTTCTCGAGTTCCCGTTGGTCTTCCAGCTAGAGTTCGAGTCATCCCCAGAGTTTCCAGTCGACGAGTCTTGGATATCAGATTTTCTGATACTCCAGGAACCGGAGGAGCCCCCGCTACTATAGCCATTGAGCCAGCCACTTCAGTGTCCAGTCCCAGAGGAGTCCGCTTCTTTTATGCAGAGATACCTCTCGGAGTTTGACAGCTACCAGTACTCAGCCCGGCAGCCACAGTTCGATATGGGACACCACTTTGAGAGTACAGACACAATATAGTCCCGTATTGGAGTCTTTTATCCTCCACTTTGACGAGACAACATACTTGTTGAGGGACCAGTTGGCAGCCAGCATTGCCGCAGAGCGAGGATCAGCCGCAGACACACAGCCAGCCTCCGCGGTGTTGACCAGTACCTTCTCCTGCTTCCATATTGCCGAGAGCCACACTTCCGATGATGATGCAGCCTGGTGCACATAGTGGATACTTGATAGCAGCGTAGATGCCTTTCTAGATCCTGATCCTTTCTTTCTCACTTCTGATCTTGCATTTCTCCCCGAGGGTTATCTGTGGGAGGATTCCGCACTCGATGAGTACTCGGTTTCACCTTCTGAGAGTGTATCCGATCTGGCGGAGCACGAAATCGAGTCTTTTGATCTTTCTGATTCCGAGTCATCTCACCTCGACGACACTCGCGAGGATGAGCCTATCCTGGAGATATTCGTTGATCTGCCCGATTTGTTTCTATTTCTATGCATCGGATATATGTCTTCTTAGAGATTCTCCTGATCTTGATTATCCAAACCTTCTTGAGACACTGATCGATGTGGAGGATTCCATGACTGATCCATCCTTCTCCACGTTTGACTTTGTCGGCTCTACACTTTCACTCCAGTCTGATCCAGAGCCGACGATTTCTTTTGTGCTACCGGATCCCAATCACTTACTTCCATATCCTTGGTCGGTAGCAGGACACCCGCTTGATTGCATACCTGGGTGTCATTCTTTACACTTTTGAGTTCGTCGCTGTTCTCATACCAAGACTGCGACGACAGTACGGTATTCATCTTACCGATGTCGTCCTGAACCTTGACACTGCTTTATCCTAGCCTTTGCGCCCAGCTAGGGGCGTAAAATCTAGCTCTTGTTGAGAGACACCTCAACATTATACACTTTTGTATATACGTGTTTCGTCTTAGTTTGATCTTTCTTTCTTCCGTTCTTGTTTTCACCCCAGGTCTCGCTTAGGATTATCTTTGTTATACTTAGGATATACCTCATCCTAAGTATAGGGGGTGAAAACACCGGGTTGTTCTTCCGTTCTGTTTCATCACTTCTGTTGTTTCCTATACTTAAGGTTTCTTCACCTTAAGTATAGGGGGAGTGATGTCCTCTCACCTTGTAGATATTTGTTGATTTTCTTCGTGTCTTTCTACCCCTGTTTTGCTGCCTATACTTAGGGATATTTTACCCTAAGTATAGGGGGGTAGACCCTGTACATTCTTCACTCGGTTTTCCCTTTGTGTACAGCCTGCTATACTTAGGAATATTTGATCCTAAGTATAGGGGGAAAAGCCGAGACCCTCTTGATTTTCTATTCTTTCATTCGTCTTTGTATATAGCCTTCCTTTTCACTTCCCTATACTAAGCACGAGTTATGTCTTCTTCATCGCTCTTGACTATGAGGACATCGTTCGAGCTAAGTATAGGGGGTGTATATATTCCATATATACTTTAGCCATAACTCGTACCTTGTGTGAGTGTGTTAATAAATAAAAATGGCTAAAAACCCAAAAATCCATAAAAAAATTAAAAAAATTTCCCTATAAATAAACATTCTTTTATTTGCACATACATAGCTAGTGTACAAATTATTTTTGTAAAAATGTTTTCAAAAACTTTTGGTAAAGATTGTGTAAATATGTGTATATCAAAATTATGTATGTAGTACAAAATTTTTCCAAAATGTTTTGAAAATCAAAAGTTCGCAAAAACCTTGTGTACATTTGTGTAAATATTTTGCAAAATATGCATTCATGCATACATTCATGATTTCAAAACATTTTTCAAAAATTTTGCATTTGTGTAAATATTGTGTAAAAAGCATCCTTGTATATACTTGTATAGTTTTTCCCGGATTATAGTTGACATTTAAACTAGCCTAGAATTAAATTGGGAAATGGAGCTTGATTAAGATCTTAATCCACCTAATTCTAAGAGGAACCTTATAGGGCTTAGGGTTAAGGCTTTTCAGGTCCATGGTGACTTAATTCTTTGAGTCCACTAGGCTATGATCACATGTCATCTCAATGAGCCTAAGTAGAGCACTTAACAACACACACATGACTCATATAGACAATGGCTTAACTTGGACCCGCACTTTGCACCGATCTCTCTACGGAGGAGGTGGTGAGGAGGCAGTCTTCCTTGGCTTGGGGTAGCATATGAGGGTAGTACTTCTAGGCGGAACCTCTCTTCCTTCTTTTAGTGAAGGAAGTGTGTCTCAACTTGGTCTGGTTGCCATGAGGTCTAACGACAGGATTTGTGGGTTGCAATAATGCTTTCAAAAGAGGGTTAGTCTACTGGCTCAAGAGGAAAAAACTAATGCATATATGTTGCACATTGTATATGTTGTATAGATGCACTTTAAAAATGCAAAAAGAAAATAACTCCAAAAAAGTGGTGGGTCTGAGAGAAAATGATAATCCCACCGGAGTATGTATATAGTGCAAATAAGCAAAGCTTGAGACTCATGTTCCATCTTATATAGCTTGCAGCAAGGAGACTTAGCTACACTGGTTGAGCTCCCAAGGATACATGGCTACACTGGCCATGGTCCATTCTCTTCTTCCCCCTCTTCTTGAGCCGGTTGAACTTGAACTTAGAAGGGAATACCCCACTCCTCGAGGAAAGAGTGGCCAGACTAGGGTCATAGAGTTACCTTGTTGGGGAGGGTTGTCAAGTTACTACTTCTGAGATGGAGAGCTTATCTCACATATATTGTGCAAGGAAAGATTCATAGTCTTCAGGGTTTGTGTATGTAGACTTCTTCTGATCTGGATAGTTGAGGAGTCTTGATTATAGATTAGTGGATCTTAGAGATTGTTAAGTTTTAAACCTAAGTCCAAATAAGGTTTCGACACATCAATAATCCAAAGATCTGATCGAGCTCCATATTTCAATTTAATGAAGGCAAGTTTAATTATCAGCATTATCCATGCATTTTCTCCTCTTTTTCTTTTTCTTTTTCACTTCTTTTTCAAATAAGTGTTTGCTAAGGGACTAGCAAAGTTAAGTATAGGGGGGTGATGAATACCCATTCATCACTCTTTATTCTTTTATTTTAGCTACAAAACCCATGAAAAACACATGTATATTCCTGTAAATAATAATAATTATCAAAGAGCATGCACTGTGTACAAATGAATAATTAGCATGTTTTTGTGCATAAATAAAAGAATAAAGAAATAAAAGAAAAAGAGGGAGATATTTAGAATAAATATTGAGCGACCTAATCCCAAGGGAGGGCTCAGCATGGGCTTGACCGCATAAAAACCCAAGTAGAGAGAGATAAGGAAGCTCACATGTGTACATATACCTATAAATAAAATAAAAAATTATTTTCCTCTCATTCAAATAAAAAATGGGTTTGTATTTATATGTATATATTTGTAAGTATAAAATTAAAACAAAAATGAGAAATTAAAAAGAAATTAAAAATCCCTCCACCATTGTAGATACACCATGTACATAAAACCATATTTATATTTATTTCTCCTTATAAATAAATAAATAAAAATCCCATAAAAATTGTACATACTCTATATTTCATAGTGTAAATAAACAAATTAAAAATCACAAAAACAAAAATAAAATAAAAGAAATAAAATAAAAATAAAAATCAACATTGTATATATACCATGTATATAGATATATATAACTATTTATTTAACCCTTGTAAATAATTAATAAAAATAAAATAAAAATGCCTTTTTATTCCAAATTTTATTCTATAAATAAATAAAATATAAAATTATAATAAATTGTATAAAAATAAATAATTAAAAATCAAAAATAAAAAATACATATTGTATATACCTATATATAATAATACTATTTTGTAAATACCTAATTTTTATTTCAAAAAAATAAATAGATATCACAAAAAAATAGTTTATAAATAAATAAACATTTTCCATGTTTTAACTTTTTCAAAATTCGACCATTTACTATTTTATATTTAATTTCCAAATCTTA